>CM043702.1:42830000-43430000 GCA_023935145.1 Bretschneidera sinensis | reverse complement strand
CGACACATCACCATGCCCAAAGAAGGAATCAAAATAATAAAAAGCATTAAGAACAATAAAACACACTATTTGAAAAACACATTAAATTCCACTTGTCCAAACAACAACTCAAGATAAAGGTTTAGGATCCATCTATCCTTAACACAAAAATATCTACTCCATAATCATGTTCAAACAACCCATGTTCATATTATAAAACATCAACATAGATAGATAAGAATAATACAAAACCGGAGAAGAATGATTTAAAAGCTTGATGCGTAGCCTCCCGGAGTGTCTCCAACTCTCCTTGGGCTTCTCCTCTTCTCCAAATTATGTTTTCTTCTTCTACGGCCATCCCTTTTCCAGATACCCTTCTTGTTCAGCTAGGGTTTCAATTTATAACATTCAAAATTTGTGGGCTGGCGCTGCAGCGCCAACATCCCAGCGCTGCAGTGCCAAGACATAAAGAAACCCTAATTCTGGCACTGCAGCGCCAACTTTCTGTCCAAATCCTTCTTTGTGTCAGATATCAGTGCTGCAGCGCCAACATCCTGGTGCTGCAGCCTTGAGTTTCTGTCCTCTCTGTGCATTTTGGTGCTGTGAGGTGCGGCTGATGCTGAACCAGGAGGTATGACCTCTGTCCGCTAAAATCACCATAACTTTCTCTAGAAAAATGATTTTAATGAACCGTAAAATCCTCCAGAAAGTAGACTTCCAGATCTTTCTAAGAATATGTGGCACACTTCCTGGTTCTTCCTACATCAATACAGTTTAATTTGTAAAGATGGTTGATTCGTATGTCAACTCCAGCAACTTAGTGAAAACTCCTTTCTTAGTTTCTCTTCATCTTGGCTCTTCCACGACCATTCTTTTGCTTGAGTGTTCAATGGAGCTTCGTGTTTAAAATGATGATAGCTCTTCCATCTCTTTTAAATCAAGATACCTGAAAAATGCACCGAAATAAGTTAATGCTCCAAAAATACCACTTTAGAGTTGTTAATGAATAAAAATGCAATTAAGACCTAAACAACCCTAAAGTGCTAACAAATAAGTACGATTATAATGCATTTTATGGCTCTTATCACAGAGTTATCACACCCCCAAACTTACATTTTTGCTAGTCTTCGAGCAAACTAGAACAAAATTCTATGCACACACATCCTGAGAGTGCGAGATGGTTTGATTAGATTTGATATAGCATGCCTCAAAGATTGCATAAAAATTATAACGCACAAAAAACTTTCCAAATGCTGCCAATGTCTAGAATTTCAAATTTATTGCTAGCCTTATCTTACATCAAATTCTTCAAACGTGTGTGTGTGCAACACCATTATAAACTTAATCGTCTCGCCACTCTGATCGGTTTATGCAAGCAAGTAGGATAATGCCAATCTTTCAAAGTCCATAAGCTTACTTTTCACACCACTCTCCACTAATGTAGGCCATGACAATACCCGAGATCACCAGGACTTTATTCAGCTTATAACTTTGGCTAAGGTTAAGGTATGGTGAAAGATTGATTTGAGGTTCACATCACCTTAAGCACATCAACCAATAAATATTTTATTTCAAACTTTCCCTCAGTTATCATGGAATACTTCCAATACTTTTGTTCTTGTCACAATTTCTTCTTCTTCTTCTTCTTTTTTTCTTTTTTTTTTTATGCTTGTACTATAGTAGCACTAGTATTTGCTTCCGTGTGCATTACTGAAACTATAGCATAGCATGTACATGACGATCAAACACAGCTTTGCCAACTGCCTGTGATAGGCAGAATACAACTTTATCAAATAGTTCATGTGGTAAACCTTTTTGACTTCGATATTTTCCTTGGTCTCTCTCGATGGTAAATATGTAACACATATCATAGCCAAGGGAGAGCCACTTCCTCTTGCTTAATCCTCTGTCACCACTTAAGAGAATAGTCCCTTTATTAATCAATGTGCTTATAGGTGAAAGGTGGAGATAATTTTTTTTTTTATATATATATTTGAAAGGGAAATAGGTTATATGATTGGGTGACAAAACAATATGTATCTAAGCTCAAAAGGGGAACACTAAAGATAGTCACATATCAAGGGTTGGCTAAAATGGCTCAAAATTTCCAAACATGGCCTGGATCCTTTCTTTGGTACTGTACTACCTAGGATTTCGCCTCGAGTGGTCTTCAAACAAGTTCTAGAGTCCAAGAGATCACAAGACTACACTGCTCACATAAACACTCTTCGAAATAGCAAGACAACAAAGTGCTTAGGTGTAAGTGTTCATTGAGTTCAAAGAGTTCAATGTAAAATAAATCCAAACAACAAATTCAAGCACATAGACAAACGCAACATTTTTCAAATTTTCAATGGCTATAATCAAGTCAATCTATTTATCATCATTGGCAAAATCAAAATCAAACAACAGAAAGCACTCAAAAAACACAAATAGAAAAATAACTAGAAACGTAAGCAGTGGACACATTCAGATAAAGTTCCCACCCCCAAACTTAAATAATACATTGTCCGCAATGTATAGAATTTGAATTATAAAGCAATAGAAATGAAGTGTCCTGATTAGTTGGAGGTCGAATCAATCGTCTTTGTCAATGTCCTCATCCTTATGATTACTGCTATGATCGGGATATGGTGGTAGTGGAGAGGGAGAGCAGCTGGGAATTAAATTTTAGAGTGCCCTAACTGTGGAAGGGCTGTGCATTTAAATGTCAGCTTGCGGCCTGTCTGGATTATTGGTTTTGAACGATCAGGTCCTGGCGCTGCAGCGCTGAGTTTGTGAGGCTGCAACGCTAGATTTTTGGGCTGATGCGTGAAATTGAAGGCCTTGGTGCTGCAGCGCTGAATTTCTGTCATGGCTCCACGTAGAGCTGAAAAATAAATCAAAAATACACATCGTAAGGCCATGAAAATTGAAATAACAAATAAATTAAGCAACAAATTTTTTTTTGAAATACTCCAAATAATTTCAAAAAGCAAGAAAAAAAAAATTAAAAAGTAAGACCCAAAATGGTAGTTCTAATTTATAGTCTTTAGCTTGACTTTCTATTTTATGGCTCTTGGAGAACGATGGTGGACGATTTAGGGTCAAAAGTCCCCGTAATGTAGTGCTTCAATCTGTGCCCGTTAATCTTGAATGTCTTCTTATTTTTCTCGTGTCGAACCTCATCGACACCAAAAGGTGAGACACTTATCATGGTATACGGTCCAGTCCACCGAGATTTCAGCTTTCTCGGAAATATGTGCCTTCTTAGGATTTCCAGCAACCGTTCTTCTATTTTACTTATCAACGAAGAAGATATTATCACAGGGAAAATATTTTTCTCTAAATAAGCATATTTTAAATGAGCAAGTAAAGTTTTCAATTTAGTTATTATTATTTGTTCTTCTGGCACTTCTTTTCCCATTTCAGACTCCAAGTTCCTTGCTTCTTCTTCGATGATGAGTTTTTCAGTGGTATTAGTTCTCGTTTCCATGATGCATCCCTCCAAAGTATCTTTATTTAATGTTTCTTCTGAAACTCCTCAATGAGGTTATCAACAATATCCACTTGGAAACAAGAAGAAGTAGAAAAACCAGAAGAGTATTTCATAATTTTATACATATCAAAAACTACTTGCTCATCATTGACTCTTAAAGTCAATTTCCTTTGTTGTACATCAATTAGGGCTCTCCCTGTAGCAAGGAATGGACGTCCAAGTATAAGAGGTACCTCACGATCCTCTTCCATGTCGAGAACAATGAAGTCTACAGGAATATAAATTTATCAACCTTTACCAGTACATCTTCTATAATTCCCCGTGGTCTCTTAATAGATCGATCAGCTAATTGCAATGACACTGTTGTTGTTTTGATTTCTTCTAATCCAAGTTTCCTGAAAATTGAAAGAGGCATAAGATTGATACTTGCACCAAGGTCACATAAAGCTTTATCAAAAAATGAATTTCCTAAAGTGCAAGGTATAGTAAAACTCCCTGGATATTTTAATTTTGGAGGTAGCTTGTTTTGCAGTATAGCGCTGCATTCTTCAGTTAACATTACCGTTTCGTGTTCCTCGAGCTTCCGTTTATTAGATAAAATTTCCTTTAAGAATTTAGTGTAACTAGGCATCTGTGTTAATCCTCTGCAAATGGAATGTTAATATGCAATTTCTTGAAAATCTCTAAAAATTTTGAAAATTGCTTATCTAATTTTTCTTTCATAAATTTCTGAGGATAGGGAAGAGGTGGCATATATTTAGTTTCAGAGTTAGAATCGATCAAACCTTTACCAGTAGACTTCTTTTCTAAAACATGTTATTCTTGTGTGGTCTCTTCTTTCTCGCCAACTTGCTGAGTAAGTTCCTTAGGTTGTGGCTCTTCCAATTGTGTGCCGCTCCTTAGTGTTATGGCCTTGACATCCTCCTTAGGATTCTTTTCTGTGTTGCTCGGGAGGGAACCTTGTGCACGTCCAGAAATTATGTTGGCTAGTTGACCGACTTGAACTTCCAGATTTTTTATGGATGCTTCTTGATTTTGGAATCTTGTTTCTGCTGTACTTAAAAATTTGGCCATCATATCCTCCAAGTTGGACTTCTTTTCTTGAGGGGTATATTCAGGATGAGGTTGCTTTGCATTGCTTTGATTCCACGAGAAGTTTGGATGATTCCTCCATCCTGGATTATATGTGTTGCTATACGGATTGTTCTGCCTGTGAAAATTTGAAACAAAATTAGCTTGTTCAGCAGATGAATTATATGCAAACTGATTACCTTGACAACTACTGCTGTGATGGCCACTACCACCACACAATTCACATATTGTATGTGAGTTGGGATTAAGTCCATCAATCTTCTTGGTGAGAACCTCTATTTGTGCTGTTAAAGCTGTAACAGCATCTATATTGTGCAATCCTGAAGCTCTATTAACAGGTAGCCTTTCAACTGGCCATTGATAAGAATTTGTGGCCATCTCTTCTAGCAATTCAAGAGCCTCTTCTGGAGTTTTTCTCATGATCGTGCCACCTGCAACTGCATCAATCATATTTCGGGTTGCACTAGTTAAACCGTTATAAAAATTTTGCACCTGCATCCAAGTGGGCAACTCGTGATGAGGACATCTTCTCAACAGGTCTTTAAAGCGCTCCCATGCCTCATAGAGTGACTCTCGATCAACCTGCAAAAACATAGTAATTTCATTACATAACTTTGCAGTTTTTGCATGGGGGAAGTACTTCCCTAAAAACTTATGTGACAATTCTGCCCATGTTTTTATGGATCCGGCAGGCAAATAAGTCAACCAGCTTTTTGCTTTATCCCTCAATGAAAATGAGAAAAGCCTTAAACGAATTGCATCCTCCGATACTCCGTTATGCTTAAATGTGTGGCAAATTTCCAGGAAATTCGCCAAGTGAACATTCGGATCTTCTTGCGATAAGCCCCCAAATTGTACTGAATGCTGAATCATTTGGATGATGGCGGGCTTAATTTCAAAATTGTTCGCTTGTATAGGTGGTCGCCGAATGCTGGATTCAACACCATCCATCTTTGGCATGGCATAATCCCACAGTGCACGTTGCACCTCTGTATTGTTTCCTTCTGCCATTGTATTAATTGTTACTGGTGCTGCTCTTCTCAAATAGTGAAACGTGTGCTCAATCTTTGGATTAGGTTCTGCAAGTATTCTCCCACTAGTACGTGTCATGCACTAGAATCGAAAGCCCTACAAAATAGACTTAAAAACCAAATTAAAAAAAAAAACTCTCAAATTAACAAGTTGAATCACAATAAATGTAATATTTTATTTCAGTCCCCGGCAACGGCGCCAAAAACTTGATGCGATGAAATTGACACTAGCAAGTGCACTAATCGTTCAAGTAATAAAATGATGAGTGAATATCGTTCCCAACGAGGACTGATCAAATACTACAAAAATTATGACTTAACTTTTACTGTTATTTGAGCAAACAAATAATTGTAGGGGAAAGATTTACTAACAATTAACTAAGGAAAAACATAACGTAATAGTAAATAATGGAAGATTAGCAAATTTTGGAATGAAAACTCTTATGAACTAACGTGCTAAGGACTCGACTTCACCTAAACCATAATTGACAAGAGTTTCGAATGGATATGTTTCGTTTAATATGTTTTCCAAGATGGTAGAATCCCTAATAAATTGGTTATCCATATTCCGGGTCTAACCACAATCTCAAGGATCATTAACTTCGAATATCCTTATTCCAGGTCTATTCTAGATTAACTCAAATTGAGAAGCATTAAGTGTTTTTGGATTCCTTTCAGTTAAATCTCCCTATTCGGTTACGATTTAAACGGACCACATGAACTTCCTAGAATCCCTATTCGGTTACTCCTATTCCATTCATGGCATGTTTTACCCTGGCCTTTGCATACATAAAAAATCCAATATCATATTTATTAGTTCAACAATTCATAAGAGCATGGCTTCTCTATTCGACACATCACCATGCCCAAAGAAGGAATCAAAATAATAAAAAGCATTAAGAACAATAAAAACACACTCTTTGAAAAACACATTAAATTTCACTTGTCCAAACAACAACTCAAGATAAAGGTTTAGGATCCATCTATCCTTAACACAAAAATATCTACCCCATAATCATGTTCAAACAACCCATGTTCATATTATAGAACATCAACATAGATAGATAAGAATAATACAAAACCGGAGAAGAATGATTTAAAAGCTTGATGCGTAGCCTCCCGGAGTGTCTCCAACTCTCATTGGGCTTCTCCTCTTCCCCAAATTCTGTTTTCTTCTTCTACGGCCGTCCCTTTTCCAGATACCCTTCTTGTTCAGCTAGGGTTTCAATTTATAACATTAAAAATTCGCGGGCTGGCGCTGCAGCGCCAAGACATAAAGAAACCCTAATTCTGGCGCTGCAGCGCCAACTTTCTGTCCAAATCCTTCTTTGTGTCAGCTACCAGCGCTGCAGCGCCAACATCCTAGCGCTGCAGCCTTGAGTTTCTGTCCTCTCTGTGCATTTTGGTGCTGTGAGGTACGGTTGATGCTGAACCAGGAGGTATGACCTCTGTCCGCTAAAATCGTCATAACTTTCTCTAGAAAAATGATTTTAATGAACCGTAAAATCCTCCAGAAAGTAGACTTCCAGATCTTTAAAAGAATATATGGCACACTTCCTGGTTCTTCCTACATCAATACAGTTTAATTTGTAAAGATGGTTGATTCGTATGGCAACTCCAGCAACTTAGTGAAAACTCCTTTCTTAGTTTCTCTTCATCTTGGCTCTTCCACGACCATTCTTTTGCTTGAGTGTTCAATGGAGCTTCGTGTTTAAAATGATGATAGCTCTTCCATCTCTTTTAAATCAAGATACCTGAAAAATGCACCGAAATAAGTTAATGCTCCAAAAATACCACTTTAGAGTTGTTAATGAATAAAAATGCAATTAAGACCTAAACAACCCTAAAGTGCTAACAAATAAGTACGATTATAATGCATTTTATAGCTCTTATCATAAAGTTATCAAGGAGGAATCCCAGTCCACAAGGCCTGAGTTGGAGGGCTCAGCCTCAGGCAAAGAAGGAAACTTTATCAGAGTTTCAAGGGTGAACAGTACCAAATTTCAAATGCAGGGACAAGGAACTCCCCAGGCAGTGCAAGTTGAGTCCTAGGCTTTGGAGGATGAGAACTCAAGTTCCTCTAAGGAGAGTACTGATGGCTTTGACCAAGGGGATTCATTCTCGTCCAGTGATGAAGAAGACACTAGCTGTCAAACTACTGTTCATGGAGGAAAATCTACAGTTAGAGGAAGAAAAAGGGCTAGTTGTGAGTCTAGTCCTCCCTCTCCCTTGAAGAATGGAAGCCTCCCCTCTGGGCCTGGGCCAAATGTGGCTGCCTCTGGGCAGACAGAACCTAAGGGTCCTCAACAAAACTCCAAAACCAATGCCAAAAGCTCAGTAGCTCAGGAGGAGTCCAGGAAAGCTCTTTGGGTCAGCCTCTTTGCAGAAAATAGAAAGCAAAGTAGGGGTCTCCAACTATCCTCCATAGCTAGTGAAGGGGAAATTGTTAGAGTCACTGAAGAAGACATGCTGGAAGTGTTTGAGGATCAACCTTTCTGCTTGGTAGGGTACTTTGCTGGGAGATTTCCAGGGAAGGCTTCTTTGAAAATGCTCACAGAATCTTGGAAGGTAAAAGTTTCAATTCAATTCCATGATAGTGGCTGGATAGTGTTTAAATTTGATAATGCTGAGTCAAGTTTGAATGTGTTACAAGAGGGTCCTTATCAAGTTTATGGTTGACCATTGCAGTCGAAATCAATGCCCAAGTTTTTTAAATTTGACAATGAGGAAATTAGCACCATTCCTGTTTGGATTCAGCTTAAGAGTTTGCCCCTAGAGTTATGGTCTGCAAGCTGCCTTAGCAAAATTGGCACCCTGCTTGGGAGGCCCCTATATGCTGACCAATGTACTAAAAGTAAGGATAAAATATCCTATGCCAGAATGCTTGTAGAAATTGATGTTGCTAAGGAGATATTATTCACTGTGCCATTGACTCTCCTAAATGGAGACACTTTTGAACAAAAGGTTTCATATGAAAACCTCCCTAGATTCTGCTCCAAATGCAAGGTTCTAGGGCATGACTTGCATTCCTACAGCCTTAATGCTAAGCATGAGAAGGGGAAGAAGATGAGTGGTAAGGGGAAGGAGTCTGCCAGTCAAGGTGTACCTAAAATTCCAAGTGAGCAAGACAAAGGAGTGGATATCCAGCAGGAAGAGGCAATGGGGGGATAGACCTTTCTTGGATCCTCCTAATAGGGGCAACCCAAAACTTGAATCTAGAGAGGCATTTCAAGCTGAGAATGTGCTTGTAAGAGAAGATCCCAGTGCTAGTGATATAAGGGAGGAGGGGGACTAGGAGACTCTTCTCCTCAAACCCAGGGGGAGAATGGTCTAAAATCATTCCATCCCCTAGAGGCTCCTAGTAAGGTTCCAAATGAAAAGCCTAAGCTGGATCAATCTACATGTGAAAGAGAAAGAGGCCCTGATGTGCAGGGGAGTGGGTTTCAAATAGTCAAGAAAAATAAAGGAATATTAGCTCAGAAAGCTCTACAATCAACTAGGAAGGGGGGGGGGGGGGGCTACCTCCCTACTTCCCAAATGATAGTAGCTTGTTGGAACATCAGGGGCTTCCACAAGCCCCTGAAACACAATGGGGTGCTCCACCTCATGAAGAATAACAAAATAGATGTAATGGGGATTCTGGAATGTAAGCTGGATGAAGCAAAGCTGCAAGGTATCATGGATAAAAAATTCAGGGTTTGGAGTCAGATCAACAACTTTTCTATTCACCCCTTTGGTAGAATTTTGGTGATATGGGACCCTTCTAAGGTCAGTATTTCTAATATTGAAGCATCACCTCAAGTTCTTCATTGTAATGTTACTTGTTTAATTTCTTCCTGTAATTTTGTTATGATTTTTGTTTATGGTTTTAACACTATTGTAACTAGAAGACCATTATGGGACAATCTTTGTAACTTTAGCTATGACTTGTCAACCCCTTGGCTTGTTTTGGGTGACTTCAATAATGTATTTGCCATTGAGAAAAAAATCTAATGGGCTGCCTGTAACAGATTATGAGATTAGGGACCCATCTTCTTGTTATAGAGAGACATGCTTGTCTGATGTTAGTGCTACTGGTTGTTTTTTCACATGGTCAAACAACAAGGTATGGTGCAAGTTGGATAGAGCCATGGTTAACAATGTTTGGTTTCAGAAGAGGCTTAGAGCTCAAGCTTCATTCCTTCCTGCTGGGTGCCTTTCTGATCACTCTCCATGCATTGTTAAATTGATGGATGATAGGGGGGTAGGAGATCTTTCAAGTTCTTTAACATGTGGACTGATCACGCTAAGTTCTTTGATATAATAAGAACTCATTGGGGCTGTTCTATCGCTGGCACTAAACAGTTCATCCTATGCAAGCTCTTGAAAGGCCTCAAACCCCACCTTAAGAGGTTAAATGAGAAGCACTTCAGCCACATAACTGAGAGAGCCCATGAGGCTGCAACTAAGTTGGCTGCCCTCCAACTTGAGCTCCATGACAACCCTCATGACTCAGAGCTGCAAGTGATGGTGGCAAATATGAAACTGAAAGCTTTCCAACTAGTAGAGGCAGAGAGAAGTTTCTTATCCCAACAGGCTAAATGCAAATATATGTTTAACAGTGATAGGGGGACTAAATTTTTCCATGCTGTGGTCAAGAGAAAGGCTTGCAAAAATCATATAACTTCTGTAATGACATCTACTGGTACTCAAACAATGTCAGAAGCTGAAGTGGTTTAGGAATTCACAAATTTTTACAAGGATCTCTTGGGTTCCTCTGCCAGATGTAACCCTATTGATAGGGATGTTATTAGAGAAAGTCTCAGGCTGCATGAGAACCAAGCTGAGGCTTTGCTCAAGAATGTTACAGAGGAGGAAATCAAGGATGCATTATGGCGTATAGGGCAGGACAAGTCCCCTGGTCCAGATGGATTCTCATCCAAATTCTACAAGAAAGCTTGGGAGGTGATTCACAAAGATATTATAGAGGCTGTTCAAGAATTCTTCCTGAATTGGAGGATTCTTAAGCAGCTCAACCATTCTACCCTAGCCCTGATACCCAAAAGTATGCAAGCCTCTAGAGTAGAGGACTTTAGGCCTATTACTTGTTGTAATGTGATCTATAAAGTCATTTCTAAATTTCTTGCCTCTAGACTGGCCCCATGCTTGAATCAAATTGTCAACCCTACTCAGGCTGCCTTTATCAAGGCTAGAAGTATGGCTGAAAACATATACTTGGTTCAGGAATTACTCATGAAGTATAGCAGAAAGAGGATCCCCCTAGATGCATGATTAAGATTGACCTCAGAAAAGCTTATGACACTGTGGATTGGGAGTTTTTGAACAGCATTATTGAGGAGCTTGGGTTCCCTGACAAGTTTAGATCATGGATCGTGGAGTGTGTATCAACAACAACATTCTCCCTATCTATCAATAGTAGTCTCCATGGGTTCTTTGCTGGCAAAAGAGGAATCAGACAAGGGGACCCCCTATCTCCTTACCTTTTTGATATGATTATGGAGTACTTGTCAAGGTTGCTTAGGAGGCTGAATAAGAAAGATAGTTTCAGATACCACCCCAAGTGTGATAAGCTCAAAATCACTCACCTGGCCTTTGCTGATGATTTCATCCTGTTTGCAAGAGGGGAGGCTAAATCAGTGGGAATGCTTATGAATTGTGTCAACACCTTTAGTGAGTGTTCTGGGTTAAAGGCTAGCCTTACCAAATCTAACATTTTTCATGCTGGAGCCCAGCCTGAGGAGCTTATGGAAATCAAAAGGTGTACTGGAATGGAGGAAGGCTGCCTCCCTTTTAAGTACTTAGGGTTTCCCCTTGCCTCTGCAAGGTTGAATGCTACACACTATACTCCTCTCATTGAGAAAATTGTTGGTTATATAAATGTGTGGGCTGGTTCCTCCCTGTCCTATGCTGGGAGAACTGAGCTGATCAGATCTGTGCTCCAAGGAGTGGTGTGTTTCTGGCTTGCAATATTCCCCATCCCTGATAATATCCTTGAAAAGATTATCAGAATGTGTAGGTCCTTTCTGTGGAATGGTAAAAATGGTGGCATGAGAAAGGCTTTAGTTGCTTGGGTTGACATTTGTAGACCTAAAGCTGAAGGGGGTTCAAGGTTGGTAGACCTTAAAACATGGAATAAGGCCCTCCTTACAAGGGTCTTATGGAACATCCATATGAAGAATGATTCATTATGGATCCAATGGGTCTAGCACTACTACCTTCTGAATAAATCTATTTAGTAGGTCAGGGCATGTAAGGATGATTCTCCTCTTTGGAAGAGGACCCTGGAAATTAGAGATGAGCTGGTTGGTCAGCCCCCTTCTTCTCTACAAGCTAGTTACAGGCTAATAGAGTAGAGGTTACAGGATGGGCTGAGCATAAGAAAAGTGTATAATGTAGTGAGACAGAAAGGAAATGAGGTCAGATGGGCTTCCCTTGTGTGGTATAGGCACTGCCCCCTTAAACACTCTTTCATTCTTTGGCTGGCCATAAAGAACAGACTTCTCACCAAAGACAAGCTCCATTTAGAAGGGAATGATAAGATGTGCCCCCTATGCTCTGAACAGGAAGAAAATTTGGAGCACCTCTTCTTCTACTGTAGAGTCAGCAATGAGGTTTGGGAATCCATCAATAGGTGGCTCGGATGTAGGAGGCAAATGGAAACAATTGAGAGTGCTATCAAGTGGACACTCGAAGTCAAAGGTACTGGACCCTCAGCTATAGCCAAGAGGACAGCCTTAGCAAACACAGTGTATAACTTATGGTTGGCTAGAAAAGCCAAACTTTTTGATAAAACTCCTGTCCCCCCCTGCCAGTTTAGTGAAAAAGATTCAGTTGGGTATATACAGAATTGTTTATGCTACCTGCCCTGAGCTAAGGCTGCTTTTGTAGGGAAAAATGTTATGAGTCTTTTTCTCCTTTGTATGGTTGCATTTTGTGCTCCTAGATTTGGTTTCTCCCTGTGTATGCCTCTGTATTGTCCAGGGTATACCCTGGCTGTGCTTGTAAGGTCTTTTGCTTTTGTTAGCTGCTTTGCTTCTTGGTTCTCCCCTGGGTATGCCCAGAGTACATGTAAGCTTTTGGATGGTTAGTTCCTTTTTTGTGTGCAGCCTGTCAAGGCTCCTGCCCCCCCCCCCCCCCCCCCCCTTAAAATGATCTTTGGTTAGGCTAACTTCTTTGCTTGCCCCTGGGAATGCCCAGAGTATATTGTTTTCTTAGGTTCAGTTGTTTAGGCTTTGATGTAAGCCTCTTGTTTGTCTTGTATATGCCTCAATTGTATATCCCTTGGGTATGCCCAGTGTAAATTTTGTACATTTTTTATCATCTTAATACAAGCTTTATTTACAGATAAAAAAAAAAAGAGATAGAGGGCGATAAGGAGGTGTTGCGTGGGTTTGATCATAGAGAGGGGGTTTGGTTGCTCAAATGGGAAAGGGAAAGGGAAAGGGAAAGGAGAAAATTTGTTTAGGTACTGGTCAGGCTTGTAAAAAAACCAAATATCAGCGTTGACCAAATGCTGAGTTGGTAAGTCTGGCTTGACTTTAAGACCCATTTCGCCAGAAGGACCTGATCGAAACTCTAAACAAAATTATAGGACCCAATTGGTAAAATTGTTAGTCGTGGGACAAAATTAAAACTTGGTCAATAGTTTTATGACCAAAGTAGGTATTTAGCCTTGCAATTATTTGTAATCAAACTAATTCATCCATTTTTAGGTTTTATCTTGGTTGTCATAGTATTTTGGACCAATAATTGGTATCAGAGTCAAGTCTTATTTTTTAAAAAGTTTAACAACTTTTGGAGAAAAAATCTTTTAAAATGGAATATGTTTTTAACTGAACAATTCGAGACCTATCAATCACATGAATTATAAATAGAAAGAAAAGAAGATAAGATTTACCCAGGTTCACCCCAGAATAGGGCTACGTCCTGCTAGAAGTTTTTTATTATTAGCTTTACAAATCTCTCGTTTCAATATATGCTTAGTATATAAAGAGTATTTATAAGTAACTTAAGATGCCCTAATTAGGGTTTCCACCCTGCTGTAGAACTACGACTATTTATGGGCCCAAGCCCAAATCGCCAAGCAAAAAACCAGATCAAACTCATGTATAAAGGGTTCTACAGATTTGGATCTGTTGAAGTATGCACCAACTCTAACAATCTCCCACTTGGTAAATACTTCATAGACATGGAAAACTTCCAAGAAATTTGTTTCTTCTATCCCATCTTAATAGCACACCACTCAAACTTTACTCGACTAACTACCTTAGTCAAGAAATTTGCGTTGTTCACTGTTGTATCGACTTTCTCCAAGATTATCACATTTTCTTCAATATTTTCTCGGATGAAGTGATATTGGATATCAATGTGCTTCGTCCGTGAATGAAATGCAACATTCTTTTCTAAAAAGATAGCACCTTGATTGTCACATTTCACCTTCACTTCTCTTTGTTTAAACCCAAGCTCAGCACACAACCTTTGAAGCCAAACCGTTTCCTTTCCAGCATGAGTTATTGCTATATACTCTGCTTCTATGGATAAAAGAGCAACAACACTTTGCATCTTGCTCATCCAACTCACTGCCCCACCAAATAGATTGAACACATATCCACTTGTAAACCTCCTACTATCAATGTTTCATCCCCAGTCAGCATCAACAGTTCCTACAATATCAAGATTCTTCTTACCTCCCATACCTCCATAACACAATGCAAACTCTGATGTGCCACGAAGATATCTAAGAACTCTCTTGATTGCAGTCCAATGCTATTTCCTAGGATTAGACATATTTCTGCTCAATACTCACACTGCTTGGGCAATATCTGGTCTCGTACACATCATGGCGTATATCAAGCTTCCAACCGCACTAGCATAAGGTACGTGCGCTATCTCTTCAGCTTCTTCCTCCGTCTTCAGAAATTGTTCTGCAGATAACTTGGTTCCAAAAGGCATAGGAGTTTCTATCGGCTTATTGTCAGACATGTTAAATTTCTTCAACACTTCTTCAATATACTTTTTCTGACTCAGCCACAGTTTTCGATTTTCACGATCCCTCTTTATTTGCATGCCCAAGATAAAGTTTGCTGGCCCTAGGTTTTTCATGTTAAACTGCCTTGCCAATGATGCCTTCACAGTGCTCATCATCTTCCTGTTATTTCCAATAAAAAAACTATCGTCAACATACAAGGTTAAAATGACAAAATTAATCCCTAACCTTTTCATATAGACGCAATGATCAATATAGTTGCGAGTGAACCCAAGCTGAATGGCATATGTATCAAACTTCTGGTACTATATCCGTGGTGATTACTTTAGTCCGTACAAAGACTTCTTCAATTTACAAACCAGCTCTTCCTTGCCTTTACTCACAAAGCCTTTAGGCTGTTTCATGTAAATTTCTTCCTCTAACTCCCCATTAAGGAAAGCTATCTTCACATCTAGCTACTCAACCTCTAGATCATAAGCACTTGCCATGGATAAGACAAATCTGATAGATGTCAACTTTGTTACCGGGGAAAATATCTCACCATAGTCAATTCCCTCTATTTGTGAGTACCTCTTTGCAATCATATGTGCCTTGTACTTTTCTACCATTCCATCTGCATTTGTATTCTTTTTAAAAATCCATTTACACCTAATTACCTTCTTATCTCTAGGAAATTTCAAAAGGCTCCGTGTTTCATTCTTGTCTAGTGCCTGCATCTTCTCTTTTATAGCATTCTCCCACAGATTTGCATCCTCCGAGGTCCTTGCCTCTTTCACTATGCTAGGATCATCACCAGTAATATTTAAAGCATATAATGCATTACAAGCATTAGGGGAATACCTTATGGGTGGCCACCTAACCTGTATGGATCTCTTTATGATGAGCATGGTCTCTACTTCCGAGCTAGCATCTGAATCCTGAACATTAAAAACATGAATATGTTGCTCAGACCCAACTGATTCAGTATCTGAATTATCTGGTGCAGTTTGTAAGGTAGTCTTTCACTCTTTATCTTCTGGGCTAAGATCAATCTGAACCTGTTTTGGCAGTTCCTGTACATCTTAGACAGCTACTACATCCCTTTATGTTTCTTTGAACACAACATCTCTGTTGAAAAATGTACTTTTTTTATGGATTCCATAACTTGTACCCTTTGACCCCGTCTTTATAACTAATAAAAATTCACTTCACTGATATGCTATCAAGTTTGCTCCTCTTTTCTTTTGGCACATGCATATAAGCATCACAACCAAACATCCTAACATGAACCAAACTCGGTTTCTTCCTGAATAATGTCTCAAACGATGTCTGATTCTGCAAAGCTGATATAGGTGATATGTTCTTTAGATAATATACCGTAGCCATAGCCTCTGCCCAGAACTCCGACTCCAAGCCTGTACAACTTAGCATACTCTTCGATTTCTCTATGAGTGATCAATTGAGTCTCTCGGCCACCCCATTCTGTTAAGGTGTATATGGAGTTGTTTTCTGTCTTGCAATACTGCTTGCCACACAGAATTGCTCAAACTTATGTAAGAAAAATTCGCTTCCATTATCTGTTCTTAGTACCTTTATCTTTCTTTCCATCTGATTTTCTACCAATGCTTTAAACTCACGGAACTTATCAAATGCATCAGCTTTACTCTTAATGAAATAAATCCATGCATACCTTGAAAAATAATCAATGAAAGAGACATAGTACCTTGATTTTCCAAGAGATTGGACCAGAACTGACCCAAACACATCACTATGTATCAAATCCAGAATACTTTTTACCCTTGTGCTAGCGAACTTAAAACTCACACAGTTCTGCTTGCCATGTAGACAATGCTCATAGAAACCAAATCCCATGGAGCAATCTGGAACTCCCTTTCACCATCTGCTTTGATGATAAAGTAGATAGTTCCCTTTCACTGATATGCCCAAGCCTCTGATGCCATAGCATAGAGGACTTCGCTTTTTCATCAATCGCCTCCTCAGAGATAAAACCTCAACTGCACTGACTTGGTACTGTACTTTCCAGCGACTTATACAACGTTCCATACTGAACACCTCATGTAATTACTAGTGATTCACGAGTCGTCTTGCATGAATTTTTGTCACAGCTAAAATTCACTCTCCCATTTGTCATCTTGTTGACTGACATCAGTTTCTTGCTGAGGTCCGGAATATGCATCATACCTGGAAGTGTCCTGACTATCCCATCACTCATCTTCAACTTTACCTTCCCATGACCAATAATTTTTACCGGAGAGTTATCTCCAAATAAAATGTTTTTCCCATCAAAGGTTTCATACTCACGAAACTAGTCCCTGTGAGGTGACATGTGAAAGGATGCTCCTACATCAATAATCCAAACACTTTGATCTGATTGAGCCAAGCAGGATATCATATTTAAGTCACCAGCATCATCATAATATTGGTTCCTGTTACCTAAAGTTGATATCTCGCTTGTTCGCATTTCAGGGTCACACTCTTACTTCTGCAATCATTCTTTAGATGCCCGGGCTTCTTACACTTCCAACACTTCAACTCAGATTTATCCCTACTTTTCGATCTTCCATTGAACTCGTGTTTATCACCAGACCACTTGTAGTCTTTATCATGGGTTGCCCTCTCACAGATAGGGCCTCTTTTGATGAGTTTTCTGTACCCTGCTGCCTCATCTCCTCAAACAATAGGGCTGCCATAACATCCTCAAAGGACAGATCAGTTGTACCACTATTAATCGCAACTATCAAGTTATCCCACGAGTCAGGCAGTGAACAGAGCAGTGTAATAACCTTATCATCATTTGTCACATCAACTGATAGACAATAATCGACCTATCAAAGTGTTGAACTCATGTAGATGAACAGAGAAAGAATCGCCCTCAGCAATCCGAAGGCTGTATAACTTCTTCCGCAGAAACAGTCTATTTACTAGAGATTTACTCTGATAAATGCTTTCTAGCTTCTTCTAGAGATCTTTTGCAGTTTTCTCTCCAAAAATATTTATCAAAACAAAATCGGCCAGGCACAGTCGAATTAGAGTTTGTGCCTTCTGATCGAGCTTCTCCCACTCCGTCATGGCCGCTGTAGATGATGCCGAAACCGCCACCGACGATGCCATCTCTGCCATGGACACTACCGTCATGCTCATTGTATTCTTTGGCATCTGATCGACTATCACCATCCACAGATCCCTATCCACGAGTATATCATCCATCTTTAGTTTCTATAACTCGAAGCTCTTCCCTCCAAACTTCTCGATTTCAATCCGTGATCCAATCGACATCTCTGATCGTTAATCATCAAACACAAAGCTCTAGTACCAATTGAACGATTTGAGACTTGTCAATCATACAAATTATAAACTAAAATAAAAAAAAGACAAGATTTACCTAGGTTCACCCCATAATAGGGCTATGTCCTACCAGAAATTTCTTATTATCAAGCTCACAAATCTCTCGTTTCAATGTATGCTCAGTACATAAAGAGTATTTATAAGCAACTTAAGACCCCCTAATTAGGGTTTCCACCCTGCTGCAGAACTATGGCTATTCATAGGCCCAAGCCTAAACCGCCAAGCAAAAAATTAGACTCAACTCATGTACAGGGGGTTCTACAGATCTAGACCCATTGAAGTATATACCAACTCTAACATTAACTACCCTATGGCTCAAGGGTACTTAAAAATTACAAAAAAAAAAACAAATATTGCATTATCAAAAAACATTATAATTATTGCAAAGCTAGAATGAAGATTTTTTAGTCAAGCTCATATTTTCATTTATAAAAAATAAATGTAAAGAGCATCTCTCTTCCTTCTAGAGTGATTCTTAAAGAACGTAACATCTTTATTTCTAATAATTTTCTTTTATTTTGTATCCCACAATCTGTAGCAAGATTCTTCATGTGCATGACCTAGGAAGATGCACTCTTTAACCTTACAATCAAGTTTGGATCTATCATATTTAGGAATGTGAACAAAAGCTATGCACCCAAACACTATCAAATGATTGTAGGATACATGTTTCCCAATCCAAACCTTCTTTGGTACATTACCATTCAAAGGAGTTGAAGGAGAAAAGGTTGATCAAGTTAACTATAGATCTCATTGCCTCACTCTAAAAGGTTTTAGAGAGCTTTGCATTAGAGAGGATGCACTTGATTCTTTCTTCAATGATTTAGTTAATTCTCTTTGCCACACCATTCTCCTGAGGTGTTTTAGGAACAATTTTTTCAAGCTTGATGCCAAAATCCCTACAACATTTCTCCAAGGTCCCCTGTATTTACCACCATTATTTGCTGAGATTTCAGCTTCTACCCAATATATTTTTCAACTTTCACATGAAATTCTTTGAATCATCGAACATCTGATCCTTAGAATGCAAAGCAACAATCTGGACTTTTCTAGAGAAATCATTAATAAAATTCACAAAAATAGAGAGCACCAGTTTCTACCCTTCACATAACGAACATCAGTATGAATTAAATCCAAAACAACATTATGTCTAAAAGGAAAATCCAAAACAACATTATGTTAGAAGGAGTTCTAAGAAAAGAAATTCTACTTTGTTTTTGAATATGAAGTCATTTCTCAATCATGTGACTAATAAATTGAATATCCAAGACTTCCAAATTGAATAATTGGTGGTTGATAGCACTTTGTTTGGAACTGAAGAGACCTTACGTGCAGCTTGATATAAATGGATGAACATCAATTTGATCTAAAACCTGATGCACATTACTCTTGAGTCCAAACGATGTATATAAGCCACTCTTATTTCTTATTTATTTTTGATGTAGGGTTGGTATTCCACATCTTTTCTTATCAACACTGAATATTCACCCCATTTAATTTAATTGAACTTGATAGTCAATGTACGATTGGGCTAACTACACCAATTTTACAAGACGTGATTTGCACTCCAAAAAAAAAAAAAAACTATGGCTTTTTGAATTCAATTCATTTCTTTTTTTTAATCAAACCCTCATGAACATTTTATTAATAGGAAAACAAACTACAAACAGATTGGAGGACAATGGGAAACCCAAGCCAAACCCAACTTATACAATCAAACTAACAAGAAAACAATACAACCCCTACTAAGCCTAAAAAGGCAAATAAAACATTAAAGACACTCATCTTTTTTCTTTCTTCCTTTCTTGGAGTTTTTCGTTGAAATTAATTTTTTAATAACTTCGAAGAGTTTCAAAAACTTGTCCCCTTCATACTTCTGTTGGAATGCAACAACTATCAAAGAGTTTCAATTCATTTCTTTCACCCACAAAATTAGAGTGAAGGATAAGGTTGTGGTTCAATCTCCAATATTTGTTCTTAGGGGGGTTTATTGAAAAAGGAGAGAAGAAGTTAAAAGAGAGAACCTTCTCCAATTGCTTTTTCCTTGCACACAAAGATGACTCACAAGCAAACAAGAAACAAGTTGTTCGAAATTTGAGTTAGCAGGTCATCGCAACTTCTATATATCACCTCCAAAGGCCTAAATTTTGATCACAGGTCTCCAAGGAGACTCACAAAAACCCCTAGTTTGCCAATAATAGCGAGCCTTCTCTGCAGATAAGGGCCGTCATCTTTTTGGTACCACCGACAAAAATACGTATTGCTAACAAATTGCTATAGCCCACTAGCATATCAAAGGCTAAGAAAAAGCAAGGAAAATCCAAACTTTTCTAATAAATAATTCTTTTTTTTTTTGTTAATTATCTACCTCACCTTTTTTAGGCTCATAACCTTTATTTCTTTCCTTCTTGTATAAGAAAAGAAACTAGCTTGCACTCTTCCTACTCATATTTCAAGTCTCAACCATTTTTTTTAATATAGGAGAATAAGAAAAGAACATAGAAGTGATGTGCCACCCTAGTTTTGATCCTCCTGTTGGTGTCACCTACTACCCCGAGTCTAATCCAGGCAGGGATTTTTCGGTGCCGGTTCAGGTGGTGGTGGTTGCTTCCCAGCAAATGGCAATAAATAGGGGTAGTACTGCTGGTGCAACAAAGAAGTGTGTGTGCTCACCCACACACCATCCAGGCTCATTCAGGTGTAGGCATCATCAAAGCGACTATGTATGGCTTGGTAGAGTTGGGGCCAGGCACAATTAAGTATTTTTCCTTTCCTTTTTTTTTACATACATAGTATGGTATATATATGTGTGTTTGAAAAATAATATACATACAATTCATCTTCTTATTATGATCATCTGGACTGCCTGAGGATTAGATTTATAGATTTACAAAGTGTTTGGTTTGTAGAACACAAACAGGATTAAATGAGATTGCACTAATTAATTTACTGTTTGTGTCTCAATCTTGCTGTTTGGTTCAATTTAAAGGTCAGATTGGGCTAACCTCATCCAACCACTAATCCTGATAATTTAGTTTACCTCGTCAGAGGGAGGTGAGTCACAATTAATCCCACCTGGTGGGATTAATTTTAGAAATTCTTTATTATTTTTGCTCTTGATATTTTAATGTAATTAAAAAAATAATATCCTTGTTATATTATTTATTATATTTTAGGTATTCATTAGAATTAAGTTATCTTTATTTTTATTATATTATATATTAATGATATTTATACTATTAAATTACTATATGTTCCATATTTTTTTTTATTATGAATTATATTATTTACTTATTGATTTTATTATTATAATGTTATTGTACATATCTTATTTTGTTATATGAAGTATATTTCATTATTTTAAGTTATTATTTCATTTTTAGTGTATCTTTTGTTTATTAATTAATAGTTACTATGCCATTATTATATTTATTTATTATTACTCTTTACACTCAATTTGGACCAAGGAATTCCGGCCAAATTAAAACCCAATTGAGTCATCCCTTGATAAGCTAAAAAAGGGTAACAACAATTAAATAGGCCTTTTGGGCCGTTTAATTAATTTAATGAATCATGTGTTTAATGCAAGTCAAATTAATCCATAGACTATTAAATTAATAAGTCTGTTAAAGATTAATATGGGTTAGTTGCATCCAAAAAGCATATGGCTTGGGTTGTAGCAAATCACATCTAAAATGATAAATCAAAGGCCACTTATGGTGGGCCCAAATATAGACCATGTAGATGCTGACAAGGCTGCCATGTAGGCTAAGATATTTATTCATTTTAAATTTAAATACACATTTATCTCTTATACACTTGATTAGTAGAGATAAAAATCGGATAACCATTCCCTAATACTTAAGAATGATGATTGGATTGGATGGCCATGTGGTAGAACATTATTGACCAATTGAAATTACTTCCTAATACTTCTAAATTCATGATTCATTTGGATAGCCAAGTGGCAAAATACTATTGGCTAGCCATTTAAATGAGAGAAACAATAGGAAATATGGCTATTTTGATACAACCATGAACTTGAAAATTCTCATCCATGGAGGAACAATTAGAGTGCACCTCAAACAAAGAGAATAGTGTATGATCATGGCAAAAAACATAAGACACATGGTGTGATCTAAAGCAAGCAAGCAGAAGATCAACAAGTATTGCACCCTATAAAATAAGAAAATGGTTCACCCATGATCACGGAGCCATGAAAATCGAAGGAATGGGGAAATGGTGGTTAGAGGAGAAGGCTTGAAGGCCTATAAATATCAAGGTACATGCACATTTCCAAACCACCTCCAATAAGCCAAATAGCAACGTATAAGTAGAAGTTATCAAGTGATCCTCTTCAAGCAATCAAATAGTTAGCAGCAACTCAAGGAATAGGTCAAGTAGCATTAGAAGACTCCCAATTGAACCGCATTCAAGCAATCAAATAGCTTAAGGAGCAATCAAGTAGTGCTTCAAGCATTCTAGCACTCAACAAGTACTCTAATTCCCAGTAAAGGTGCAATTAAGTAGTTTTAATCAAGTCTCTCAGGGTAACATTAGCCAAATTATTGATATTCTTGCAAGTTGTTCGATTATTCCAAGTTGTATTTGAATATTTTAAAAGTCATGAATAAAAAGATGTTGCTTGAATGTTTCTATTCTTCTTCCATCACCATTTTGGCATTCTACTTAGAGAATTACACTACTTCATTTTTTGTAGTAGTGTAGAAGGGACCTAATTACTACAATTTTTTAATCTTATTTTATTGTTTTTGGCGAATTTATTTCTGGCACTTGAAAAGTCTTTGAATCTTAGAAAGGTTTTTGCACACTCCGGGAGAATATTTTGTCAAAGATTGTTTCCAAGCAAACAATTACATATTACTTTCATGATACTATGAACTGTATTATATTGACTATATTATTATTACATTTGAAATATTTTCTTAGAGAAGCCTCCTTGCGATATGGGGCTGACAATATGTGTTAAAGTATAAAGAATTAGTTAGGTTATTTCTCATTAACTTAAGCTTTGAATATAATTGATAACTCGATTATTTTCTTAATATGGTATCAAAGCTCGAGGTCTTAATTTTAAGTCCTGATGATGACCTTTTTTTCATTTAATATTTTACCTAGTTTTTTACTATTTGATATTTGGATTTCACGTGTAAAGTCGTTAATCTTTTAGTCGGCTTGCAAGTGAGAGAGTGTGTTAAAGTATAAAAAAATTAATAGGGCTCTTTCCTATTAGTTTAAGCTTTTAAGATAATTGATAACTCAATTAATTTTTTTAATAATATGAAATATATTATTTTATATTGATATGTATTTTTTATTATATTTTATTATTTACTATACCATTTTATATTGATCAAGTTTTGCATATTTATATGTAATGATATTTTAGCCATTACGTTACTCCAATCTGGTTTGTAATTTCATGATCGAGACACTGAAAATTAGGTAGGATTATTTAATTCAATATGGGAAGTAAACAATGGACAAAAACAATCTCACCTCAATCTTGTCCTAATTCAATCCCAACGAAATTTTAATTGAAAAAGTTTGTTGTAACGTCTAAAGTTTAACGAATGTTTCAAATTAACCTTGAAGTTTAAATGTGCAACTTTACAAATTGTTGCAATGTCTTCCTTTTGATCAATTTTAACAAAATTTCTTTGTCAAAGCGCGCATGAAAACATATGTATTTCATTGCCAGGGGTAAAATTGGGAGATTAGATGCTTACAACAAAAATATTTGGGACAATTTTGCTTCTGGTGAGGGTGCACATTGTTGAGATGGTAATTCGTGAGTTTTTCGCGGTTACCCAATATGACATGTATCCGTTTAAGTGGGTTTGGATATAATTAAACGAGTTTGGTGTGGTTTTGGGTAATAATTCATAGTTTTTAAGAGTTTTGGGTAGGTTTCGGTTTTTACCCATCGATTGCCCATTAAACCCGATTATATATATTATAATTTAAAAATATATATTTTAAAAATGGAAAGAAAAGATTTGAATCCATGACCTTCAAGTCAAAGGACTTAAGTCTTACCAATGATACAACTCAATAATATATTTAATTTCTTTAAAAATATCTATTTAATTGTTTAATTTGTGTTCAAATTTTTTTTTTGTCGAGTAACCGCATCCAATGACTTGTAATTAGGCAAGTTTGAGTTCATATTCAATTTTGTTGTTGAATAACTACATTCAATAACCTGTAATTAGGCGGGTTAGGTTACTAACGGATATTTAAAAAGTTCGTGGTTATGAGTTTGAAAAGTAAATGTAAACGGTTAGCTAAAAGGTTTCGAGTAGTGGATATGTAAAATTTCGTAAATAACCTACTCATTGCTTATATATATCTAAGCTTAAAATACTTAGTTAAATCTTTTAACTATTTTATAGTTGCAATATCTTCTTAAAGATAGTGTTTAAAATACAGCTCAAAGCCATCTTTCATTCGACTCCATAACTTTTTGTTCTTACACACTTGTGATTTAACGGAATATTTCGTTGGAATTGATTAGAAGAAAAATATTGTAATAATTTGTAGAGTTGAAGGTTTAATAGACACAAATTATTGAAACATTTGTGAAACTTCAAGGATCTCAACGAATTTTAATGGATTTTATCAATCTTCTCTTATTTTTTTCCATTAACTAAATGTCTGCTTATAGTACTTATAAGGATAAATTACTAATTTAGTCATCAAGGATTATGGTTGGTTTCCATTTGGTCTCCAACCATCAAACACTTCAATTTTAACACTTCATTTTATTCCATTATCAATGTTTAACCAACTTACTAATTCGTTAAGAAAAATTGACGAAAATCCAACTGTTAGCCACCTCAACTATATTGAAATCACATTGACAAAATACCCAGGTGATGATCTTCAAAACACCCAAGTCTAGAATGACTTGTAAAGATTTGGAATCGAAAACAGGAACAGAAATCAAAGAAAGAAAGAAGACAAGCGATTTGTTATTGAGGTTCGGCAATAGCCTACGTCCCCGTGAGTTCCTCTGAACTCTCTACACTAAATCAATGGTTCTTTTACAATTACAGCAACCCCTCTCCAAGAAGCTCAAGTTCTTGAAGAAACCAAGAAGAGAAGAAAGAAGATGATAAGAACTTATTACAATGCTCTCTATCAAATCTATGCTACTCTCTCTTTACAACCAGCCTCACTACAATGAGTCCCTCTTGTGTTTGTGTCTTTGCACTCTCACACAATTCTCTCTTGTATCTCTTGATCACTTGTATGTCACAATTGTTGTTGAGAATGAAGCTAGGTGACCCTTTATATAGTGCGCCAACTTCTTGACCAATCTTGAGTGTCATTCTCCACCCTTAGATTTTGATGACCAACCAACCATGGCCCTCCATCAGTCCTATGTGATACTGTGCATTTTGGACTTGCACCCACGCACTTAACAAAAGGATGAATCAAGTTAATCATGTGTGCATCAGTGTGCCTAGCGCCTAGGCACTGAACAGGATGCGCTGCGGCCTTGGGCAAAACACATTTTCACCACTTTCTGGGCACCGCAGCCTTGGTGAGGGAGAGGTGCGGCGCTGCCCTCCACCAAGACTTCCTCTTTCCTATGTGTCGTGGCCTAGAAAGAGTAGGGCTACGGCGCACACTGAAGTTGGACACTTCACAGCTGTGCGCACTTCTTTGTCTTGCTGAAAGGAGAGGTGTGCACACACCCAAAGTGAGGTGCACACTTGTGTGCACTCCTTTAACATGCTGAAATTTATTCTTCCAATCTTGTTTAAACCTCAACCATGTTTAAACCTCAACCATGTTTAAACCATAGAAAAATACCAACAATCTCTACCTTTGTCTAAGTGTTTAAACCCGAACCTTTGTACAGAGAACTTCAGGATCCAAACTCATTTTGAGTCATCATATCAACCGACTCCAATCCTAAGTAGTCCAAGGCAATAATTGAACTTACTTAGAGGTAGAACCTTGGTACCCAAATCCACAGGATTTTCTTCTGTGGCTACCTTGTCCACATGGATGCATCCTTCCATAACATTTTCTCGAATAAAATGATACCGAACATCCATGTGCTTTGTCTTCTCATGGAACACTGGATTTTTACACAAGTGCAATGAACTTTGACTATCTGAATACACCACCACCTGCTCTTCCAGGACCTTCAACTCTTCCAGCAACCCTTTGCACCACATAACCTCATTTATAGCTTCCGTTGTTGCTATGTACTCAGTCTCAGTTGTTGAGAGTGCTACTACAGGCTGCAATTGAGCCTTCTAACTTACACAACATCCGTTTAAGTTGAGAAGTAGGAGGTAATCGATCTTCTCTTATCCCGGTCTGCTCTATAGTCCGAATCCGCATACCTTTAAGACAGATAGACTTACCCCTCTTCTCATAAATCAGCCCCATATATGGGCTTCCCTTCAAGTACCTCAGCAACCACTTGATCCCAAGCCAATGCTCTTTTCCGGGATTACTCATAAACCTACTGAGAACACTTATTGCATGAGCAATATTAGGTCTAGTGCTTACCATGGTGAACATAACAGAACCAACAGCACTAGAGTAAGGGACTTTTTTCGTTTTCGATCTCGGACATTGATCCCTGGAGAACTTGAAATGACCAACAAGAGGAAGCTTCACTGGTTTGCTATCTTCCATAGAGAACTTAGATAACATATTCTCTATGTAGGAAGTTTGAGAGATCTTCAATCTGTTTCTCTCCCTTTCTCGGATGATACACATCCCAAGGATCTTCTGTGCATGGCCAAGATCCTTCATCTCAAACTCCTCACTGAGTTGAGACTTCAATTTTCCTATCCTCTCCATGCTGCTCCCAACCAGCAACATGTCATCAACATAGATGAGGATGATCACCACTTCCTCAACCTTCTGCCTTTTGTAGTACAAGCACGAATCATAGTTGCTCCTCATGAAACCTAAGCTGATTACAAAGGAATTGAACCTCTTATTCCATTGCCGAGGTGATTGCTTCAGGCCATAGAGAGATTTCTTCAATTTGCACACCAACTCTCTCTACCTTTCTTCCTCATAGCCTTCGGGTTACCTCATGTAAATGGTCTCATTAAGCTCTCCATGTAAGAATGTTTTCTTCACATCCATTTGCTCGATTTCCCAATTGAATTGGACCACCATTGCTAATACTATCCGTCTCGTCTAGTACTCACAACTGGTGAGAAGATTTCGGTGAAATCTATGCCTTCTTTTTGTATGAATCTCTTCGCCACCAGCCTAGCTTTATACCAGACTTTATCCCCTGGAGTATTCCTTTCTTTGATATTGTAGATCCATCTACAATCCACAACTCTCTATTTTTCTGGTTTGGGTATCAATTCCCAAGAGTTGTTCTTCCTCAAAGAATCAATTTCTTCCTCTATAACTAGCTACCACTTTGACGAATCCTTACACTCAATGGCATCTGTGTAAGTTTCTGGTTTAACCTCTCCTTCTGTCCAAGGAGCTGCTACATTAGCATTCGCAAACCCATATCTCGAAGGTGGTCTAACAACCCTCCTTTCCTGGTCCCTTGTGAGCTGGTAGTCATTTTGACTTGCTGCATCAACCTTTTCTGGTTCAGCCTCCTCTTGAGTGCCCTGAGCATAACCTTCATCAATAGGCTCTACCTGGTCCGAACCCTCTTGTCTTTCTTGCTCTACCTGAACTAAATTCTCCTTGATGCGATGCTCCACAAATTCCGGACTGGTTTACTCACTAGCCCCTGCAAGGTTAGTTTCTTCCAAGTAGGGAAATAACAATTCATTAAAAATAACATCCCTACTTATTATGAATTTCATGCCCTTCTTTTCTAAGGACCACAACCTATATCCCTTAACTCCATCACTATACCCTAGAAACACACATTTTCTAGACCTTGGGTTTAGTTTATCATCCTTTTGATGTGCAAATGCAGCACACCTAAAAGTCCTAAGGTTGCTTAACTCACGGGGTTTTCCACTCCACATCTCCATGGGAGTCTTGAGCTCTAAAGCTCTAGAGGGTGATCTATTTACCAAGTATGCAGTTGTAGCCACAGCTTCTCCCCAAAAATATTTTGGTAAACTAGATCCTATTAACATGCACCTAACTTTTTCCATAAAAGTTCTATTCATCCTCTCAGCAACTCCATTTTGCTGAGGGGTTTTTACAACCGTTCTATGCCTTAGAATGCCATTTAATTCACAGAATTTATCAAAATCCTTATCACAAAATTCTAAGCCATTATCGGTTCGTAAAGCCTTAACTACCCTACCCGTTTGAGTCTCCAACAACTTTTTCTGCACAACAAATTTATTCAATGCATCTGATTTATTTCTAAGCAAATACACCCACACTTTTCTTGAATAATCATCAATTAAAGACAGAAAGTAAAAGTTACCTCCCTGTGTTGGTGTTCTTGCTGGTCACCAAAGGTTGGAATGAATGTAGTCAAGAATCCCTTTAGACTTGTGCACTCCAGTGTTGAAGCTGACCCGGTGTTGCTTCCCAAGAATGCAACACTCGCAAAAATCAAGTTTCTCTACTTTGTCTCTACCAAGTAGGCCATCCTTGCTAAGAACTTGCAGGCCCTTTTTGCTCATGTGTCCCAAGCGAGTGTACCAAAGGGTTGCCCTTTCCATCTCAGCCATCAAGCTTACTGCTTGATTATTGATTTCTATCTCTCCGATCATCTCATAGAGTCCATCCTTTATTGCTACTTTGATCACTACCAAAGATCCCTTGGCCACCTTGATCTTTCCTCCCTCTATTTTACATGAATACCCCAAGGAATCTAGCTGCCCCAATGAGATCAAATTCCTCTTCAAATTTGGAAGATGCCTCACATTTCGCAGCAGCCTTGTGACTCCATCGAACATCCTTAATTGGATGTCTCCTATCCCTCTCACTTGGCAAGAATTGTCATTCCCCAAGAAGACCCTTTCATAATTGATCTCCTTAAAATTCTTGAACCATTCCTTGTGAGGGCACATGTGATAAGTGCACTTGGAATCTAGAATCCACTTTTTGTTGCCTTGCCTCCTGTTCACATTTGAGCACACAATAAGAACATCATCTTGCTGTTCTCCCTTGGCAACCGAAGCCTCTCCATTCTTGGTATGACTTCCTCTCTCATCCCATAACCTCTTATTGCAATCTTTCTTGAAATGGCCCTCCTTGTTGCAGTAGAAGCATCTCTTTCCTCCAAATATTGATTTGGAATAAGATCTCCCATGGCTCTGCCCTTTACCTCTTAATTTCTCTTGGTAGTTGCCATGAATGATACTGCCATTTCGAGTTGCTGGCCTTCCTTTTATGAACAACCCTTCCCCACTTGATGCCTCTCTACTCTTGGCTTTGAAATCATGAGCCTTTATAGCATTGACCACAATTTCTTTGGTTAGTGTATCTCTTCCATATTCAATTGCAATAATTAAACTATCAAAACAATCAGGAAGAGAATTTAATAACATAACAGCCAGTTGTTTATCCGGGAATTTAATACTACAACTAGCCAAATCTTGAACTAGTTTACTAAAGACATCAAGATTATCTTGCAACTCTTTCCTATGATCTATTTTAAAAGCAAAGATTCTTTTAAGGAGATAAATCTTGTTAGGAAGAGTTTTGGTAAGAAGCAACTCATCTAGTTTCTTCCATATGACAGCTGGATCTTCCGAGTCTCTGCACTCCCTTGTGATACTATCTGACATGTGTAGGAAGATAGTACTGTATGCCATCTTCTTCATTTCAGTCCACTGGTCCTCCGTGACACTTGCTGGAAAAACATCATCTTCTCCAATAGCCAAGTCCACTTTCTATTGCATAAGAACAGCCTTGATCTTCCGCTTCCATAAGGAAAAATCTCCCTTTCCATTAAACTTCTCAACAACGAAATTTGAAGCCATCTTTGTGGACAAGATCCCAGATTTATGCAATACCCACAAATGCTTTCTTCAACCTCAAGAACATGATCGAAGATGGACCTTAACACCATTCTTGAATCACTCTCAAGAATACGATCTGATCTTGATCTTTACTCCATTCTTGAATCACCCAAGAAGTTGATCTTTAATTCTTGGAGTCTTGACTCCGTCACCTTCTTGTTCTTGCTCCGATACTCTCTAATCAAAGCTCTGATACCACTGCTGGAAATCACCTTGACAAGATGTCCAGGTGGTGATCTTCCAAACACCCAAGTCTAGAATGACTTGTAAAGATTTGGAATCGAAAACAGGAACAAAAATCAAAGAAAGAAAGAAGACAAACAATTTGTTATCGAGGTTCGACAATAGCCTACGTCCTTGTGAGTTCCTCTGAACTCTCTGCACTAAATCAATGGTTCTTTTACAATTACAGCAACCCCTCTCCAAGAAGCTCAAGTTCTTGAAGATACCAAGAAGAGAAGAAAGAATATGATAAGAACTTATTACAATGCTCTCTATCAAATCTATGTTATTCTCTCTTTACAACCAGCCTCACTACAATGAGTTCCTCTTGTGTTTTGTGTCTTTACACTCTCACACAATTCTCTCTTGTATCTCTTGATCACTTATGTGTCACAATTGTTGTTGAGAATGAAGCTAGGTGACCCTTTATATAGTGCACCAACTTCTTGAACTATCTTGGGTGTCATTCTCCACCCTTAGATCTTGATGACCAATCAACCATGGTCCTCCATCAATTCTAAGTGATGCTGTGCATTTTGGACTTTGACCCACGCACTTAACAAACGGCTGAATCAAGTTAATCATGTGTGCATCAGTGTGCCTAGCGCCTAGGCACTGAACAGGGCGCGCTTCGGCCTTGGGAAAAACACCTTTTCACCACTTTCTGGGCGCCGCGGCCTTGGTGAGGGAGAGGTGCGACGCTGCCCTCCACCAGGACTTCTTCCTTGCTGGGTGCCACAGCCTGGAAGGAGCAGGGCTGCGGCGTACACTGAAGCTGGACCCTTCATAGCTGTGCGTTCTTCTTTATCTTGCTGAAAGGAGAGGTGTGCACACACCCAAAGTGAGGCGCACACTTGTGTGCACTTCTTTAACATGCTGAAATTTATTTTTCCAACCTTGTTTAAACCTTAACCATGTTTAAACCTTAGACAAATACCAACATTAAGTTTAAAATTCCATGAAATCCTATTTTTTCTCTTTCTCTTGTATTCTTTAAGACAATTATTTTCAAGTAAATGGAGATTTAAATATAGTAATGATGTTTTATGATAAATAAATGTTTAAATATAGTTAAGGTAGTTGCTAGGTGGATTTTCGTCCACTTTTCTTAATGAAATTAGTAAGAAAGCCCAATGATAACATAATAAAACATTGAGTCTTAAAATTAGAGTGTTTGATGATTGAATATCAAATCTAAACCAACCCTAATCCTTAAGAACCAAATTAGTAATTTAGCCATACTTATATGTATCATATTCTTGGACTATGGGACATGAGGTTTGGAATGATAGAAAAATCAATTCACTAAAGATACTACACCACATTTACAAGATGCCCATAGAATTTGAACGATAAGGGTACATCTCCATTTTAGTATAAATTAAAAAAATTAAATATTATACACACGTACAGGGATGACAAAGATATCTAGACTTTTGGCTCGACTAATTTTTTAGTACAAGCAAATCATATTGTTCATATGCACCGAATAAAACTCGGAATTAATGAATTATTTGCAATATTATCATCTGCAATTATCCCCTTTTAATTAGAATATTTTCATATGGGCTACACATGGTTAAAATTTCACACTTTCAAACCTGTTTCAATGTACAAACAAAGGAGCCAGGGACACCAATGAATCTTTTAGCTCTACTGCACCTCAAGCACAATGCACTCGGATTCATTTCTGATTAATAATACCACAAAGTTAGCAAACTAAATACTGCATCACTTCAAAACACCAACAGACCAACTACCCTTAAACAGTCGAGCACTTTGAATTTTATATTATAGGATTACGAGTTATCGATGGTAGAAATTAATCATATGTAAACAAAAGAAATAAATAGTTAATTAATGTCCTCTCACCGTTGGGTAACAATTCTGGCGCGCAACAGTGTGATTAATCGTATTTACCAAAACCTCGCAAGCTAGTTTTGCCTGCTTGAACATTTACAATAAATAAAATCTCAAGCGTAAAGAAAAATAAATTTCATTGTGCAAGAGGTAATCTTAAATTGAAGAATTACATTGACTAGCTTGGAATAATTAAATGGAACAACTGTAAACTATTAGTAAGCAATAAACTTAAAAAAAAAACATAATACTATTTGATGCAAGCTACAAGAATTATTAAGGGTTGTGATGGGACCCCATAAACCATGGTCCAATTAGAAACCAACACATGGATCCTAGCGCCACCAATGGGGGGATGATGCGTGTCAAGTTCCCACGGCACGGCAAAACACACGTGGAGCGTCCAGGTCACACGACTACTATGTCAAAGCGGGATTAGATGGCCTAACCCCCACTGGAGCACGCAATCCCTGACACACGCAACTTACTGATCACGCGATTAAGATTTAACTCCCTAGAGCAGGGATGACAGGGGTGAGACCATCCCTCCCCCCACGTGGGCAACCTCCACTCGGAAGAATATAAATATCCCAAAGGTATGTGAGTCCAAGACAAAAAACTTTTCATTTTCAGCACTACTCTACTTTAAAATTAACCCTCGGCCTCGGCCTAACTAGAGCATCGGAGCGCCCTCCCGAGGACAATCATACGCCATGTCAGCACCAAGGCCACGTCAGCACCCAGGCCACATCAGCAACCATCTTGCGGCATCAACAGGTTCAAATGTAGAGTTATTTTCTATGCCCAGTGTTTGTAATTTTTTAGTGTTAGTTAAAATTTTAGGGTATGTTTAGTTGTGAAAAATATTTTTTATTTTCATTTTAACGCTTTTTCAACAATTTGGACATTCTTAACATAATTTAAAAAACAATATTTCTCTTTCCAACATAACATTTGAAAAGTTGGGAAACCATAGGAAAGTGGAGATGGAACCTTAGTTGTTGGGACTATAAAAAAAAAAGGTGAACTTAAAAAACATGATGGGTTCTACGGTGTCTCACTTAAAAGTGGGTATCATGTTTCAAATTGTTATTAGTAATGTTCCCTAATATGCAATGAGATTTGATGTCTAGCGATATTATTTGTAAAACAATCTCACTCAAATTGTTATCATAATTAATGACAAGTTAATTTATCATGAATATTTATTTAATTATATTGTCATAATTAAGTCCATAGAATAAGAGCAATAAAGATAAGATTGTGATGAGATCATAATTTTGAGACCTAGTATTCTCGAAAACTTTTCTCTTAAATGTTCATAGTCATAGGATATTAATTGGATGTTAGTAATCTAGTTAGATTGACAAATACTATGTTTGTCCAATTGGGAGGGTGACTGACCTCAATGTCACTTATATTGTATACACTAAAATAAGTATGCGAGTGCTCATTGGAGAATGAGTTCACTGAACATGACTCGACTTAAGAACACCTACATGGAAATTTACTTGCCTGTCAATAGGTAGTTTTTGTGTTATAGTTGTGCATGTGATCCATATACTTGAAGCACCATGGTTATCTTGCATGCAACTTATTATACTTTGATGCTATTTAATATGGTTCTATTCATGGATCATTAATTGATAGTAATTGGGTATAATGAGTTTCATATGGAGGTATGTGAGTATACAACAAGTGATCTATCACTTCTAATTAAAAGGGGAGAACGTCCTATGTGATCTACTATGATATAATTTGGGAAGTTCCTTGGCCAAGACAAGGTGAGAATTACAAAGGCATTTCTAGTTTCACCATTAGAATTATTTTCTTAAGATCTAGACACATAGAATTAATGCTAAGGGTTTGATAGTAATTCCATATCATAATTAGCTTAATCAGGACATTGCATGATGGAATGATTGAATTGCACGGTAATTGATAACAAAAATGTTCAAGGTTTCACTACTAAATTCACATTATATGGTTAATCGTGATATGCCAGTAGGTGTCACTTATGATTGTAGAAGCTCTAAGAATTAATTTAATGGAAAATTAATTAATTCTTACAAAAGTGAGAACCAAAAAGAGTTTTGATTAAAAATAAATTAGAAGAAGTTCTAATTAATTTGAAAGGGTTCCAATTACAATTACATAAAAGTTATGACTTATAACCATATTAGTTTGAATCTAAAGGGTCACACACAAAAAGGGCAATATTTAATTAGGAAATAACTGCAATGGTTTAGTTTTCAATTAATTATTAGTTGCACCTAACCCTAACACTATAAATAGTTTATTTATGTGCATATTTTTGCCAACACATTACTCTACACACAAGTTTTCCCCCAGAGATTTTAGCCCCTCTTATTCCTAAAGAGAGAAAAATCATAGAGAGAAATTCTAGTTCATGATTTTCCATGTGTGGACTATCTTTAGAGATCACATAGTTTTGTGATTGTTGTGAATTGAAGAACACGAAGAAATTTGGATTCGGGCGTGTTGTAGAATTCGGCTACAACATATTTAGAGAGTCAAGAACGCAGCAAATCAAAGGTAATAATTATATCATTGAATGTTCTTGATGTTAAAGATATTTTATATAAATCATAAGGTGACTAAGGTTTTTGGGAATCGATAAAAATTTTAAATTTTCGTTGTTGTTTCCTTGATTGATTTATTTTAAGTGGTATCAGAGCCATTCTTATGATTTAAGTAAAGATTGATAATTCATTGTTTTGTCTCTAAAATTTTTTATCTTAGAATTATAATGATTGCAAATTGATAATCCAAAAGTAAAAATAGGGTTTATGAAACCATAAATCAAAAAAATTTAAGAATGTGTTCTTGAATTGATTACCATCATGTGATGAGAAAAAAAATTATTTTGGATTTTTTTGAAACATATTAAATCAATGGTGATTGATAGCCAAAAAAAACAATTGATGACGAAAATATGATTTTTCATAAAAGAAAGTTTGTTTGGGATGAAAATCGCATAAAAAACCTACAGTAAAGAAATTTCTAGTCCAAATTCAAACCGGAATAATTTACTCATTTTAAATCGGACTATCGTGTTTTCAAAAGCATTTGAAAGATGAAGATTTCTAGTTTCATATTCTACTAATCATGATTCAAAACTCCAAGTATATTTTATTCTATGATTAAAAAACCAGACAATGTTCAAATAAAAAAATGGAAATTGCAAGTTTTTTGTCGTTCTTGAGATTCCGAATTCGTTCTGAATTGAAATTCGAAATTTAATTTTTATTCAAATAAATAAATAATTTTTTATTATCAAAAAATATATTTGTGTTAATTTTAGATTAAATTTTTAAAAAATTAGAGTTTGATTATGAATGAAACCCCAAAATCCTTATTTCATTAGACTTATGAATTCTAATTAATAACAAATCTATATTCTATTTGGAATATGATTAAGAAAAATCATGGAATTGGAATATGATTAATAAAAGTAGATGAAAACCTAATTTTATTAGGATAAGCAATCTTAGAATTAAATGCATAACTAGAATAAATTACATTTAAATTTTATACATGCAAAGTGCTTGTGTGTATATTTAAGGATAGGTGATTATGGACTTGAGACCAAATAAGTGAGTTGTGTGACTGGTCATTATTCAATGTGGTTGAATATATGGTTGTAATTTTATAAGTTGTAATATTTATTCTCTATTTTTGGTATATCTAACTTTAAATAGGGTTTGCATACCTCGCCTCTCTTTTTATCTCTGGTTGTAAAATTCTATCTCCCTCTTATTGTAACTCCCTTGATTTTGAATCAAGGTTTCTTATTGATTATGTAATGTAATTAGTTAGAATAGGCTGATAGGAGTAGACATAAATTTTTCATGTAAAATTGGAGGATGATCGAGTGCACAAGGAAGCAATGGTGGCCTATTTGAAGATTATAAGGCCCATTATGTGGGAATTAATGAAAATATTATAGAACATGAAATTAAGACCAATGATTCACTTAGTGGCTCAAGTGAATCATGCACAAAAGTCCATAATCACCTAGAGTTATATTTTATTTGATATTATATGATGCATGATATGTATATGATGCATGTTCAATTAATGATGAGACTAAAGACCAATTAAAATCCCTCATGAAAGTAATGGCTATTAAGTTGTAATGAATAGATATTATGAATGTCTTATTATGACCTTTCACCATTGTAGGGATATACATGATCTACTGTTCTAAGTAAGTTTTGCCGCAGTCATGTGGGACTTACATTATGAGAGATCATGATGCCCTATTAAATATATGATATAACGAGGTAAGAAACTAATGCGTCCAAGAAACTATTATGTGAGGGCTCATTGGCTCTATCACCTACAATTATGAAAATGGTGGGTCTAACTTAACTAGAATTTATTGTCCAATAAACTATCATGTGAGAATGATATATTTTAGAGGTTGAAGAAATGATTGGGAATTATATGAGATGTAGTTGATAAGTGTTATCTACCTATTAAAGGTTTATTATAGCCAAGAAACTATTATGTAAGGCTATTATAAAAGAGTAATGAGATCCTAATTCTTACTATAAGACCTTCCAAAGAGGTCTCTCGAATCTTATACTGATGGATTATGGAATTGGAAAAAAGTAGTAGGAGGTACCAATTTGATTGAAGACCAAATCTATTGATGGATAATAAAAGTGAATATATGCTAATTTTTATTGTTGTTGACTTGTAAGTTATAATGACCAACCTCAACCCACTTTCCATAATTCTTGACACCAACAGATTGATTGGGCAAAATTTCCTAGATTGGCTGAGGAATTTAAGAAATGTTCTCAATTACGAGAAAATTGACTATGTTCTTAATCAAATACTTCTAACAAGTGTTAATGAGAATGCACTGGAAAAAGAGTTCACTATTTATGAGAAGCATCAAGAAGATGACATGAAGGCTAGATGCTACATGCTAGTGTCGATGTCTAATGAGCTTCAAAAGCAACACGAGAAGATGAAAAACGTTTATGCAATGTTTATTCACTTACAAGAGTTTTATAGTGAACGTAGTTGCACTACAAGGTTCTAGATCTCAAAGGACATCTTTAGGGCTAGGATGCCCAAGGGATCATCAGTCCATAGCATGGATTGAAAGTAATCAACTACATCGAGCAGTTTGATGGACTTGATGCTAGTATGGATGCAAAATTATGTAATAACTTGATCCTACAACCCCTTTCAGATTCATTCTTGTAGTTTGTTATGAACTATAACATGAACAAGATAGAAGCTATGCTTCCAGAGCTTATTAATATGTTAAAGAATGCAAAGGCAATAATCAAGAAAGGTAAGGCACCCATTATCCTTATTGATGAGACTTTCTCTTCTAAGCCTTAAGGCGAGAATGTCTCAAAGAAGAAGAATAAACCATTGAAAACAAATGAAGCTATCAAGAAGGGAAATTCTTCATAAGCTAAAATGGAAAAGGACAATGCTTCCATTATAGAAAAAATGGATAGTGGAAGAGAATCACAAAGGATCACTTTGCAAGATTAAAAGGACAAACTTTGGAAGTAATGTCCGAGTTATTACTTGTTGAAATTAACTTATTAGTTAAAGAATCTTTTTCCAGGGTATTGGATACTATGTGTAGTTCTCACATTTTCAAATTGTTGCAAGTGATGAGAGAAAATATAAAGCAAAGTAAAAGATAAGTCAATCTTCGCCTTGGAAATGTAGCCAGTGTTGTTATGTTAGCCGAAGAGACTTTGTACTTAGCTTTACCATCTTGAATTGGATGATTAAATATTTGATATCAAACAACAAGGTAATAAAAGTAAAAGAGATGAAATTAAAATTTCATATATATGACATCTCAAACTTAGTTATATCAATGAGAGTGAGATTAGTAAGTTGGCTAAAGATATATACTTTGATTCTTTGACTTTTGAGTCATACCCAATATGTGAATCTTGTCTCATGGGATAATGACTAAGACTTCATTTAGTAACCATGGAAAAAGTGTTACTGACATATTAGAACTGACCCACTAAGCTTAATTGCTAGGGAGATTATTGTTACTTCATTACCTTCTCCAATGACCATTCGAGGTTGGGGTATGAGTATCTTATGAAGTCCAAATTTGAATCCTTTGAAAAGTTAAAGGAAATTAGATATGAAGTAGAAAAACAAACTGAAAAAAGTATCAAAGTTCTTTAATCTGATCGAGGAGGTGAATACTTGACCAATGACTTTTTGGATCATCTCAAAGAGAATGAGATTCTCTCACAATTGACTCCTTTTGGAATACCTCAGCTGAATGATATGTCCGAAATGAGAAATCATACTTTATTGAATATGGTGCGATTGATGATGAGTTGTACTTATCTTCCAATTTCATTATGGGGCTATGCCTTGGAAACTATCGCATATATGTTAAATAGGGTTCCTTCTAAGTGTGTACTTAAGACACCATATGAGATATAGAATGGTAGGAAACCTAGTCTTAAGTATATTAAAATCTAGAGTTATTTTGCATATGTTAAGAGATTAGTTGCACATAAGTTAGAAGTAAGGTTTAATAAGTGAATATTTGTGGGATATCCCAAAGAAAGTTTGGAATATTACTTTTATCTCCCTAATGAGCAAAAGGTGTTTGTATATAAATTTGTTACTTTTTCTAGAGAAAGAATTTGTTCTAGAATGGAGTAATGATAGTAAAATATAACTTGAAGAGGCGTCTCAAGAACCACAAATCAACAATGATCAACCTAAGAAGCCTACTCGTAGATCAGGCAAGATACCTAGAGCACCAGAGAGATATAGGTATCTCATCGAGGGTGACATAGAGGAACATCTTATTGGGAATAAGAATCCTATAAACTACAAGGAAGCAATGTCAAACATCGATTCGGGAAAATAACTTAAAACTATGAAATCTGAAATGGAATCCATGTATTCTAACCAAGTTTGGAATTTGGTTGACCCTTCTAAAGGTATTGTACATATTGGTTGCAAATGGGTTTATAAAAGAAAGATGAGTATCGATGGAAAGGTATAGACTTTTACGGAAAAGCTAGTAGTGAAATGTTACAAACAGAGATAAGGATTTGACTTTGATGAAACATTTTCTCTTATATCCATGCTTAAGTCCATCAAGATCTTACTCGCAATAGTTGCACACTACAATTATGAGATAAAACAAACGGATGTTAAAACCGTATTCCTCTATGGAAACATAAAGAATGATATATACATTTAGCAACCAGAATGCTTTTCATCGAGTGCTAATGACCAGAAAGTGTGCAACTGCAAAGGTCAATTTATGGATTAGAACAAGCTTCTCGAAGGTGAAACATTTGATTTGATTGGTTTTCTTAAAAATGTGGATGAATCATGTGTGTACAGGAAGACTAGTGGGAGTGCAGTTACATTTTTGATATTGTACGTTGATGACATATTACTCATTGGGAATAACATAGGTATGTTACAATCAGTCAAAGTTTGGCTTTCAAGAAACTTCTCCATGAAAGGTTTGAGAGAAATGTCCTATATTCTGGGAATAAAAGTCTATAAAGATAGATCTAGAAGAATGATTAGCTTGTCCCAATATACATATATAGACAAAATATTGAAGAGGTTCAACATGAAAGACTCCAATAGAGAATTTTTACCTTTCCGACATAGATTACATCTTACTAAGAAGATGTCTCCAAAGACATTTGAAGAGAGACAGAACATGAGTCAAATACCCTATGCTTCAGTGATAGAAAATCTCATGTATGGTATGTTATGTATCAGGCCAGATTTCAATCATACTATAAGTGTTACTAGTAGATATCATTCTAATCCAAGTTTTGAACACTGGGTTGTTGTAAAGAACATTCTTAAGTACTTAGAATGACTAAAGATTTGTTCATTGCTTATGGAGGATGTGACTTGAAATTGTAAGAATATATTGATTCAAACTGCTAATATGATGTGGATGATAGAAAGTCCACTTCTAGAATTGTGTTCACTTTAAATGGTGGAGCAGTGAGATGAAAGAGTTGTAAGCAAGTTTTAACTACAGATTCCACCACTGAGGTTGAATACATTACTACGTCTTGGAATGCAAATGAGACGGTTTAGATTAAAAGTTCATCATAGAGCTTGGTTTCATTCCTAACATTGAATTTGAAGTACCTTGTATTGTGATAGCAATGGGGTGATAGCTAAAGCCAAAGAAACAATATCTCATAAAAAATCCAAGCAAAATGAGTAGCTTATCCACTTGATAAGCGTAATCATTGAAAAATGATAAATAAGGATACAAATGTTGTGTCAGCAGAGAATACAACATATCCACTAATTAAGGTATTGACACAATAGTACTTTGATCGTCATCTTGAGAAGATGGGTATAAGATACATGAACGATTGACTTTAGTGTAAGTGAGAGATTGTTAGCAGTATGTCCTATAAGCCAATGACATTTGACATCTAGGGATATTATTTATAAAACAATCTTATTCAAATTGTTATCATAATTAATGCAAGTTCATTTATCATAATATTTGATTAATTAAATTGTCATGATTAAGTCCATAAATTAAGAGCAATTGAGATAAGATTATAATGATATCATAATTTTGAGACCTGGTCCTCTCAAAAGCTTTTCTGTTAAATAAACTTATTTGTAGGATACTAATTGTACATTAGTAATCTGGTTAGACTGACACATACTATGTTTACTCAATTGGGAGGGTGACTGACCTCAATGTCACTTATGTGGTAGAAATTAAAATAAGTATGTGAGTGCTCATTTGGGAATGAGTTCACTGAACATGATAACTTAATTAAGAACATCTAATGGTATTCTACTTGCTTGTCAATCGGTAGTTCTTATGTTACAGTTATGTATGTGATCCTTAAACTTGAGGCACCATGGTTATCTTGTATAGGACTTATTATACTTTGATGTTATTTAAAATGGTTCTATTCATGGATCATTAATTGATAGTAATTAGGTATAATAGGTTTCAATTGGAGGTATGTGAGCGTACAACAATGGATCTATTAATCCTAAGTAAAAAGAAAAAATGTCTTATATGATCTATTAAGATATAATTCGGGAAATTATTTGGCCAAGGTATGGTGAGAATTAAAATTGAGTTTTTAATTTTACCATTAGAATTATATTCTTGAGATCTAGACACATATAATTAATGTTAAGGGTTTGACAGTAATTCCATACCATAATTAGCTTAATCGGGACATTGCATGATGGAAGGATAGAATTGCACAGTTAACTGATAAAAAATTGTTCAATGCTTCACAACCAAATTCACACTATATGGGTAGTCATGATATGCTATTAGGTGTCACTCATGATTGTAGAAGCTTTAAGAATTAATATAATGGAAAAATGATTTAATTCTTATAAAATGGAGAATCAAAAGGTGTTTTAATTCAAATAAATTAGGGTCACACACAAAAAGGGCAATGTGTAAGTACGAAATAATTACAATTTAGTTTTCAATTAATAGTTAGTTGCACATAACCCTAACACTATAAATAGTTTATTTGAGTGTAGATTTTTACTATAACATTATTCTAAACATAAGTTTTTCCTAAGAGATTTTAGTCTCTTCTATTCCCAAAGAGAGAAAAATCATAAAGAGAAATCATCGTTTAAGATTTGCACTGAGTGAACTATCTTTATAGATCACATAGTTTTGTGATTGTTGTGAATTCAAGAACGCAAAGGAATATGGATTCGAGCATGTTGGAGAATTCGGTTGCAACATATTCAGGAAGTCAAGAACACAACAAATCCAAAATAATAATTCTATCATTGAATGTTCTTGATGTTAAAGATATTTTATATAAATTGTAAGGTGATTAGGGTTTTGGGAATCAATAAAAATTTGAAATTTTCACTGCGTTTTTCTTGATCGATTTCCTTCATATAAGGGAAAATATTTTTAAAAATCCCCAAAGGAATGGGAACGATGATGAAAGAAGACACTCTTCGACCTAATTAATCCCATACACATCCCCTATCTCCATTAGTTTTTGTATGGATTAAACTTTTACTTTGTTTTATAATATTGTCTAATGATATTGTGGATTATCTTAAATCTAGTGATATTGTGGAGTAAATTTTTTTATTTAAATCTAGTGTAATTGAATTTTTAATAATAAAAAAGGCTAATGTGTAATCCTGATTAGTTAATGGGGAATCCTCGTCCTCGTTTATAAATGGAAGCAAGAAAGAAGACTTAGGTTTCTGAAAATCCCCGTCGGGGACAAGGATGAAGGGTATAAAGAAATATCCATTGGGGAATGGGATAGGGATGAAGGTGATTTATATGTAATTGGAGACGGGGACGAAGATGGCACTCTTCGCTTCAAACTAGACCCGTTTCCCTTCTTAGTTTTACCATTGTTTGGGAGTTTTTTCTCAGTAAAATAGATAACGGTATTAGGGTTTTCCTTATAGTTAACCCTGCAAAATTCCTTACAAATCAAAATTTTTAGCACTCCAAATTGATAGATTTGCAGGCTTTTTATAAAAAAGGAATATGTTTATCTTACTTTACTTCAAATTTTTTAGCACTCCAAATTCTCTCATATTTTCCCTTAGATAGTTGAATGCACCAAAACAGAGTTTTAATAAATTCTAAGAACTATTTGGAAATTCAACAATTTTTGTGGATTTTTCATCTCTCAAGCTATTTTTTGTTTTTTTAGTTTTTAATAGGAAAAAATCAAATAAAAATATTTCTAATTATAAAAAATTCTTATATTTTTTTGTCATGGTATATCATATTTATCTTTGCATGTACATGCAAAGAAAAAATCCTAATTAAATTACTTGCATTATTGATTCTAACAATAATTTTGTTGATTAATAATGTCTAAAAGGATTAAATACTAATGTTTGGTTGTTTTTGGGTCTTGTGGAAATGGGTGAGTTGTGTTGTTTATTTATTTTATATGTGAGTTTGTTTGTTATTTTTAAGCTGGAGTCTTGATCTTTCTATCAATAATATTATATTTTGCTTTTAAAAAATGTTTGAAAGGATTACATTACAATCAATTGATCGTTTGAGAATAACCGGTGCAATTTTCCCGCTAAAAAGTTAAAAATTTAATTAAAAAACTGTCTCATGGTGATTTATTTCATTCTAAAAGTAGAAAATAGCAAAAGAAGTTTTAAATATGCTTTACATCAGCAATCCATCAGTTGCTATACCTTGAAACCCAAGAAAAAGGGCATTAACAAGATTGCTCTTACAATAGAGTCGACATTTAAAACAGCTCATAGGTAGATAATTTCTTCAAGATCTCCTCCAGAGACTTTATTTTCTTCTTGCTTCTAAAATCAATTTAACTTCATAATTTCAAGTGTCTACTATTTATCTATGGATAGGTACCTACACCAGCATTTCTACACTTTCTTAAAGTGTTGAACACTCCCTGTATGCGAATCACTCTACCAACTCGTAAGAGAAAAATACTTGAAACTACAATTAGATTAACTTCAAAATTAATCTAATTAACTAGGAGTAGCTAATATTCTAAACCATCAAAATTCTAAATAATTTATAATGTATAAACCCAACTCTTAATATATATGAACCAATCAGCAAAGTTATTTCTACGTCAATTGGAGACATCCAATACAAACACACAGAATTACCAATGAAACCTATTTACGATTACTAATAAAATTATCCGTTCTCACTCATTACAATGATTTTTATTAACAGATAAATAGTAAATTGCACCAATTACCGATGAAAACTTCTTGACGATCACCACTGAAACTAAACAGGGAGTCCCAAACACCTCAAAAATAAAATGTGTGTATAGCAATGTTAATCAACATATATATATATATATATATATATATATATATATATATATATATATATATATATATATATATATATATATAAAACTGTAATAACTATTGGAAACTGAACAAATCAAAAACATATGAAGAAGTCTTTATTGGGTCCTTTAGTTTCTCAACTGAAGTCTTAAATTAGTGGACTTTTATTTTGTTATTTATTACAACAAAGAAGGAGAAGAAAGAGTCATGTATGTTTCTTTTGTGTGACTATATAGGTGATAAGTGCTTAAATATTCGTATTTAAGCTCCTTAATTTACACTTGTTAAGTTCCTAGTCGTGTTATTTTGTGCTATTTTATTTCTTTTCTATGTTTTCTGTGTTTTCCTAGGATATTGAAGAAAATGGAGCATTATCTGGTTTGGAGAACAAAAATTGGAAGAACTAGAAACTGTACATAGTGCGTTCGAGCACAGAAGTGTGTGATCGAGCACACCAGCACTCGTGCGCACAAGAAGAAGGTTCGAGCGTAACCTGGATCGAGCACACCCATGCAGTAAAACGGTAGAACCTATTTTGGAAAGTAGGATTAGGGTTCTGTTTTTTTAGTTAGGGTTTCTAGATGTCTTTGAACCTTATAAATAGGCATGTAAACACAGAAGCCACATCTTTTTTTTAGTTTTTGAGCTTCAGGAGAATTGACGACTCTTTTAAGCCAGTATTTTTTGGGTTTATTCTTTTCTTTTATTTTACATTATAACATCACAACCATGTGTAACTAACTCACTAGTAGGGCTCGATTGAAGCCCTAATTATGTTTTTCTTATATGAATATTATTGCCTTTGTGATAGCTGTGTATTGATTCTTAACTTGATTAATGCCTATTTTTATTGAAATTCCTCATATGTGTTTGCCTGATCAGCATATGCATGTGGTATGGATTAGTTAGTTAGATCAATTTGGATGACCGAGTCCTGGGTCTGACAATAGTAACAAAAGAAATCCATGCCGGATTCTTGGGTTAAACAATATGGGAAACCACGAGTATATAACATGCCCTAGGTTTTGTGTGTTTGTCGATTTTCACGGATCATATGCTCTCTTAAGGAACAACTTAGTATACACCATACTAAATCCCTTAAGAGAGAAAAGAGTTAGAGTATACACCATGCCTAACTCGTTGCTTAGGAAAATCAATAGCCTAAGGAGTATACACCATGCCCTTAGGTTGACGACAGTAGGCATTCATAATATGACTAAAACATTGGCACATTGTTTTATTGGGAAAATATGATTAGTGGTGGATATCAAAACCCTATGTTTTTATCATTATTAATTCAAACTCAATACATATTTCTATCATTTTATATTACAAATCTAATTTTCAATCGAACTTTATCAATCCCTGTGGAGATGATCTCGCATTTTGCACACTATACTACTCTGTTGACCTTGTGCACTTGCAAGTAAAACTGTTCAAAAATTTTCTTATTAATTTAGGTAGATTTTTGCACAACAAGGTTTTGGCACCGTTGCCGGGGATTGCGCTAAATTTCTGTTTAGAATTATTCTCCGTTTAGTTTTATTTTTCTATTCTATTTTATTCTATTTCATTCAATATCTAATTTATTTCTTATTGTGTGTTTTCTATTTTTCTGTTTCAGGTGTGCAACAGAGTAATTTTTGGCACTACGATCGAGTGCAGTGCTTGGTGCGATCGAGCGCACTCGGGGCAGAGACTATCTGAGCAGCAGTACTAAAACGCTGCACTGAAGCTGTTAAGCTAATTATGCAAGGGCTTCGATCCAGGAATCCAACCTTCTTTCCCCTCGATATAGACTTGAGTGGACCATTCGACAAAGGCTTAGAGACAACATTGAAGAGGTAAAAGAGGAATTCGAGGGAGAAGCACAAATGGCGGAACAGCTTGACAACCAACCGCCACCTGAGAGAAGACCCATGAAGTAATCCTTCATTCCACAGAACCTCGACCAGCCCTCATGCATTGCTTATCAACCTGAAGCGGAAGGCAATTATTACATATCCACGCAGATACTCAGTGCTTTGACTCATTTCAGGGGTACACCTGCTGAGGACCCACACTTGCACCTTCGGGAATCATTTGATCTCTGCAAGTTCTAGCATATTCGGGGCCTAGATCAAGAGGGAATCAGGTTAATTCTTTTCCCTTTTTCATTAAAAGATAATGCTAAGTTGTGGTATAATTCATTGCCTGCAGTGTCCATCCATACCTAGGAAGAACTATCCAGTAAGTTCCTAAAGAAGTTTTTCCTAGAACAAAAGACAAGGAAAATGAGGAAGGAGATTCAATCTTTCCAGCAGAAGGATAGACACCTTTTCTTTGAAGCATGAGGACATTTCAATGAACTACTTCCCACACCACAATCTACCTTAAGATGGACTAGTACAGGCTTACTATAAAGGTCTGAGTGACCTAAATAAAGGTATTATGGATCTGATGGAAAAGAGTAGTGAAGAAGCCATAGAGCTTTTTGAGACACTAAGTGAGCACACCCAATAATTCTCCTCTAGAGGTAGACAAGGAGTTAAAAGCAAAGGTATGTATGAGGTAACTTTAAATGGTGGATCCTTGAATCAGATGGCTGCTGTGGAAAGGAAGCTAGATATGCTTGTAAAAGCCATGACTGCTTAGAGCGTCTCACCGAGTCCAAAAGCTACACCACTCTAGGTATGTGCTATATGTTCTCATTTTGATCACACTACTGAAAATTGCTCTTTGTATTCATCTGCAGATCCAGAGCAAGCAAACTATGTGGGATTAAATAACTATCCAGCCAAGAACAATCCATATACAAATACTTACAATCCTGGATGGCGAAACCACCCCAACTTCTCATGGAGCAATAATCAGAATGCCCTAAACCTTTAAGGACAGTAAAGGAACTCCCAACCAATAGCCCAATCAGTTCCCGAATCAAAGAAAAGTGACCTAGAGAGTCTTGTGAGGCAGTTGGCAACTCAGCAACAACAGTTGATGACTTCACAAGATCAGTTCATGGCATATGAAAGGCAATTTCAGGCTGAGCAAAGACAAATCACTGCAAAGCATGAACAAGCCATTCAAAAACTAGAGTTATAAGTAGGTCAATTAGCTAAAGAGCTGAGTGGAAGAAAGCAAGGTGAACTCCCAGCCCAAACACTACTTAATCCAGGAAGACACCAACAACTAATGGCCGTTACGATTCTCAGAAATGGTAAGATCATAAGAACTGATGAGCCTGCACAAGCATCTCCAGAGAAACCATCTGCTTCAAAGGTAAGTGAAAAAGAGAAGGTGAATGCACCACCCTTCCCTCAAAGGTTAGTATGGCCAAAGAAAGAAAGTAAACTGCTTGATATTTTTGAAACTTTGTGGAAAATAAAAATAAACATTCCTTTATTAGATGCAATTCAACAAATACCTGCTTATGCTAAATTTTTGAAAGACTGTTGCACTCATAAGAGGAAGTTTCAGGAACATAAGACAGTGGGTTTAACTGAAGAGGTAAGTGCGGTGTTGTTAAGAAAACTACCACCAAAGTTAAAAGATCCAGGTAGTTTTACCATTCCTTACAGGATAGGTGATCAGCTGCTTGAGCTTGCATTACTGGATTTAGTAGCGGGTGTCAATTTGCTGCCATACACGGTATTTGAAACACTAGGTTTGGGGGAGCTTCAACCGACTTCTATCACTTTGTAGCTGGCAGATAGAAGTATCAAAAGACCAAGAGGTATTCTTGAGGATGTCTTGGTAAAGGTAGGTGAGTTTATTTTACCTGTTGATTTTATTGTATTAGATACGAAAGAATGCCCTATGCCATTACCTCTGTCCATCATCTTAGGAAGACCCTTTATGAGAATTGCTGATACAAAAATTTGTGTGAAAAAGGATATCGTAAGTATGAAGGTAAATGGTGAGAAAATAGAATTCAAAATATTTAATGCATTAAAATTACCCCAAGATGATACAGAATGTTTTCATGTCTGTATTATGCAAAGATTTGTTGAACAAGCTTTTCAGGTCCATCACATTGATCCATTAGAGACCACCCTTACCCATGGCTTCACAAGATTGGATATTGAGCAAGAACATAAAGATGTTACTGATGACATCGTTAAAGCTGTGCACCTTCTTGAGGTATCTCTAAAACATTCAAGTAAGTATGCCCCTCCATTTGAACCTCTTGTACCTACTAGTACTACTTTTCTCCCTTCTATTGTCCAGGCACCAAACTTGGAATTGAAGTAATCACCAGAGTATTTAACTTATGCTTATTTAGGAGAGAACAGTACATTAACAGTGATAGTTGCTGCCAATCTAAGTGTTGGGAAAAAAGAGAAACTGTTGAGAGTTCTTAGAGAGCACAAATCTGCTATTAGATGGACCATTGCTGACATCAAGGGGATAAGTTCAGCCAAGTGCATGCATAATATCTACCTTAAGGATAAAGTAAAACCCACTTGGGATGATCAAAGAAGACTTAACCCACACATGAAAGAGGTAGCCAAGGCAGAGGTATTAAAACTATTAGATGTTGGCATTATCTACCCCATCTCAGACAGTAAATGGGTGAGTCCGGTCCAAGTTGTTACAAAAAAGAGTGGTATTACAGTAGTAAAAAATGAAGATTAGGAGCTAATACCTACAAGAATAACCACTGGTTGGAGGGTATGCATTGATTACAGAAGGCTAAACAAGGTGACCAGAAAAGATCACTTCCCCTTACCCTTCATTGATAAGATGTTAGAAAAATTAGCTGGCCACAGCTACTACTTCTTCTTGGATGGGTATAGTGGTTACAATTAGATTGTCATAGCACTAGAGGACCCAGAAAAGACCATTTTCACATGCCCTTTCAGCACATTTGCTTACAGATGGATGCCATTCGGTTTAAACAATGCACCAACCACCTTCCAAAGATGTATGATGAGCCTTTTTTTCGCCATGGTGGAGAAATTATTGAGGTATTTATAGATGATTTTAGTGTATTCGGTTCTAATTTTGATGAATGCATCAATCATCTAAAAAGTGTCCTCAAGAGATGTGAAGAATGCAACTTAGTGCTAAATTGAAAAAAATGTCACTTTATGGTTCAACAAGGCATTGTGTTGGGTCATTCCATTTCCAACAAAGGTATTGAGGTAGATAAGGCTAAGATCGACATCGTTTCAAATTTGCCTCTTCCTCTAGTAGTCAAGGGTGTCAGAAGTTTCCTTGGACATGCTAGATTCTACAAACGATTCATTAAGGACTTTTCCAAGACCTATAGACCTCTTTGTGCACTGTTAGCTAAAGATACCAAGTTCGAATGGACTGAAGACTATATGAAAGCTTTCAACACATTGAAGAACGTGCTCACCTCCGCACCAATAATGATGGCACCTGATTGGAGTCTTCCATTCGAGCTGATGTGTGATGCCAATGACTTCGCCTTGGGAGCTGTTTTAGGCCAGAGAGTCAATAAGGTACCTCATGCTATTTATTATGCTTCTAGAACTTTAAATGATGCTCAGCTAAACTATTCTACTACTGAAAAGGAATTGTTAGGTATTATTTTTGCTTTGAAGAAGTTTAGATCATACCTGATTAGCTCTAAGATTATTGTATTTGCTGATTATGCTGCTTTGAGATATTTGTTTTCTAAGAAAGATACAGAGCCTAGGTTAATCAGATGGGTACTCCTATTGCAAGAGTTTGACTTGGAGATTAAAGACAAGAATGACAACGAGAATGTGGTTGCAAATCACCTATCTAGGTTACCTCATGAGGACGATAAAAATGCGCTACCTTTGAATGAGAACTTCTCCGATGAACAATTGTTCGCATTAGAGGTAACACTTCCATGGTATGCTGATATTGTCAATTATATAACTGCTAAGGTTTTTCCTCCAAGTATGTCCAGTCAAGAAAGGAAGAGATTGATGTCTATCTCTCGACATTACCATTGAGATGACCCCTACCTATTCAAATTTTGCCTTGATCAAATCATTAGAAGGTGTGTCTCAGAGGAAGAGCATTTGAGCTTATTGCAACATTGCCATCAGTTCGCTTGTGGAGGACACTTTGGGGCCAAGAGAACAGCTTTTAAGGTATTATAATCTAGTTTTTATTTGCCCAATTTGTTTAAAGATGTCTTTTCATTTTGTAGCTCATGTGATCGATGCCAGAGGACAGGTAACATCTCATCCCGAAATCAGATGCCATTACAAAATATTCATGTAGTCGAACTTTTTGATGTATGGGATATTGATTTCATGGGTCCATTTCCTAACTTGTATGGGTATTTATATATTCGTCTGGGTGTGAATTATGTGTCCAAATGGGTCGAGTTTGTCCCCTCAAAGACTAATGATCATAAAGTAGTTGTGAAGTTATTATAAGATAACATCTTTACTCGGTTTGGGACTCCAAGAGCAATTATCAGTGATAGAGGAAGCCACTTTCATAATCAATCTTTTGCCACACTAATCAGGAAATATGGGATCACCCATAAAGTTGGCACTCCATATCATACTCAAATCAGTGGCCAAGTGAAGATAAGTAACCGAGAGATCAAAGGCATCCTAGAAAGAACTGTGAATCCTAGTAGGAAGGATTGGTCTTTGCGTCTGAATGATGCTTTATGGGCATATAGGACAGCTTACAAAACACCAATTGGCATGTCTCCATACTGCTTAGTCTTTGGGAAAACATGACATCTACCGATGGAGTTAGAGCATCGAGCATATTGGGCTATAAAGAAATTCAATTTTGATATGAACCAAATGGGTTAGAAGAGAAAGTCGCACTTAAATGAGCTGGAAGAATTAAGGCAAGATGCCTATGAGAACGCCAAGCTCTACAAAGAAAGGACCAAAGCTTATCATGATAAATAGTTGGTTAGGAAAGAGTTTCGTGTGGGACAGAAGGTGTTGCTTTACAATTCACGATTAAGATTGTTCCCAAGCAAACTCAAGTCCTGATGGTATGGTCCTTATATGGTCACCAAGATCTTTCCTCATGGTGCTTTGGAGATCCATGGTTCCAACAACAATCAGACATTCACGGTGAATGGACACAGAGTCAAGCCATACCTTGAAATCAACTTGCCACCAAGAGATGAAGATTTAGCACTCCAATCTGTCTAGTATGCAGTAGAACCGAGAGCACTTAATCCACATGAGGTGGACTTTAAGTGCCCCTTTCCAAGATAGTAGCACTGAAGCTACCATAGAGAGCGCTTGAGCAATTCAAACTTTGATAAACGTGTTGCTCTAGCGCCTCTATTAAGGCCAGTGGTACTGAGGCCACTAAGTACAATACATTTCTATTTTTGTTATTATTAATTGTTTTTCATTATTTTCACTTTTTCCGTACTTTCTGTAGTTCAATTAGTGATTCAGTATATTCTGCCCTTGCAATCGAGCGCATGTCACAGTGTGCTCAAGCGCAACCTTGCCATGCCCCCAATGGCACATGAGCGCAATCACATGTGCACACCTATGCACAAGTGCGATCAAGCGCACTTCATAGTGCGATCGAGCACACTTGGGGCAGAGAGTCACGTGATTATTTTAAGACATTTCTCTCACTTACACATTTTCACTCTCACTCTCGCACTCTCACTCTCGTATACTCTCGTACACTCTCTGCACTCAGTACTACCCTCAAAGCCCACTCACCCCTGCACACTCACCATCACTCATCACTCATCACCATCACTCATCACCACATATCACCAACACGCTGCCATCACTCCGTGACTCCAGGTATGTCCATACACATTTTTGATTTGTCACACACAATCACACACATTCTTGATTTGTTTTTTTACTAAATCTTTGCATATACAATGCGTTGTTTTTGTTTGTGTGGTTGTGTTTTGAAATTACAGGAGGTTGGGAACTACCAGCTCTCATCGCCCATTGCTTCAAGTCACTATCACCCATAAACTGCTCGATAAAAATACTCAGTGACATACCAGCTAGTGCAATCGAGCACAGAGAGTAGTGCGATCGAGCGCATAGGCAAAAGTGTGATCAAGCGCACATTATTGAGATCGAGTGCAAACTCTGCAGAACCTTGTCTAGGATGCCTAAACATACTATTTCCACCTCCCGTGCCTTGAGAAGCCGCACATAGTCTTCTCGGCCCAGCTTCGAACAATGGGAGATCTTATTTGAAACTACATTCAACATTGACTATGACTTCAAGAACTTTGAAGTGGCTCAATGGGCTGTCCAGGAATTCAAGCACCGTGGATTGAAGAGGCTGTTCAAGACTGTATGCTCTACTGCCTACACCCGGTTCGTGGTTCAGTTTTATGAGAACCTATCTTTCAACTGCAGCATGCTGAGTGTCTTGTCCTCATCGGTTCAGGGCAAGTACATTGACGTGACATCTTTAGATATAGTTCCTGCCCTCCATTGTCATGATGAGTATCCACCTGAGGGCACCCAATTGGATGAGCAGCCAGAGCCTTTTCCCTTGCCCTCTATCATTGAGGACATGTATGCTGGGCAGTATGCCGATTGGCACAACAATGTTGGGAGCCGATCTAAGTTACCTCCATGACTCTGGCTCGTGGATTCCATTCTTCAGCGTAATGTGTGCCCATTGGGACAAAAGACCCAGAGGCGTGACTAGTTCTGACAAGCACTATATGCATTCCACAGAGGCCACTAGTACTCTATCCCTGCTATCATTTGGAGCCAACTACATAAGTTATGGGACCACGTCCATGCATGCCAGGTCACCACTGCTAATGCATGGGGGCTCCCATTCTCATTCCTCCTCAGCTACATTTTCAAAAAAAAAAGGGATTAAGAGCTCCTCCATCGATGGACCAGTCAGGGAGCACCCATTCTTTGGGAAGGCTCAGTGAACCTAGAGTCAGTCATATATGCCCCAAGGACTCTGAGGACATGCACCTGCTGCTAAAAGAGTGGAGGATGATCCTCTAGAGACCGAGGACCCAGCAGTGAGCCAGCCATGGGAGCAAGACTGTACTGACATGGGACCTATAGAGTACCAGCACATTCTTGAGGAGATTTTCTCTTTCCGGTGTGAGCTCTCTAACATTCGACGGGAGGATCGGGAGGCTACATTACTAGTTCATCAATGCATCGATGGTTTGAAGGCACGTTTTTTGAGATAAAAAGCGATGCTACATGCCATTCTTGATCGCCTACCTCTTGCCTCTGGTGCCTTCTCTTTCGCACCACCTGGAGACCATCATTGAGAGTGGTGCACCGTCTGGCTGAAGATATAAAACTTAGCCCTCATGGGAGGCATCCCACAACATATCCTTTTATTTTTAGTATTTTTCACATTTCTTGTTAGTATTTATTTTTATGTTGACCTTTTTTTTTTCTCATAACTATTTACTTTTAGTATTTTTTGTTTTTCAGCATTACTTTCGTTTTTCTTTTTCAGGGACAATGTGTGTGCATCAGTCCAAGTTTGGGGATGTGTTATGAGCCATGCCAGCCAGCTAGTTCTCCATCTCCCATGTCAAATCTTTCCATGTTATTCACACATTGGGGACCATGTGTAATTTAAGTTTGGGGGTATGGGAAACACATTCACACACACTCAGTCCCAATTTTTTTTTTTATTATTATGGAAAAGATAAATGCATGTTCATATTATTTTGAAAATTTTGGTTAATCTAAACAAATATTATGATAAATTGTCATCAGTAAACTTAAAATCCTGAACACATGATCTAATAATAGAGTTTTAAAGTTTAATTACTTACTTTAAAGCATTTAAGAATTCACAAGTTTGATTTAATCTGACACGAGCACATTAGCACATAATTGTGTGGGATATGACATGTAATTTTAATATATATGTTTCCATAACTTAACTGTAACCAGATGACTTGTTAGATGAACACTTTGGCATAGAAAAATAGAAAAAAATTTATTGCACAAAAAGAGAAAATAAAATGCTCCTAATGATCATTAAATAAACTTTTCACTGAGTAACTAGACCTCTTGCCTTAATAAGCAGTGAGTGTTCACGTCAAAAGGTGAGAATTTTGCTCATAATGATCATTAAATAAACTTTCCATTGAGTAACTGGACCTCTTGCCTCAGTAAGCAGTGAGTGTTCACGTCAAAAGGTGGGAATTTTGCTTGGCAGCATTAAGAACAGTTAGTTTCGTAGCCTTTTTTACTCGAGTTAGTAAGTCTTTAGGGGTGTCTTTACACCTAATGCCCTAAAACCATATGGTTTGTGAGTCATTGGCTAAACACTTGCTACATGGGTCAATTAGAAAGCTTAAGGGAACTAAGCATGGCAAAAATCTCATAATAAAAGAAAAGAAGGAAATAAAACTATGCAATTATTATTCATTCTGATAGGAAATTCGGTGAATCTTGAGACACTGAAATACTACACATTGGAGTTATTTGGAAGCTTCATCTTTTATATCCTACTTCACTACATACTAAGTTAGACTTGTGATGCCTTAGCCAGCCTCGTGTAAGTGATTAGATTTTAAAACTCCTATTCATTGCGAAGATGAATTTATATTTTAAGCTTGCTCATGAACAAATATCATGGTTTTGTGTGTGATCTAAATTTTTGGAGACCATGATTGGCGGATTTATCTTTGCTATTATTTTTCAATTAGTTTTTAGTTTTGTATTGCTAAGGGACTAGCAATATGTAAGTTTGGGGGTGTGATAAGTGCTTAAATATTCGTATTTAAGCTCCTTAATTTACACTTGTTAAGTTCCTAGTCGTGTTATTTCGTGCTATTTTATATTTTTTCTGTGTTTTCCTAAGATTTTGAAGAAAATGGAGCATTATTTGGTTTGGAGAACAAAAACTAGAAGAACTGGAAACTGCACACAGTACGATCGAGCATAGAAGTGTGTGATCGAGCGCACTAGCACTCGTGCGCACAAGAAGAAGGCTCGAGAGCGACCTTGCGCTCGAGCGCACAAACATGAGATTGAGCGCACCTGTGCAGTTAAATGGCAAAACCTATTTTGGAAAGTAGGGTTAGGGTTCTGTTTTTCTAGTTAGGGTTTCCAGATGTCTTTGAACCTTATAAATAGGCCTGTAAACATAGAAACCACATCTTCTTTTTAATTTTTGAGCTTCGGGAGAATTGACGACTCTTCTAAGCCAATATTTTTCGGGTTTATTCTTTTCTCTTATTTTATATTATGAAGATATTTAAAATCACAACCATGTGTAACTAACTCACTAGTAGGGCTCGATTGAAGCCCTAATTATGTTTTTATTATATGAATATTGTTGCCTTTGTGATAGTTGTGTATTGATTCTTAACTTGACTAATGCCTGTTTTTATTGAAATTCCTCATATGTGTTTGCCTTGTCAACATATGCATGTGGTATGGATAGATCAATTTGGATGACCGAGTCCTGGGTCTGACAATAGTAATAAAAGAAATCCACGTCGGATTCTTGGGTTAATCAACATGGGAAACCGGGAGTATATAACATGCCCTAGGTCTTGTGTGTTTGTCGATTTTCACGGATCATATGCTCTCTTAAGGAACAACTTAGTATACATCATGCTAAATCCCTTAAGAGAGAAAAGAGTTAGAGTATACACCGTGCCTAACTCGTTGCTTAGGAAAATCAATAGCCTAAAGAGTATACACCATGCCCTTAGATTGACGACAGTAGGTAGTCATAATATGACTAAAACATTGGCACATTGTTTTATTGGAAAAATATGATTAGTGGTGGATATCAAAACCCTATGTTTTTATCATTATCAATTCAAACTTAATACTTATTTATGTCGTTTTATATTATGAATATAATTTTAAATTGAACTTTACCAATCCCTGTGGAGATGATCTTGCATTTTGCACACTATACTACTCTATTGACCTTGTGCACTTACAAGTGCAACTGTTCAAATATTGGCTTATTAATTTAGGTAGATTTTTGCACAACAATAGACCTCTTGTATTGTCTGAAAGGCGAGAAAAAAAAGTAAAGAAAAAAAGAATTCCTCCACTTTTGTCTCATGCTCTTTGTCTTTTAGTTCGTAAACTTGCTATCTTTTCTCTCAAATTGGTATCAGAGTCTGTTTTTGCCCAAATTCCCATTTTTTCCGTCCCTTCTTGAAATGGGTTATAATATTGTCCAGCAAGCAATCCCTAGATCATCAAAAGATAACTTTGGGTCATGGTCTATCCAAATGAAAGCCCTGCTTGGATTTCAGGATTTGTGGGAACTCCATCATCGATGGATTTACAGAACCCACTATAGAGGAAGAAGTTGTATTGATAGCAGATGAGAAAAAGGCTATTAAGGAGCAGAGGATAAAAGGCATTGTTTCTATTTCCAATCATTACGAGGCAAGTTCGAAGCTCTTCACATGAATGATGGAGAATCAGTGTCAAATTATTTTTCACGATTACTAGTCATCGTGAATGGTTTGAAAAGAAACAGTGAAAAGGTTGATGACATCTGAGTCATCGAAAAGGTACTTTGATCCATTTCTTTTAAATTTGAGCATATAGTTGTAGCTATCGAAGAGTCTAAGGACTTGGAAAAGCTTATAATTGAGGAGTTATTGGGTTCACTACAAGTGCATGAGCAAAGGATGCAGAAAAATGCTAATTCTATTGTATTGGAACAAGCACTAGAGTCAAAACTAACTAAAATCTAGCTCCAACTATGGTCGTGGTAGAGGTCGGGGGTGTGGTACTCACCAATGACCTGGCCAAAGTCAATAGGAGAATCAAAACTCCTAAGGTCGGGGACAATGAGGCAACCAAGGAAGAGGAAGATCCACAAATGGACGTGGAAACACCAAGAATATCCAATGCTACAACTGCAAGAAGTTTGGACACTATGACTCAGATTGTTGGTACAAAGATGATGAACAAGCCAATGTTGCAGAAGCAACAAACGATATTGGTAATGATTCTATCCTACTTCTTACTCGTGATGATCCAGATTCACAATATGAAGCTTGGTACCTCGATTCTAGTGCAAGCAATCACATGTGTGGGAAGAAAGATCTGTTTGTAGAACTCACAGAAGGAGTTCACGAAAATGTGAACTTGGGAGATTCCTCCAAACTCTCAGTTGAAGGCAAAGGGAAGATAAAATTTACCTAAAGGATGGTAAGAAAGGTTACATATCTAATGTTTATTATGTACCTAACATGAAAAGCAATATTCTCAACATTGGGTAGCTGCTCAAGAAGGGGTATAACATAGAGATGAAGGATTGCTCTCTCATTTTGAGAGATACATGTGGAAGGATTGTGGCTCATGTTCCAATGACCAGTAATCGTATATTCCCATTGTAACTCAACATAAAGTCCGAGAAGTGCTTCTATGGACTTAAGAAAAATGAGTCATGGAAGTGACATCTTCATTTTGGTCATCTACATTTCAGTGGCCTAAAGCTACTATCATCTGGCATGGTGCATATGTTACCAATGATTGAGCCACCGAGCAACGTTTGTGAAGGATGTATACTTGGCAAGCAGGCATAACTCCCTTTTCCCAACGACAATCATGGAGAGCAACGACACCATTGCAATTGGTTCACAATGACATATGTGGACCAATAGAGCCCATATACTTAGGAGGTAATAGATATTTTATTACCTTCATTGATGACTTCAGCAGAAAACTTTGGGTTTATTTTCTTAAAGAAAAGTCAACTGATTTTTATTGTATTCAAGAATTTTAAAGCTATTGTTGAAAATCAAAATGGTAGCAAGATTGTAAATGTTCGCTCTGACTGAGGTGATGAATAGACCTCAAAAGAATTTGATAAATATTGCAAGGAACAAGAGATAAAGCATCAATTAACTATTGCTCACACACCACAGCAAAACGGGATGAAAGAAAGAACCGTACCATTCATAATGTGACCAAAACTATGCTCAAGGAGAAAGGATTGCCAAAACACTTCTGGGCAGAAGCTGTGGCATGCTCAACTTATCTTCTCAACCGATGTCTTACCAAAAGAGTCAAGAATATGACACCTCAAGAGGTATAGAGTGGCTACAAACCAAGTATTGTACACCTAAGAATTTTTGGGTGTGTTGCATATGCTCAAGTTCCTGAATCCAAGAGGAAGAAATTTGATGACCATGGTGAGAAATGTATATTTCTCGGATATAGCGAGTAGTCAAAGGCATACAAGCTCTACAACCCACTAACAAAGAAATTGGTGGTTAGTATAGACATTATCTTTTATGAAGAAAGAGTGTGGAGCTGGAGCGATGAAGAGAAGACCAAAGAACAACGAGTGCTGGAGAAGCCTGAAGAGCTCTCAACAGAAGTTTCACCAAGTACCCCACGACCATCTTTTCAGCCTACCACACTGTCAACAGCACATGGGAGCTCTACACCTTCTATGGGAGGTAGTGGCAACATATCCTTGACAAATCAAGGTATTATCAAGATGAAAAGTTTTAGGGAAATCTATGAGCAAACGGTGATGGAGAGACTAATCTTTTCTACTTATATGCTAATCATGAGCCTCTCACCTTCCAAGAGGCCGCAATTGAGGATTGTTGGTGATCAACAATGGAGAGAGAGATGCACGCCATTCAAAAGAATGACACTTGAGAATTGACAACACTCCCATCAAACCAAAAGGCTATTGGTGTCAAATGGGTGTACAAGATCAAACGCATTGCAGAAAGTGAAATCGCTCGATACCAGGCAAGGCTAGTAGCTAAAGGCTACAAACAAAAGTACAGCATCGACTATGAAGAGGTTTTTGCACTAGTTGAGAGACTTGACACAGTGAGATTGTTAATCGCACTTGCGGCTCATCACAATTGGAAGATATATCAACTTGATGTCAAGTCAGCCTTTCCAAATGCCATTCTTGAAGAAGAAGTGTACGTACAACAATCGGAAGGCTTCATAAAGGAATGAGAAGAAAGCAAGGTGTATTGCGTGAAAAGGTCGTTATATGGCTTGAAGTAAGCACCAAGAGCTTGGAACGCACACATCGATAGTTACCTTCATCAAAATGGCTTCACCAAATGTCCATATGAGCATGCTGTCTACATAAAGAAAAATCAACGTGGTGAATTTCTAATCATTTGTTTATATGTTGATGATCCGTTATACACAGTAAACAGTAATGATATGTTCAAGGAATTCAATCAATCAATGTTTAAGGAGTTTGAGATGACAGACAATGGGCTGATGTCCTACTTTTTTGGTCTTGAAGTGAAGCAACAAGATGATGGTATTTTCATATCCTAGAAGAAGTACATAAGGGAGATTTTAGAGAAATTCAAGATGGATAGTTGCAACTCTATGAATATCCCAGTTGCAACAAGCACAAAGTTGTCAAAAGAAGGAGATAGACAAGTTATTTAAGTAACTCTCTTTAAGAGTTTGGTTGGAAGTCTAAGGTATTTGACGATCACAAGGCCAAATATTGTCTATGGAGTTGGACTTGTGAGTTGAAACATGGAGACTCATTGGTTAGTTGCAAAAAGGATCCTAAGGTATATCAAAGATACTCTGAATCTTGGTTTATTCTATGCCTACGATGATTAAGAAAAATTAATTGGTTATTCAGATAGTGATTGGGGAAGTGACCAAGATGAGAGGAAAAATACTACTGGTTATGTGTTCTATCTTAGTTCTACAACATTTTCTTGGACATCCAAGAAACAAGGAATTATAGCTTTGTCTACTTGTGAGGCAGAGTATGTGGCAGCTTCATCTACTGTATGTGAAACTATATGGCTAAGGAATCTCTTGAAGGAACTAGAACATCCACAAGAAGAATCCACAGTGATTTATGTGGATCATAAATCAGCTATAAAGCTAGCAAAAAATCCAGTGCAGCTTGGGAGGAGCAAACATATTGATACTAGGTTCCACTTTCTTAGAGACCATGTAAAGCAGAAGACAATCGAACTTCAATATTGCCACACAACTGAACAAATAGCAGATATATTTACTAAGCCATTATGAGGTGAATTTTCATGAAGCTAAGAGACATACTTGGCATGAGGACGGTTTTGATTTGAGAGGGTGTGTTGGAAACTGAACAAATCAAAAACGTATGGAGAAGTCTTTATTGGGTCCTTTGGTTTCTCAACTGAAGTCTTAAATTAGTAGACTTTTATTTTGTTATTTATTACAATAAAGAAAGGGAGGAAAGAGTCATGTAAGTTTCTTTTGTGTGCCTATATAGGTTTCTTGTATTTTCTTAAAGGTAAAAAAAAAGGTATAAAAAAAGAATTCATCTACTCTTGTCTTATGCTTTTTGTCTTTTAGTTCGTAAACTTTTTTTTTTTTTTCTTTCAATAACTGTAACTAGTGAGTAGTACTATATGCACCGTCAACCGATACCTCTTAATCATCTCTACTTTTCTTCTAGAGGTCCACTGATAATTATTAATGATAAAATTGTCCTAACAATTTTTCTGTCAGGCTTTAATTCTTGGGATTTAGGTTTAAAATGAGAGAGATTTTGCTTAGACCCGTGGGTTTTCCTCCACTAAGAAGTATTTTTCTCTTCCACGAAACTTGGAGGCGGTTCGATCCTGTAAGGGTCTAAATATATTTATTGATAATTAGCTGATCTACTAATTCGACATTCAAATTAAACTTTACTCTTACAACTAAGATCATATAATTTCTAACATGTAAATAAAAATTGCGCATATAAGGAAGACATGTTGAGCAATTAATTACCTTCAAAGGAAACTGGAAGAAGAAGAGCCCAAGTTGGCCAGTAATCTCCGTAACTGTATCAAACGGAACAGTACCCTTAGCCAAGTCCTCGAGCAAGTAGACAACGTCAGAGAACACCTCGACGCCGTCGAGCTCAAGCTCAGCGTCCACGTAGGACGACCCATGTGCCATCACGTGGCCTTGATCCGACCTCACGTGCCCCAACACCTTCCCTCTGTACCCCACCACCACTTCGAGGCTCGTGTAGTCCATGGAGTACACGTCAGTATTGGACACTTGCAAGGTCAGAAACAGCGATATGTCTATGGCTATGACGGGTTTTGTGTGTATGTTCATGCGGTTTACGTGCATCCGTACGATCTCGAGGCTAGGACGGGACGGCCAGAAAACGTACATGAGGGCACCTAACACGTACAACGACAGTGTGCAGATAATACGGCCTCGTCCCCAGGGGGTTTGCCGCCGGTAATAAGGCAAGACGACGTAGTTTTCATCGTGAACTGGCAAAGCAGTGTAATAGTGGTCAGATGACGATGGTAGTTCATCAAGTTTAGAGGTCGCCATGGATTGTGTTTGGCGTGTAGGCTGAGAGAGAATATAGGAAGGGGGCTGTGTTTGTTGAGAGGAAAGTGTGTTTTTTTGTTTGTTTTCTCTTTATTGATTTTGGTTTTTTGTGTGATTATAATTATCATAGAGTTTCATCCAAAAAAAAAAATTTATCATAGAGAAGTGCTTCTAATTGGGTCAAAACTCGAAAGAGTTTTCCCTCGGGGTCAATTGTTACTATGCAATTGTACTAATATTGAAGTACACATAAATGATTTTCTTTTGGAGTAATAATAGGCTCCACACCAGTTTGGAGTAGCTTTTTCTTGTCGTGAAAATTTCACATTAAATTACATATTAAAAAAATTATATATGTCATGTGATTTTTTAATAAAATATTTAATAAATAAATTAAATATTTTATTATGTGATTTGTATATAAATTTTTTAATATATGATTCAATATGAAATTATCGTATTAGTGATTAGGAAGAGGATTCACTACACAAGTATAAAGCTAAGTACTATATTTTTAGGGGAAGGGGGTAGGGTTATCGCAGGGGACATGAATTTTATTAGAGTGAACACATTGTTCGGTTTGAGTCAATTTGTCTTGAAAACAAAAAGGTTTCTTTCGAATTGCAATCAATCAAACCAATTTAGAGAGAGAAAGAGTTAAGCCGTTAAGGTTTGAGAGTCAGACAATAGCTTACCACTTTATCAACAAGTCAGCAAACAGAGGGCGGCCCGACGAGCGGCAGGAGCCGGCAATAGAGATAGAGAGAGTTGTCATTCGATTGTAAGAGAAAGATGAGCGACAACTTGAGAGAGGTAGAGAATCGGGTAGGTTAAAAGTAAATTTAAGGTTGATATATAATATATCTAAAAAAAATACTCCCTTTATCCCAAAGAGTTTGTCCATTTTCCTAAAATGAATGTTCCAAAACAATTGTCTGGACTACAAAAATTACCACTTTCCCAAAAATGTTTACTTGTGAGCCCATTCTTCTATTGGGATGATAAAAATACAACTAATATCATGTCAATTAAATAATAAATTAATGGTTGAAGTTTTTGAAAATGTTACGCATTGCATTAATTTTTTTGGAAAATGAAATGAATTTTTTTTGGGACAGATGCATGGTATAAGTATATAATGATTAGTTTATCAATTTGGAGAAATCTATAAATCGTAATCCAAATCAACCCGACAGCTTAATAATTTTTCTTAATGGAAACCAAATCGTTGGAGTAAAAATTTGACTCACACTTGGTATAGTAGGTTTAGTTCGGTTAGACAGTTTAATCGGTTTTGTTGCACACTCTTAATTACTATCAATCTATTAAGGCTGAAAGTAAACTTGTGTATTCATAAACATTCTCATGTGTGAGCTAGATAGGGGCTATCCGTGCTTATTTATTTAATTAATCACACTAATTTGAACATGATTTTGATTATCAATTATCTCGTATAAATAAAACAATCTCAAACATTTAAGTGTTAGAAAATTAAATTATGGTATGCGATATCATTTTACCGTTGAACCTAAAGAAATGCTAGACTCAATGTTGTTCGTGAACACATTCGCTTAAGTATACATTTAGGTGTTTGATTCTTTAATAATATATATCTATTAGCTTGCTTATTTAAGTTTCAAGTTCATTTACTGATTGTTAAATTGTTATTTATATGAATTTTTTTGTTCGTATAGTATATATATTTCATTTATGTTTTTTAAACATTAAATGCTTATTCAGTAAGTGTGTGTGTGTGTGTATATATATTTATATATATTAGCTCACTCATCATAATCAAGCTAATATATAAATAATTGCATAAGCAGACTAGACATGTGAGGATTTAACATGTGAACCAAAACTATTTCAAACAAACGTATTCAAATGAGTGGATTAAACATGCGGATTAAACTAAGTAGATTGAACATGCAAATTTAAACATGTACAAGTTAGAACTAAATGGACTAAAACTAAGTATGTGACAAAGGAGAGATTCATAATGACTTGTAACATTTAAATGTATAATGAAGCACTCAATGATGGACCAATGGGGGTCCTAATGGTATTTAGAATAAAAAGAACATGTGATTAGTAACAAATTGAAAGACAGCATATAACTTAGAAGGAAGGAAATGTGCATCATAAAGGAGCATCATAAATGAGCTAAGGCAACAAAATGAACATTGAAGCCACAATTGATTTCATCAAATAAAAAGTAATCCAAATTATTTATCCATTTTCAAGGTGGTTCAAACAACATATTAGCAATTTTATTTTACAACCAAAATAAGTTTAACCAACCTTTTTGGCTAAGGAAAGTTTTCACGTACAGTGATAATACTCGGAGATTTTGCGCACCCTTGTGAATTTGGTAAGTTTGGCGGATTGGTTTGATTGTGGATTAGAAAAAAAAATTGTAAGTGTATAGCTGGTTTGGTGAACTCTCTCTTGTTTTTCTTTCCACTCTTTTATATCTTTTTTGTATTCTCTTCTCTCTTTACTATGCTTATCTCTTTGCTCTTTTTATATTTATGTCTTTACTCTCTTCTTTTTTTATTTTCATTCCCTCCTCACTTTCTTTGTGATGCTTCCTCTCTATACTTCTCTCTTTGTTATGCTTTTACCCCCCTTCTTTGTTATTATTTTACCCTGTTCTTTGTTATGCCTCCCTTGCATTATGTTAACATGGTTTATAGGAGAAGGGTAAGCTACCATATGAATAAAAAAGACAACAAAAACAATAAAAAGATAGGGTGTGACTGGCCAAGAAAAAGGAAGAAAGTAGGGTGCAATTTTTGAGGTGAAAGCTAGAAATGGAAGATTTGTTTAACAAAAGAAAAAGAAGAAGAAGCCTTCCTCTTTGGTGGCCGATTCTTGGAGGGATGGAAGTGCAATTTTTGAGGTGAAAGCTAGACATGGAAGATGTGTTTAACAATGCAAAACAGAAAGAGGATTTCCTCTTTTGGTGGTCAGTCCTTGGAGGGAGAAATGGGGTAACTTTTTAGGTGATAAGGTGGAAGCTAGAAATGGTAAGTTGTGTTTAACTAAGACAAACGAAGAGGAGGACTTCCTCTCTTGGTGGTCGATCCTTGGAGGGAGAGATGGAGCAATTTTTGAGGTGATAAGGTGGAAACTAGAAATTGTATGTTGTGTTTAACAAAGCAAAAAGGAAGGGGAAGACTTCCTCTCTTTGTGGTCAGTCCTTAAAGGGATAGATGGGACAATTTTTAAGGTGATAAGGTGGAAGCTAGAAATGTTATTCTGTGTTTAACAAATCAAAAAGGAAGATGAGAATTTCTTCTCTTGGTATTCGGTCCTTGGAATGAGATATAGGGCAATTTTTGAGGTGGAAAAGGTGAATCTTGAAGTGGTGAGTTTAACAAAGCAAAAAGGGAAAGGAAGACTTCCTCTTCGGTGGGCAATTTTGGGAGGGAGGAAAGTGCAATTTTTGAGGTGAAATTGGTGAAAGCTATAAGTGGTATGGCGAGTTTAACAAAACAAAAAGGGATTTCCTCTTTGGTGGCCGGTTTTGGGAGGGATGAAAGTGAAATTTTTTAGGCAGAAAGGTGGAAGCTTGCAGAGGAAACATGTGTTTAACAAACCAAAAAAAAAAAAGGAAGAAGAAGACTTCTTCTTATGGAACATGTTGTCAGCCAAGAAAAGAAGAAATAGTATCCAATTATCAAAGAAAAAGGGGAAGCAGAAAAATTCTTCTTATTTTACACACATGGCTGGCCATGAAGGAAAGGAAAAGTGCATTTTTTTTTTTTTAAGTGTTGAGGCTGACTTTGACACATGGGAAAGAGTGAGAGCTTAAATAGGAAAGTGTCCATTTAACAAAGTAAAAAGGAGGAAGAAAATTTCTTCATTTCCCACTCACATGGTCGATCATAAGATGGTGAGAAAGTATAATTTTTTTTTTTTTTTTTGTGTAGAAAATGGGACTTTGACACATGGTAAAGAGTAAGAGTTTAGAAAGGAAATTTTCGTTTAACAAGGCAAAAGGGATGAAGAAAATTTCTTCTTATGGCACGCATGTGGTTGGCCATAAGATAGATAAAGGAGAAACAAATTTTGCTACAAAAGAAAGTGCTCATCTTGAAAAGTGGAACCAATCAAAAGGCTCCATGTGATGAGTGAAATTGAAAATTCGGTCACAATATTGGATGGTCTTCTTGAGCTTGGATTTTGGGTCAAAAGTGTTTGGGCTGGTAAGAATCAACGGACTTTTGTGGATTTTGGGTTAGGCCAAAAATGATTTGAAGGCTTTAGGCTTGAATTTGGTGGAATCAAATATGGCCTAATTGATTTGAGCTTAAGGTGAATTAAATAAAAATGGTTTACAATTGGTTCTATTTTGAAATTAAATTCAAACCTCTGAATTTACCTAGTTTGAGCGCATTGAGATCAAAGATTTGTTAATGGAACCCACACGTGAACCGTTCAAAATTTTGGAACGAAATTGACTGTCTGCACTTATAGAAAATACTTAAAAGGGCCCCTTTTAATTCTATTTCCAATTAAAAACTAGCCCTTCTAACTAAAAGTTCACCTTTTAGCCCCACCCGTAAAAGCAAAATGTAATTGTTGTACTATTTTAGACGTTGATATTTTAATACATGGGTTTGATAGCCAAGAGTCATCAAGCCAGCGCATTAGTAATGTTGCGACAAGTGTAGAAATTTCACTAGTAACAGATCATTTTGCCCATCATAAATCACTATAGCGAGCGATGATCATTGTATGACGAGTGGCTTGTCCGATTTTGAGTGGGATATCGAAATAGTTATCAAAATATTTTAATGATTTTAACATGTACAACAAAGTAGTTGAACTTTTAAGTAGGACAAAAAGAATTATTAAAAAATTCTTTTGACTTAGTTATCCTATTCAACTATAGCCTATTCTCACAAGAATTCTATATTGTTTGGCTTAGCTTTAGTTTTGGTAAATAGTGGCCAAAATGGCTTTTTAAACAGTTTTTACAAAACTAAAGATTCTTTAACGTTTGGTAAAACAACTATTGAAAATGTTTTTCAAACACAAATTCGAATTTTTAGGAAAATTTTCAACTCTTTTTTCTCGTTAGAAGCATTTAGCATAATTTCTATTTTTTTAAAACACAAACCGATGCATAAACTCAACCAAACGAACCAATGCCTTAGTACTTTATTCATTCTCTAGTTTCCTTCACTCTACATGAAATCTGATATGTTTTTTTCCTTGTCTAGAAACTTTTTTCATATTGGATGTCTTGGGCTTTCTTTCATCTTCCCTAAACTTTGTTGCATTTAGTTTATATAAGTAATTTTCTTTTTTTCTTTCATAATTGTTTTTTATTTTTTTTAATTAATGTTAATTAATGATGATGGTACTACTTAAATATGCGATATATCTAAATGAATAGTTGTTTCAATATATTGAATTTTCATATTTTAAATCTTTAATTAGTCTCTAATCTTGCGTTGAAACCATAAACCCATCACATATTCCTCATTAATTTAGTGAGAGCTGACCTTGTAAAATATAAATTGTTATAATTAGAATAATTTTATAAATTCTTTCCTTATGATTTATTTATTAAGAAAAAAGTGAAAAATAATTAATTATTTCCTTGTGATACTTAAGGCAACATTATAAAAAAATTAATTAATTAATGATTAATTACTCTCATTGAAGAAGATAATTAGAAATTACTATAAGAAAATATTTTTTAATTATGTTACTTATTTTTAATTCATGGCTTAAATTCATTTTTCTCCCTAAGATTTTAGAGGTACTTGCACTTTAATACATGTAAACCGAGGTTCAAACCCAAGAGGGGGGTGAATTGGGTTTTTAAAAACTTCTGCTAGTTACTTTGAAAGTTTATAAAAACAATTAAATGCCCTGTTGCGCGTTTATCTACCTAAATTAATAAGTAAATAATGGCACTCGTTTTACTTGCATGTGCACAAGGTCAACAGTGTAGTATAGTATGCGAAAGCAAGATCATCTCCACAGGGATTGGTAAAGTTCGGTTTTAGAATTAGTTTCTTTAAAGTAAAAAGAAATAAATAACTGTTGAATGTGATTTGATAATTATAAAGACATAGGGCTTTGATATCTACCACTAGTCATACTTTCCCAATTGTATAATGTATCAGTGCACTAGCCTTATCATGTATACCTAATGGTCGCCAACTTAAGGGCATGATATCTACTCCTTAAGCTATTGATTTCCCTAAGCAACGAGTTAGGCATGGTATCTACTCTAACTCTTTTCTTCCTTAAGGGATTCAGCATGGTATCTGTGTGAGTTGTTCCTTAAGAAAGCATAAGATTTATGGAAATCGACAACCACATGAGACCTAGGGCTATTGGCAAATATATGAGAAAAGAGTTAGAGTAGATACAAGAATGATATCTGCGTGAGTTAGAGTCCCGGTTTCCCATGTTGATTAATCCAAGAATCCAGCGTGGATATCTTTTGTTACTAATGTTAGACTCAGGACTCGGTCATCCAAATTGATCTAACTAACCAATCCATACCACATGCATACGTTGGCCATACACATACATATGAAGAATTTAAATAAGCACAGGCATTAATCAAGTTAAGCAACATAATAAAGGCTATTGGCAAATATTTTATCAATGAATAAATATATGAGAAAGCATAACTAGGGCTTCAATCGAGCCCTATAAGAAAGTTAGTTAAACATGCTGTCTAAGATAAACATCATATATAAACTAAACATAAAAAGAAGAATAAACCTGAGAGAAGAGGCATCAAGTCTCTCCCAAAGCTGACAACTCCAAATAAAAGATAAAAGAAGTGTTCTCTCTAAGAAGTGATTAATTGTGTATGCTTTAAAGGTGTATTTATAGGGCTTGAGTAATCCTAGAAGGCTTATGAATTCCCAAACTTTCCTAAAACACAAAACTCCTTTATTTCCAAAATAGGGTTCTGCAGTTTACTGTTCACGCCCGTACATGTGCGCTCGATCCTTCATGTGTGCTGATGAGTGCCAAATATTGCATATTTTTGCCCTTTAATTTAAATTTGTTAGCTTAGGAATTTGTTACTTTGAGTTGTTTTCGTTGTTTTACAGGTTTACAAGCTTGAAAAGAAGTTTCACTAAATTGCCAGAATTGCTCGTGCAGATCAGCCATTTTTGAGGATTAAACTGTATTGATTTAGGAAGAACCAGAAGATGAACCATATATTCTTGGAAAGATCCGGATGTCTGTTTTCTAAGGAATTTTACGGATCAATAAAATGAATTTTCTAGAGAAAGTTATGGCAGTTTTAGTAGACAAAGGTCAGGCTGTGCATGATTTTAGCGTGACAAATCAGCAATTTTTGAGGATTTAATTGTATTGATTCAGGAAGAACCACGAGATGAGCCATATATTCTTGGAAAGATCCCGATGTCTATTTTCTGGAGAATTTTACGGATCAATAAAATGATTTTTCTAGAGAAAGTTATGGAAGTTTTAGTAGACAAAGGTCAAAGAGCAAAAACTCTTTGGTGTTTACCGGTGGACGTCCGCTAGCATTCTGGTGGATCTCGAAGGCTTTGTCACCACGAGGGGAAGCGCCGCCCGTCAGCGAGTTGAATTTCTCCCATGTAAAGTTATTTATTTATTTATTTCTTTACATTTAGTTGTTTTAGTTTAAATGTTTAGAACTTTTATTATGAATTGTAGTTTCATAGTTATAAGTGGCTAGACTCTTCAGCTAAGGTTGAAGATGAAGCCCTGCCGTTGTTTGGCATAGTAGTTCAGATTTGCTTGTACAAATCTGACAATTTTTAGTATAAATGTTCTGTCAATTATTTGAGTTAATCTTATAATTGATTGAGTTTAAATTGTCTGTTGGATATTCCTTGTGTTTCGTCTGATGGACACATTGAATGTTTTTCGATTAAATTGGATTTCCTTTGTGATTTGGTGAGAGCAGATACATTGGATGCTTTTGGTTTAGTTGGGATATTCTTTGTTTTTTGTCTTATAGTTGGATTCATGGAATGTTTTGATAGGCTATATTTTTAGAACATATATGCTTAACTTCGGTGGGGTGGATTTGGAAACCTTAGTGTTTTAATTATTAGTTTTTAAAAATCAATTTAGTTTAATTTTAATTTCTTTTGCAAATTATCATCTAAAATTCGGAACTAGGTTAAGATAAAGTTAGTTTAGATTGAAAATATACTTTCACAATGCAATTCCCTGTGGATTCGACCTCGCACTTGCACAACACTATACTGCAAACGACTCGTGCGCTTGCGAGTAATTTAAAACTCACAACAAGTTTTTGGGTCAACCCTTGGTAGAAGAATTGAACGAGTCTCCACTTCTCATATCCATGTGGAGGGCATTCTTGAGTCTGATAGGAGACGAAGCATACATGGCGTTGGACAAGTTGTCCGACAACTCGCAGTAGTGGGATTTTTCAACCTTTCAAGATAAGTCCATTTGTGCTCCTAAGAGGGGAGGCATCTATGAGGTCAAGGAGGACGCTGACTTGAGGATAAAGATGCCCTCACCAAGAAGATTGACGCTCTCACTGTGAGCTAATCCATTAATGCTGCCAACACATTCAATGTTAAAAGCTGTTCCATCTGTGCTAGTCCCATGCATCTAGCACAGAATTGCCCATCAATGTCGGCTTGTGCTGAGTATCCTATGGAACAAGTAAATGCTTTCAATGACTTTCAAAGGCAGTCAAATGGATAGTACTCCGAGACGTACAATCCAGGGTGGCGGAACCAACCAAATTTTTCATGGAGGCAGAACCAACCAATGAATCAGGGAGGAGCCCCTCATCATACTCAAAATCAATATCCTCCCGGATTTGCCCTACAAATTCCAAATCATGGTCGTTCTGCCCATCCAGTACCTTCACTTGCTTACCAAGCACCCACTCAAACACCAGCGCCAGTTTCACAGTCGCTAGAGGACACCCTTAAGGAGTTCATGAAGGCGACTAGCCAAAATATGAGTGATGTGAGGAGTGTAACAGTAGTAAACACCCAAGCAATTGCTAAGTTGGAGAGTCAAATAGGGCAAATTGCAAGTCACTTGGGTGAGAGAGAGAAAGGAAAGTTCCCCAGTTAACTCGTGCCCAACCCGAAAGGACAATTTATGGTTGAGAGTTCATCAACTCCTATACACGGGGAGGAACAAGTACAATTAATTGTCACACTGAGGTCTGGGAGACAAGTGGACAATCGAGTGGAAGAGAGCTCTGCTATGCAGTAAGGGCAAGGGAGTGGCAACACAGAGAAGAGAGATGCTTAGCCATCTACAGCCACACCTACTGAGAAGGACCCTCCTAGGTCGTTTGTACCTAGAGCGCCTTACCCCGATAGACTACAGGCGCCGAAGAAAGGAGGGAAGTATGAGGAAATCCTGGAGGTATTCAAGCAAGTCCAAATCAATATCCCATTTTTGGATGTCATCCATCAAGCGCCATCATATGCCAAGTTTTTAAAGGACTTGGTCACTATCAAGAGGAGGACGAATGTCCCAAAGAAGGCATTTTTGACCGAGCAGGTCAGCTCAATCCTGCAGTGCAAGCTACCCATCAAGTATAAGGACCCGGGGTGTCTTACCATTTCTTGCACGATAAGAGTCAGCCATATTAAGAGGGCCCTGTTGGATCTAGGGGCGAGTGTGAATCTTCTACCCTACTCAATCTATGTGCAGTTGGGGTTAGGAGAATTGAAGCCCACATCCACGACGCTTCAATTGGCTGACAGGTCAGTGAAAAGACCACGGGGGATAGTTGAGGGCGTTTTGATAAAAGTGGATAAGTTCTATTTTCCCATGGATTTTATTGTGCTTGACACAGAGCCGGTTCAGAATGTAGGGATTCAGATACTGGTGATTCTAGGGCGACCATTCTTAGCCACGGCTAACGCCCTAATCAACTGTAGGACAGGGGTGATGAAGATCTCATTCGGAAATATGACAGTGGAGTTGAACATTTTTGATATCACTAGGCAACCATTGGAATATGATGAAGTGAGAGATGTATGCTTGATAGAGGAGATTCTTGAGGATACTGTGAATGAATCAAGCATTGAGGATCCCATGGAGGCATGCTTTGCTCACTTTGGAGAGGACTTGGGCTTAGATAAGTTACTCGATGAAGTAAATGCCATTCTGGAGTATGATCCTCAAGAAAGCAATGAGGAGGAGGAGACGGTAGCACCATAACCTCTAAAGAAGGAACTTAAGCCTTTACCGGATATTCTTAAGTATAAGTTCCTGGGTCCAACAGATTGTTTGCCTGTGATAATAGCTTCAGATTTGGGTGAGGCTCAAGAGGAGAAATTATTAGATGTTTTAAGAGAGCACAAGGAAGCTATCGGCTGGACCATTGAGGATATTAAGGGAATCAGCGCCTCGGTGGTGATGCACATGATACATTTGGAGGAAGATCCTAGGCCATCGAGGGGGCAACAAAGAAGGCTCAACCCTGCTATGCAAGAGGTTGTGAGGGCAGAGGTTATTAAGCTGTTAGATGCATGGATCATTTATCCCATCTCTGATAGCAAGTGGGTGAGCCCCATTCATGTCGTGCCCAAGCGAGCTGGATTAACGGTAGTAAAGAATAAGGACGACGAGTTGGTGCCAACTCGTGTGCAGTCTGGGTGGAGAGTGTGTATAGACTACCGTAAGCTGAACGTTGCCACAAGGAATGATCACTTTTCACTTCCATTTATTGATCAGATGGTAGAGCGTTTGGCTGGGCACGAGTATTATTGCTTTTTAGATGATTATTCTGGATATAACCAGGTCCCCGTGGACCCCAAAGATCAGGAGAAGATGATATTTACCTGTCCTTTTGGGACTTTCGCCTACCGTCGCATGCCCTTTGGGTTATGCAATGCACCCGCCACTTTTCAGCAGTGCATGGTCAGTATATTCTCTGACATGGTAGAGCGGTTCTTGGAGATTTTCATGGACGACTTCTCCGTCTTCAGTTCAACATTTGAGGAGTGCCTGCACCGTCTCTCTTTGGTTTTAATACGGTGCAAGGAGAAAAACCTGGTGCTTAATTGGGAGAAGTGCCATTTTATGGTCAAGCAAGGAATTGTATTGGGGCATATCGTATCTCATCGAGGGATTGAGATCGACAAAGTAAAGATGGATTTGATTTCCAACCTTCTACCCCCACGTACGGTGAAAGATGTTCGATCTTTTCTGGGCCATGCAGGTTTCTATAGGCGATTTATCCAGAATTTCAGCAAGATCGCCAGGCCCTTGTGCAAGTTGTTGCTGAAAAATGCCCCATTTCTATTTGATGAGGATTGTAAGAAAGCATTTGGGGATCTGAAGAAGATTCTGACGTCCACACCCATTATTCAGCCACCCAACTGGGGTGAGCCTTTTGAGATTATGTGTGACACCTCAGACTATACTGTTGGAGTTGTTTTGGGGCAGCGTGTTGATAAACTTCCTCATGCTATCTATTATGCAAGTCGAACTCTAAATGACGCACAACTCAATTACTCTACCACTGAGAAGGAGTTGCTTGCAGTCATTTTTGCATTAGACAAGTTCAGATCCTACTTGTTAGGATCTAAAATCATTAACTACTCAGACCATGCTGCATTAAAGTATCTTTTCTCTAAAAAAGATGCTAAATCTCGTCTTATCTGATGGATCTTGCTACTTCAAGAGTTCGACATTGAGATTCGGGATAAGAAAGGTTCGAAAAATGTGGTGGCGGACCGTTTGTCTAGATTGATTGTGGAATTCACTGAGGCCGCCACTCCCATTTCTGAGACCTTTCCTGATGAGCAATTGATGCACATTGCTCACAGTCCCGCACCATGGTTTGCTAACATAGTGAACTATCTTGTCACCGGACACATGCCCTTGCATTGGGGGAGGCAAGATAAATCAATATTTTTGGCCATGGTAAAACACTTTTTCTAGGACGATCCTTACCTGTTCAAGTATTGTCCTGATCAGATCATTAGACGGTGTATTCCTGAGCATGACCAATCTAATGTCATCGCCTTTTATCATGATCATGCATGTGGAAGCCATTTTAGTGCTAACAAGGCCGCTGCGAAGATTTTGCAGTGTGGATTTTATTGGCCTACCCTGTTCCAGGACTCACACACCTACTGTGTATCTTGTGAGCGTTGCCAAAAGCTAGGGAGTCTTTCTAGGAGAAATATGATGCCCCTCAACCCTATTCTAATTGTTGAGATTTTTGATGTGTGGGGCATTGATTTCATGGGACCGTTCCCAAACTCCTTTGGCTTCTTATACATTCTAATTGTTGTGGACTATCTGTCCAAGTGAGTGGAGGCTGTTGCATGCAAGACCAATGACCACAGTTGTGGTCTAGTTCTTGAAAGACACTATTTTTGCTCGTTTTGGTACGCCTCGAGCAATCATAAGTGATGGAGATAAGCAATTTTGCAACAAGATCTTTGAGCAGTTGATGAAGAAGTATTTCATCACACACAAAGTTGCCACCCCGTATCACCCATAGACGAGTGGTCAAGTGGAAATTTCAAATCACGAGATCAAACAAATTTTGGAAAAAACTGTGAACCCTAATAGAAAGGATTGGTCTCTGCGATTGACTGATGCACTGTGGGCATATCAGACAACCTTCAAGACGCCAATTGGCATGTCTCCCTATCGCATTGTGTACGGAAAGGCATGTCACCTTCCGGTTGAATTAGAGCATCGTGCGTATTGGGCTATCAAACAACTGAATTTCAATCTTTCCAAGGCTGGCTCACAACGGAAGCTCCAACTCAATGAATTGGAGGAGCTGCGGAATGATGAATATGAGTGTGCCCGATCATACAAAGCATAAATGAAGAAGACTCATGACCAAAACGTTTTGAGACGAGCTGTTGAGCCGGGTCAGAAAGTTCTTCTTTACAATTCGCGCCTGTATCTTTTTCCAGGCAAGCTCAAATCCCGATGGTCAGGCCCATTCATTATTCGATCAGTTTTTCCTCATGGGGCCATCGAGATTGAGGATCCTAAGAATGCTAATACTTTCAAGGTAAATGGACAGAGGCTAAAACCATTCTTAGAGTTGAGGAATCCGGACATTGAGACGATACTGTTGGAGGATCCTAGTTACTCAGATTGAGTGTAGTATTCTAGGGAGAGTTTGGCTGAAGACTTTAAACTTAGCGCTCATGAGAGGCACCCCACAGCTTATCTTTTCTGTTTATTTATTATTTCGCATTTTTATGATTAATGTTTGTTTCCAATATTTTTTGTTTTCCAGTTTTTATTTTTCAGGGACAATGCGTACTTCAGTTCAAGTTTGGGGGTATGCTATGAGTCATACCAGTCCAGCTAGTTCTCCATATCTCAGGTCAGCTCGTTCCATATTAGTCACACATTTGGGTCAATGTGTAATTTAAGTTTGGAGGTATGGGAGACACATCACACACTTTTTCCTAATTTGTTGTCTTTTCGTCGTAGAGATAAATGCATGCTCATGTTATCGTGAAATTTTGGTTGATCTAAACAATTTTTGTGATGTGATGTCATTGGTGAGCTTAAGATTTTGAACACATGATCTGGTGATAAATTTTAAAATTTAGTTACTTACCTTAGGCATTTGATAATTCACATGTTTGACATAATCTAACACAAGCACATTAGCACAAATTATGTGAGGTATGACATGTGATTTTAATGTGTATTTTTCCTTATCTTAACTAAAACTGGATGACTTGTTGGATGAACTCTTGGGCATAAAAAAGCATAACAAAATAAAAAAAAATTATTATCATAAATAAACTTTCCGCTGAGTAACTGGACCTCTTACCTCAGTAAGCAGTGAGTGTTCACGTTAAAAGGTGGAATTTTACTTGGTAGTATTAAGGCCAGTTTAGTTTCGTAGCCTTTTTTACTCGAGTTAGTAAGTCCTTAGGGGTGTCTTTACACCTAATGCCCTAAAACCATCTGGTTTGGGAGTCATTGACTCAACACTCGCTACATGGGTCAATTAGAAAGCTTAAGGGAACTAGACATAGCCGTGCCTTATAAAAAATAAAAAAATAAAAACTATGCTTTTTTCGTTCATTTTGATGGGAAATTCGATGAATTTTGAGACATGGAGACCTTACACATTAGAGTCACTTGGAAGCTTCATTTCTATATGCTAATTCACTTTACACAGTGTCAGACTTGTGATGCCTTAACCTATCTTTTGTAAGTAATTAGATTTTAAATTTTCTATTCATTGCGAAGATTGGTTTATCTTTTTAAGCTTGCTCATGAATGAATATCATGGTGATGTGTGCTCCTTAAATTTTTGGATACCATGAGTGATGAACTTATCTTTATGTTCTTTGTTTTTCATTTAGGTTTTTTTTATTTTGTTTTGCTAAGGGACTAGCAAATTGTAAGTTTGGAGGTATTTGATGAGTGCCAAATATTGCATATTTTGGCCCTTTAATTTACATTTGTTAGCTTAGGAATTTTTTACTTTGAGTTGTTTTCGTTGTTTTATAGGTTTACAAGCTTGAAAAGAAGTTTCACTAAATTGCCAGAATTGCTCGTTCAGATTAGCCATTTTTGAGGATTAAACTATATTGATTTAGGAAGAACTAGAAGATGAGCCATATATTCTTGGAAAGATCCGGATGTCTGTTTTCTGAGGAATTTTACGGATCAATAAAATGAATTTTCTAGAGAAAGTTATGACAATTTTAGTAGACAAAGGTCAGGCTGTGCATGATTTTAGCGTGACAGATCAGCAATTTTTGAGGATTTAATTGTATTGATTCAGGAAGAACCACGAGATGAGCCATATATTCTTGGAAAGATCCCGATGTCTATTTTCTGGAGAATTTTACAGATCAATAAAATGATTTTTCTAAAGAAAGTTATGGAAGTTTTAGTAGACAAAGGTCAAAGAGCAAAAACTGGAATCTGCAGTATCCCACATCGGATTGGAAGCATATTGCACTTGTGATATTTCCCTATATAAGCCCTTCTTCACTTCACCTTTAATGTAAAATTCCTGAGCCACTTTGGTGTTTACCGGTGGACGTCCGCTAGCATTCTGGTGGATCTCGAAGGCTTTGTCACCACGAGGGGAAGTGCCGCCCGTCAGCGAGTGAAATTTCTCCCATGTAAAGTTATTTATTTATTTCTTTACATTTAGTTGTTTTAGTTTAAATGTTTAGCACTTTTATTATGAATTGTAGTTTCATAGTTATGAGTGGCTAGACTCTTCAGCTAAGGTTGAAGATGAAGCCCCGTCGTTGTTTGGCGTAGTAGTTCAGATTTGCTTGTACAAATCTGACAATTTTTAGTATAAATGTTCTGTCAATTATTTGAGTTAATCTTATAATTGATTGAGTTTAAATTTTCTGTTGGATATTCATTGTGTTTCATCTGATGGATACATTGAATGCTTTTCGATTAAATTGGATTTCCTTTGTGATTTGTTGAGAGCAGATACATTGGATGCTTTTGGTTTAGTTGGGATATTCTTTGTTTTTTGTCTTATAGTTGGATTCATAGAATGTTTTGATAGGCTATATTTTTAGAACATATATGCTTAACTTCGGTGGGGTGGATTTGGAAACCTTAGTGTTTTAATTATTAGTTTTTAAAAATCAATTTAGTTTAATTTTAATTTCTTTTGCAAATTATCATCTGAAATTCGGAACTAGGTTAAGATAGAGTTAGTTTAGATTGAAAATATACTTTCACAACGCAATTCCTTATGGATTCGACCTCGCACTTGCACAATGCTATACTGCAAACGACTCATGTGCTTGCGAGTAATTTAAAACTCACAACATGTGCGAACGATCGCATGTGCGCTTGATCGCATGCAGTAGTGCGATCGATCGCACTTTGACCAAAAGCTGCTCTAGGATTTCCAGGCTTCTTCCCTTAAGTGCCAAAACTGCTTCTTTTTTTCTCCAAGACCTATAAACACATGTGAAACACACAAATGAAGTAAAATGAACTAAATTAACATAACTAAGGACCTAACGAATGTAAATAAGGGGGCTTAAATATGAATATTTAAGCACCTATCATGCACAAAGCATATAAACAAGTAATGTGCTTGAAGTAAAAGAGTTTAAGGAATAGAAAGTGCAAACTCAGTTTATCGTGGTTCAGCAATTTCAGATTTCTTCCAACTCTACGTCCACTCTCTTAAAGGAACCTCCTTAAAGTAATCCACTAAAACTTTAGTCATGCAACTTCACGGGTGTTTCACAAAACTTACACATAATACCTTCTACACGGAAGCTAATCCCTTCCTCACGGAAGCTACAAAGAAGTGTTTAATCCTAAACACTCTAAGAGTTATTACAACTCTTTCCCCTTTACAATAAATGAGATTTGCTGTAAAGTAAATGGTAGAGGGATAGCAATAAGTGCTTATACAAATGAACAATATCTCTCTTTCAATAATAAGCTTGAAGAATGGCTCAACAATAAATTTTTCAAAACTTTTGAGAATTAATGAGCAAACTTTTGAATCGAATGTGTTCTTTTCTTTTCATAAATGCTCATTGAAGTGGGTTTATATAGCCTTCAATCAATATGGTTGTTTGACACTGACTTGGTAGATTTTGTGCATTAAATGCTCAAGTCCCATGTCTCAAACAGTCATATTTTTGAATTACCAGTCGATTGGGTCATTGTACCAACCGATTGGGTCAAGCGAGAAACTTCACTTTTTAAGCTATGGGAGAGTACTAGTCGATTGGGTCCTAAGCACCAGTCGACTGGGAACTTTCTGTCCCAGTTACCAATTGACTGGGTCCTTGACACCAGTCGATTGTGTCCTTGACACCAGTCAACTGAGAACCTTCTATCCTATACCCCAGTCGATTGGTATATGGAGCCAGTCGACTGGGTTGTCCTTCAACCTAGTTTTCATGTTTCAAAACTGTTTTTGACTTAGAAACATTTGTATTAATGGTTTTGTGAAAGTCTTTTGTAAAATGAGCTACAGATCAAGCTAAGTGTTTGAACATGAGAGATTTACAATTATTTTCATTACCTTAATGTATATTCTAGATCTTCTGTCTTGTCTTGATGTCTGAATTGAGTTGAGTTCTTGCATCTTTGTTTTTATGCTAAATGATTTTGCTGCTTAAAAACTTAGATAAAACTGTTAGTGCAATTAGAGTAGTGTTTTGTCATTATTAAAACCAAATACGGGTCAACAATCTCCCCATTTTTTATGATGACAAAACTAATGAGAGAAAAAGCAGTTTTTAAAAGCTAAATGTTAGTTTTTAGAAAAATTTGAACAGAGTCTCCTCTGTTTTTCGGATAAAAGCCAACCTGTTGAGCATTCAAAATACAATTTATAAGTAGTTCTCTCTACTCAACCAAGAATGCATTTCTATAATACATTTGTTAATGTGTTCAGAGCAATGCTTCCCCTAAATATGTGCTCTATTATAAGTTTACATTGATTTTTCTCTTTTTCTCCCATGTTTTGACAATAGCATAAAATAGGGTGTAAACTCAAAAAATAAGCAACTTGGATAATAAGGACAAGAAGATAATGCAAAAAAAAAACTTTTACATAAAAACTAGGCATTATTCGGAGCTAGGAAGACTTCTTGAGAATAGCCGGAAGTTTCCACACTAGCATAAGTAGTTAAAGCATATTGCAGAGTACGAATGGCTTAAACCAAGTAATATTATAGCTCAAAATTAAAGCAAGTATATAAACCATAAACTAGATAACTGAAAATTAGGCATATAAATACAAGAATCCATACATCATAGGCTTATAGAAGCCAAATATCAAGTACAACATAAAGCTATATATATACATAATAAGGAGATACAACACAAAGCTTAGCGAGCGAGGGAACCAAAGCCATCTTATAAAAGATCTTAAAGCTTAGCCAAGGAGCCCTTTGTCTGCTCTCGGTGCAGCTCGAAATTGTCACGAAGTGTGCAGAGGTCGTGATGCATATAATCAACTAAGGAGCTCAAGCTCTGGAACCCAGACTGCATAGATAGCTAGAGGCTCAAAATAGCCTGTAGTAAATAGTTGTATCTAGCCTGACCAGCACTAGAACCACCATGCTATGGACTGGGTGCTCGGTCATCAATATCCATCGCAGTAGGAGGGGCTGCATCACCATGAACCTCAACATCCTCCTCGTTGCTATCATCACCATCACCAATCCATATGTTCCTCCCTGCTTTAGATTATATCATCCCATGTTGGATTGTGCACCCTATCTTCTTTAGAGAATAGATGTTGATGATGTCCTTAGGACCGATTTTCTAAGCCTCAGAGGCAGGTAAAAGGACATGGAAGTGTTGTAGGATGAGAGTGATGAGCATCCCGTAGGGAAGGCACCCGCAGTTACTAGCTTCATCATTTATCATGTTGGCGAGCAGTAGGGGGTGGATATTGAAGTGATGTCCAATTTTGAACACCAACTCAATACCACGTCCATCTTCGAGAGATTGCCCCGACTCTCTAGTCGTGGATGATGGTCCAACTCACAATGAGGTTGAATAGCTTCGAGTCGAGGGGCATGTTACTATAGGTGTGAAATATAATTGGTCTAAAGATGTAGTTAGGGTCTCCCCTAACGATTTATCATGCCTCATCATAATCGAAGTTGTCCAGCCATCCGTCCAGACTCCATTAGATCCCTCCTACAGGGATCCTCAATAAGTTGACCAGGAGGTCATTGTTCACCTTGAACTCTATGCCAATCACATTAGTTCTGAAACAAAAAGCCAGTGGACTAGGCTTCACTAGGTTTGAATAGAATTGGTGAATGAGGCGTGAGTATTATTTTTGGTGAATCTTGACAAGTGGTGTCAAATGTACTGCCTCGAAAGCAGGTAATATGTCAAAATTTGCATGACGGATAGAATCGAAGTTAATGAATCTACCCATCATGATCTTTTTGTGGTGAATGATGGAGTTATACCTTTCATTGGAAACTAGACTCCAGAAAAGTGAGTCGTCAAGCTTAGTCCTTGCTTTTTTGCTCGAGGAACCCATCAAACCCTTTCCTTTGGCATCTGGTGCCATGGATTTCATGGACCGTGGCCTTATAGGCGCGTGAGGTCCTCCAACGGTGGTTTTGATCTGGATTCTCTCAAACATTTTGAAAATGTCATTTTAGAGAGAGATTTTTTCGAAAAATAGAATTTTCAACCGTGAAAAGTTGAAATGGAGGTAATATATGATGAATTTGAGGGTTCCATGGAGTGGTTTTGGGAGATTTTGATCTTAAATCGAGGATTTTCTAGAGAGAGAAAGCTTAGGGTTTTCAAAAATAGCGTGAAATTTTTGAAAAACTGAAGCAACTAATAATAATATCATGATACTAATCGACTGGGTCCTTCATCATTTTGGGAATTTTTAATGTACTAGTTAACTGGGCTTGAACACCAATCGACTGGGTGATCCATGCCAATCGACTGGGTAGGTTACCAAAATTTCAAATTTTGACTCTAAACAATGTCTTATGTTACTAGTCAACTGGTTCCTTGAACTAATCGACTAGTTAAATTGGCAATGTGTTACCAGTCGACTGGAGTCATGTACCAGTCAATTGGACCCTTTTATGAAATTTAAAAAAATTGAGCTCTAGCTTAGAATTTTAGCACATATTTGTTTATCTATGCCATCTTGAGAGTGAGATATATTAAATAAGAGTTAATACTCATTCACTAGATGTCAAATATGCATATGATGAATGTTGATGCAATCAAGTATACAGTTTATCATAATCTTTTAAGCCCATCAATAGTTTAATCTTACAAAAACTATTTTCACTTAAGAGTTTTGTAAGAATATCAGCTATTTGATCTTCTGAATGAATTAATTCTAGTTTAATATAACCCTTTTGAGTATGATCTCTTATGAAATGATGTCTAATTTATATGTGTTTAGTTCTACAATGCTGAATAGGGTTTTTGGTCAAGTTGATGGCACTGGTGTTATCACAATGAATTGGAATATCTTTAAAGTTCATGCCATAGTCTTTTAATTGTTGTTTCATCCACAACACTTGTGCACAACAACTTTTAGCTACTATATATTCTGTCTCAACGGTTGATAGTGCAACCAAGTTTTGTTTCTTAGAAAACCAAGAGGTTACCATTGCACCTAAAAATTGGCATGTTCCACTAGTGCTTTTTCTATCTAGTCTACAACTCGCAAAATCAGCATTTGAATATCCTACAAGCTCAAAAGATGAATCTCTTAAAGTACCATAATCCTAGGTGTTGAGTCTCTTATAGATATCTAATGATTCTTTTTACTGCAATTACAGGTGTTTCCTTAGAATTAGCTTGAAATCTAGCACACATGCATACACTGAACATTATATCAGGTCTACTTGCAGTTAAATAAAGTAAAGCTCCTATCATGCTTCTATAAGTTTTAGTGTCTACACATTTACCTCCCTCATCTAGGTGAAGTTTTGTAGAGTTGCTCATAGGACTACCAATTGACTTTGAGCTTTCCATACCAAACCTTCTTAATAGGTCCTTGGTGTACTTTGATTGATTAAAGAAGATCCTCTCTTTCAATTGTTTGATTTGAAGTCCAAGAAAGTAGGTGAGTTCTCCCTTCATGATCATTTCAATATCTCCTTGCATGCACTTAGAAAACTCTTGACACATGAATTCATTAGTAGCACCAAATATAATATCATCAACATATATTTGGACTAGCAGTGTGTCACTTTTTTGAGTTTTTGTGAAGAGAGTTGTGTTTATTTTTCCTCTTATAAAACTATTTTCAATCAAAAACTTACTTAGTCTCTCATACCATGCTCTAAGAGCTTTCTTCAACCCATAGAGAGCTTTAAAAAGCCTGTAAACATGGTTTGGAAGGTTAGGATTTCCAAATCCAAGAGATTTCTCAACATACACCTTTTCTTCTATAAAACCATTTAAAAATGCACTTTTACATTCATTTGAAATAACTTAAATTTATTGAAGCATGCAAAGACTAATAACATTCAAATAGCTTCTAATCTAGCTATGAGAGCATAAGTATCATCAAAATCTATTCCTTCTTCTTAATTATATCCCTTAGCAACTAATCTAGTCTTGTTCCTAGTCACTATTCCATTTTTGTCCATCTTATTTCTAAATACCCATTTAGTTCCTATTATAGTATAATTCTTTGGTCTAGAAACTAGATTCCATACTTTGTTTCTTTCAAATTAATTTATTTCTTATTGGATAGCATTTATCTAATCAATATCCTTCTCGGCTTCTACAAATGTCTTAGGTTCTACTTGCGATAAATAAGCTACACAATTAAAAATATTTCTAATAGAGGAATGATTTCTTACCCCTCGTGAAGGATTACCAATCACTTGATCGATTGGATGATAATTCACATACCTCCAATCTTTAGGAAGATTACCCTCTTGTTGACTTATAGATGGTTGATCAAGATTGAGAGCATCTACCTCTTGAATTGTTTGAGGTTGACTCTCCTCCGGGTCAACAATGGGAGTAGCTGTTTCCGTTCTTGGAATAAAATCCGCATCATCATTAAAAAAAACTACTCTACTACTAATTGGGTTAGACTCATTAAAGGATACATGAACGGATTCTTCAACCACGAGAGTTCTTTTGTTAAAGACTCTATAAACTTTACTAGAGGTTGAATATCCTAAGACTATCTCCTCATCGATCTTTGAGTCAAATTTACCCAAGTTAGTTTTATTGTTATTTAGGATAATGCATTTATAACCAAAAGCACGAAAATATGAGATATTAGGCTTTCTACCTTTCCATAATTCATATGGAGTTTTGTTAAGCAATGGCCTAATTAAAACTCTATTTAAGACATAGCAAGAAGTGTTTACATCTTTCTCCCAAAAATATTTTGGCAAGCTATTTTCACAAAGCATTGTTCTTGCAAATTCTTCTAGAACTCTATTTTTCCTCTCAACAACTCTATTTTGTTGAGGAGTTCTAGGAGCTGAAAAGTTGTGATCAATTCCATTTTCATCACAAAATTTTGAAAAACTTTGGTTTTCAAATTTTTTTCCAGTATCACTTATAATGCTTGAAATACAAATTCTTTTTTCATTTTGAACCTTTTTATAAAAGTTTTCAAATCCTTTGTAAGCTTCATCCTTGTAAGCAATAAAAATAACAAAGGTATATATTGAATAGTCATCAACAATAACAAGAGTATATTGATGGCCACCTAAACTAATGGTACTTATTTGACCAAATAAGTCCATATGCAAAAGTTTCAATGGTCTAGCAGTTGAGATTACATTTTTTGACTTAAAAGAAATTCTAGTTTGTTTTCCCATTTGATATGCATCACACACCTTATATTTTTCAAATTTGATTTTTGGTAGTCCAATGACAAAATCTTTTCTTGAAATGATTTTAAGCAAATCCATATTCACATGACCAAGTCTTCTATGCCATAGCCATGAGTTTTCACTAAATGCGGGAAAACATTTTTCATTTTTTGAATGCAAAGATTTTAAATCAACTATATAGACATTTTCGTGTCTATGGCCAACAAACTTGATCTTGTTACTCTTGATGTCTATAACTAGATAATGAAAGATTTTGTTGGTATTTGTCTAAGGTTTAAACATGGTTTAAACATAGTTAAGGTTTAAACATGGTTTAAACAATGGTTAAAGTCTAAACAAAGGTTGGAGTATTAAAGTTCAGCAAGTTAAAAGACTACACACATGTGTGTGCATCACTTTGGAGCAGGGTAAGGCTAGGCAAACTAGTGTGCGCACTTCTGCACACAAGTAGAAGGGGTGTGCACATAGCTGGGTGAAGGGGCAGCATCAGTGTGCACCGCAACGCCCCTTCACCTGCGTCGTGCCTCACAAAATCGAGACTCCAGAAACGCACCAGCACCGCACTGCGCACAGCCTAGCAGCGCACCGCACAGAATGTAGGCTTCCTGAAGCACCCTAGCACCGCACCGTTCCCCACCAGCACCACACCGCACCGCCCAGAGAGTGTCCAAAGGTCTGCCCAGCACCGCACCATGCCTTGTTGAGCACCTAGGTGTTAGACAAAGTGCAACACACATGGATAACATGTTTTAACCCCCTCTTAGGTGCGTGGGTGCAAGGTTAAAATGCACAACACCACTTAGAATTGATGGAGGGCCATGATTAAGTGGTAATCATGATCAAAGGGTGAGGATTGAATCTCAAGAATGAATAAGAAGTGGGTGCACTATATAAAGGGTTACCTAGGTTCAATCTCAACAAGGTTATGACATAAGATGTAATGTAACTTGTGAGACATGTGTGTGGATGAGAGAATTGTGTGAGAGTGCAAAGACACAAAACATAAGAGGGACTCATTGTAGAGAGGCTGCTTGTAAAGAAGAGAGGTTAGTATAGAATTGATAGAAAGCATTGTAATAGGTCTATCACTTTCTTGTTCTCTTCTTGGTTCCTTCAAGAACTTGAGGTTTCTTAGAGAGGGTTACTGAATTGTAAAGAACTATTGATTTAGTGCAAAGAGTTCGGAGGAACTCACGAGGATATAGGCACATTGCCGAACCTTGATAACAAATTGCTTGTCTTATTTCTTTCTTTGATTTTCTGTTCTTGTCTTTGATTGCTGTATTTCTTTCTACAAGTCATTCTAGACTTGGGTGTTTGGAAGATCACCACCTGGGCATCTTGTCAAGGTGATTTCCAACAATGGTATCAGAGACGGAGGAGCTTCCACAGCTGGGTATTGGAGCAAGAATAAGAAGGTGACGGAGCCAAGACTCCAAGAATTAAAGATCAACTTCTTGGGTGATTTAAGAATGGAGTTAAGATTTATATCTGATCGTGTTCTTGAGGTGAATCAAGAACGGAGTTAAGATCAATATTTGATCATGTTCTTAAGGGTGATTCAAGAATGGTGTAAAGATCAAGATCTGATCGTGTTCTTGAGGTAGATTCAAGAACGGTGTTAAAATCCATCTTCGATCTGTGTTCTTGAGGTTGAAGAAAGCATTTGTGGGTATTGCATAAATCTGGGATCTTGTCTGCAAAGATGGGTTCAAATTTCAGTATTGAGAATTTTGATGGAAAGGGAGATTTTTCCCTGTGGTAGCGGAAGATTAAGGAGGTTCTTGTGCAACAGAAAGTGGACTTGGCTATTGGAGAAGATGATGCTTTTCCAGCAAGTGTCACGGAGGACCCGCGGAATGAGATGAAGAAGATGGCATACAGCACCATTTTCTTACACATGTCGGATAATGTCACAAGGGAGTGTGGATACTCGGAAGATCCAGCTGCAATATGGAAGAAACTAGATGAGTTATTGCCAAGACTCTCCTGGATAAAAGGTATCTTCGTAAACGAATCTTTGCTTTTAAATTTGATCCTAAGAAAAAGTTGCAAGATAATCTTGATGCCAAGATAAGGAGTGCATCAAGTGGTAAAGGGCTGTTCTTTAAAAGAAGGCCAGCAACTCAGTATGGCAGCAACCATGGCTACTATTGTTGGAACGATTATCTACTTAAATAAATATGCAAATAACCGTTCTAGTTTTACTTGCAAGTGCACAAGGTCTGTGGTAGCATAGTGTGCAAGTGCGAGATCATTTCCACAAGAATTGGTGAATTTCATTTTAGAATTAGTTTCTTCAAGTTAAAAAGGGAAATAATAATTTGATTGTGAGTAAATAAAAAGAACGAGATCATAGGGCTACGATATCCACCACTAATTATACTTTCCCACTAACTAAGGTTTCAGTGCTCTAGCCTTATAATGAATATCTAATGGTTGCCAACTTAAGGGCTTGGTCCACACCTTAAGCTATTGATCTCCCTATGCAACGAGTTAGGCATGGTGTATACTCTAACTCTTTTCTCTCTTAAGGGATTCAGCATAGGTGTATACTGAGTTGTTCCTTAAGAGAGCATGAGGGCTATGGAGATCGGCAACCACACGGGACCTAGGGCTTGGTCTGCTCCCGATTTCCCATGTTGATTAACCCGAAAATCTAGTGTGGACATCCCTTGTTACTAATGTCGAACCCAGGACTCGGTCATCCAAATTGATTCGACTAATCTATCCATACCACATGCATACATTGATCAGGCACATACATATGAGGAATGTAAATATAAACAGGTATTAATCAAGTTAAATATTCTAACAAGGCTATAACAAAGATAATCAATGAATGAATATGTGGTAAAGCATAACTAGGGCTTCAATCGAGCCCTATAGGAGTTTAGTTACACATATTAAGTAAAGTAAACATGCTAAACATAATTAAATAAAAACAGAAAACTAAAACCGAAGAAGACTCGGGAGACGAGTCGTTAATTCCTCTCCTAAGCTCTCTACTTCGAATCTAAAACAAAAGGTGTGGGTTATGTGTTTTACAGGGCTATTTATAGGGTCCTTATGGTGTCCCAAAACCCTAATTCCTTTTTGGAGTCGGGAGACTTCTTTCCATATCTGGCTCTGCCACCTCTGGAGTGATTGCACTCGAGCGTATGCGGTATGCGCTCGAGCCTTCTTCAATTGCGCTCGTGCTCTTGTGTGCTCGATCCCAAGGGAGGTGCGCTTGAGCACACCTTACTGGATGGCAGAAATTGACTTTTGCTCCTAAAAACTCCAAATTATTACCTTTTTGTCCAAGTCCTGTGAAAAACACATAAAACATGAAAATGAAGTAAAATCCATAGAAATAGATAAATAAGGAACTTAACAAATGTAAATTAAGGGGCTTAAATATGACTATTTAAGAACTTATCACACCCCCAAACTTACATATTGCTAGTCCCTTAGCAATACAAAATTAAAGACTATGTTAGAACAAAAATTTAAAGATAAATTCATTTCCATGATACTTAAAGATTTGGGTTGCACATAAAACTATGATAACAGTTCATGAGTAAGTTTAAAATAAAAACACATTTTGGATTGCAAAAGGACTTTCAAAAGTTTTAAGTTACTTACCTAAGGTTGGCTTAAGGCATCGCAAGTTTGATTTGTGTGTGATGAGTTAGCACATATAAGATGGGGCTTCCACATAATTTTAGCGTATAGGGTTTCGATACCCAAACTTTTATCGAATTCCTTATCAAAGAGAACAAAAATGGAATAATACTTACTTCTTTTTCTTTTTCTTTTTATCATGCGATCTTTGCCATGTTGAGTTCCATCGAGCTTTCTATTTGACCCTTGTAATGAATGTTTAGTCAATGACTCCCAAACCATATGGTTTTAGGGCATTAGGTGTAAAGACACCCCTAAGGACTTACTAACTCGATTAAAAAAGGTTAAGGAACTAACTGGCTTTTATACTTCTTAATGAATTTCCCACCTTTTGACGTGAACACTCAATGCTTACTGAGGCAAGAGGCCCAGTTACTCAGTGGAAATTTTTTTTTTTTTTTCTTACTGATCATTATAAGTTTTTCGATCACTTTTTGCATGATGAACATTTTTCTTTATTTTTTATTTTTTTATTTTTCTTATGCCAAAGTGTTCTTTTCAACAAGTTATCCGATTACAGTTAGATTATCGAAACATAAACAAGAGAATTATATGTCATACCCCACACAAATAAGTGTTAAATATGCTCGTGGAAATTTGGATCAAACTCGTGAATTCTTATGTGCCTTGAGGTAGGTAACTAAATTTTGTAAAATTCCCATTTCAAGACTATGTGTTCTAGCTTTTAAGCTTAATAATAAAGTGTTATCAAAATTTTAAATCAATCAAAAATTTTTTTTACTAAAAGAATATGCATCTTCCTAAAAAAACTGGGACTTAGTGTGTGCATGTGTTTCAAGTGAATGTGTGATAGTATCTAGTATCTCCCACTACCTCCAAACTTAAAATACACATTGTCCCCAATGTGTGTGTGGCATGGAAGGATCTAACCTAGGAAATGGAGAACTCGGTTGCTTGCTTGCTTGTCCACGCCCCCAAACTTGAATTGGATGCACGCACTGAGTACCTGATAAAGAAAAATAAACGTTGTGCTGGAAAAAAAAATATGCAAACTAGGTATGTAAATATAAATATCACTAAAAAAAGTACTAAAATGAAAAGGATATGTCCGGGGTGCCTCCCATGAGCGCTAAGTTTAATGTCTTCAGCCAGACGGGGTATCCTCTCACTGCTGATCATCTGTGGGTGCAGTTGAGGAGGTACCGGGTGCAGGAGGTAGGCGGTCATAGATGGCCTATAGTATCGCCTCCTATCGTGTAAACTGTGCTTCTAACCCATCGATCCGCTAATGGATCAAATAGGCTACCTCACGATCCTCTCGGCGGATGTCAGACAGCTCATATCGAAAAGAAGATAGCTCATCTAGGAGATGCTGATACTCCATAGATCCAATGTCTGTCTGATCCTCCTCCCATGAAGGGCTCACCGGTGGATGCTCGGCCTCCATAGGATCATCCGCTATAGGCTCGGCAATTGGAATCTATGCTCGGGGTCTTCGAGGCATGTAAGATTGGTTGAGGCTCCTCTGGGATCTCCCAAAGAAAAGGTGGTTGCTAAACGGGCCATCTATAGAGGATCCTCTAATCCCCTTCTTCTTGAAGATATGACTGAGCAAGAAGGGGAAAGGAAGACCTTAAGCATTAGCTGTGGTCATCTGTCGGTTATGCACCCCATCCTAGAATTTTTGTATTTGACTCCATATGACTGCTGGGATGGAGTACCAGTGACCTCAATGGAAAGTGTAGAGAGCTTACAGAAACTGATCTTGCCTTTATGTCTTATGCCCCAAAAGACACACATTACGCTGCAGGACTGAGTTGACGAACCACAGACGGGGAGGCAACCTCGATCAGCTCCCCGCATTGTTGTGGCGGTCAACATACTACCCTGCACACATGTCCTCAATGATGTGTTGGAGAGGGAACGAGTCAGGCTTCTCCTCTATGTGGCTGTCCTCTAGTAAGGACTCATTGCAGCAGTGTAAAGAGCCAGCTTTGTCAGTGGTGGTCAGCCCTATGAACCTGCCTTGGACCGAGGAAGATAAAATCTCTGGCCTGGTGCAGTCGTAGGTCAGGTTCTCATAGAAACTGACCACAAATCATGTGTATACTGTCGAGCAGACTAGTTTCAATAGCCGCTTGAGACCCCGGTTCTTGAACTCTTAGACCACCCATCTTGTGGCGTCTAAACTCTTGAAGTCCTTTTCCATATTGAATATTGTCTCAAACAGTATTTCACACTGTTCGAAACTGGGTCAGGATATCTGATGACGGCTGCTGGAAGCTCAGGATGTGGAAGCCATGAGTTGTGGACAAACAGTAGTGCTTCTGGTGTGATTGCGCTCATGCGCAGCTGTTGGTGCGCTTGATCGAACAGATTGAGGTGTGCTAGATCGCTACTATCAAGCGTTCGATCGCACTCGGCCAGGCAATATGTCGAACACCTTATGTGCACCATAAATAAGAAGTTGTAGGATTTATACACCCTTGATCCAAACCTCCCACAAATGTAAAACTATCCAATCAACACACAAGAATAACATATATAGAATATATATGTGAGCTGAAGATTCAAAACTGTGTAAGTGTGTGAGTAACAAAAATAGGCGTGTACCTTGTGTGTTTTAGGAGAGTGGCGTGTGTGTAAGGGAGAAAGAAAATGTATTTGCCTCGTGGTTGGCTTGGTTATGTGGTGAGGTGATGGTGGTGTGGTGTGTTGGATGAGAGTGGAAGGTAGGATTTTGCTGTGTGAGATGGTTCATGCGAGAGAGAGAGAGAGCAGAAGTACGATTGAGCGTAAGTGAGTGAAGGAACGAGAAACTGTTTATAACATGCACGTGACCTCTCTGCCCCGATTGCGCTCGAGTGCGTTTATGAAGTGCGCTCGATCACATGATGCGCAAGTGCGTAGGGTACTACGCTCGTTCGCAATGCAGGGCGAGGTGGCACTCGAGCGCATGGGGTGTATACTCGATCACAAGACAGAAATTTCCTAAAAGGAGTTTTTATAAAGAAATGAATTAAAGAGAAAATATGAACAATACAGTCGTACCAACTTTGAGTGGCCTCAGTACCACTAACCTTGATAGAGGCACTTTGAGTTATATGTAAAAGTAAGTGGAATTGCTCAAGTGCTCTCTATGGTAGCTTTAAGGCAACGTCCCTTGAAGGAGGCACTTAGGGCCCCTATCAGGTGGTTCTAGGTCCGTTGATAGCTGTTTTGTCTCCAATTTTGGTACCTGGTAGATAAAACAAGGAAGGGTAGTATTAATAAGTACACGATTTTTAACTTGAGGATTATACTTACTTGAAGGTTTAGGTGTGCTCTTGATGGTGTGCACAGCTCCATGGATATTTTTAATCACATTATCCTCTGGCCTAATTTCAAATCTCATGTCATCATGGATGGTCTTCAATGGAACAGTGTAATGGACTTTAGACACTTCCTTATCAATACCTTGTATGAAACTCACATTGTGACACTCATCATTAGTTTTAGTGAAGTCTAGTGTATTAAAGATTTTAAATTCTACTTCTTCATCATTTACTCTCATTGTGACAATACCTCTTTTTACGTTAATATTTGTGTCAGCAGTGATCGTAAATGGTCTCCCTAAGATGATAGGGAGTGGTGCAGGCATATGGCACTCCTCCATGTCTAATACAATAAAATCAGCAGGTAGAATAAATTTATCTACTCTTACCAAAACATCCTCGAGGATACCTCTTGGTCGTTTGATGCTTCTGTCAACCAATTGTAAAGTAATGGAGGTTGGTTGGAGTTCTCCAAAACCGTGTCTCGAATACACTGTAAAGTAGCAAATTAACACTTGCTCCTAGATCTAATAATGCGTGCTAAAAAAGCTGGTCACCTAGCCTGCAAAGAATAGTAAAACTACCCGGATCTTTTAGCTTGGGTGGTAATTTTCTCAATAATACAACACTTACCTCTTCGGTCAAGGCTACCGTCTCATGCTCCTGAAACTTCCATTTGTTAGTGCAACAATCTTTTAAAAACTTAACATAAGCAGGTAGTTGTTTTATTGCCTCTAATAAAGGAATATTTATTTCTACATTTTTTAAGGTTTCAAATATGTCAATAATTTTAGTCTCCCTTTTAGGGTTAACCAACCTTTGAGGGAAAGGTGGAGGTGTATTTACCTTTTTTATCTCTCTTACCTTAGATGTGGAGGTTTGGTCTGGAGATGCTTCTGTAGGCTCGTTGGTGTCGATGACCTTTCCACTTCTTAAGGTTGTTATGGCATTTAGCTGCTGATGTCCTCTTGGATTAGGTAATGGCTGGGTCGGGAGCTCACCTTGCTTTCTGGTACTCAATTCCTTGGCCAGCTGTCCCATTTGTACCTCTAGTTCTTGAATGGCTTGATCGTGTTTGGCAGTGATTTGCCTCATTTCAATCCGAAATTGCCTTGACTCTTCCATGAATTGTTCATGTTTATTCAAGATTTGTTGTTGCTGAGTTGCTAGTTGCCTCACAAGACTTTCAAGGTCATTCTTCTTTGGTTCAGGAGCAGTTTGGGCTACTGGTTGGAAGTTTCTTTGCTGCCCTTGACTATTTTAGTTGTTGCTCCATGAGAAGTTCAGGTGATTCTGCCATCCAGGGTTGTATATGTTGGCATAAGGGTTGTTCTTCGGTGGATAATTATTTGGTCCTATAAAGTTGGCTTGCTCATGATCTGCAGAATATAAAGGACACATATTAGTATTATGATCAAACTGTGAGCAAATGGCACATACCTGTAGTGGTGCACCTGACGGGTTAGCTGAGGTGTTCTGAGCGGCCATGGCTTTAACTAATAGGTCAAGTTTTCTTTCCACCATGGCCATTTGAGGAGATGATCCTCCGTTTAAGCTTACCTCACACACACCCTTACTCTTGGTTATATGTCTACCTCGAGAGGAGAACTGTTGCTTATGTTCGCTTAGAGTTTCGAAAAGTTCCATTGTCTCTTCGCTGCTCTTCTCCATTAGCACCCCTCCACAACCTAAATCAACAATGTTTTTGTTAGAGTCACTTAATCCTTCATAAAAGGCTTGTACCAGTTCATCTTGGGGTAGGTTGTGGTGTGGGCACTTGAGTAGTAGCTCGTTGAAGTGTCCCCAGGCCTCGAAGAACAGATCTCCATCCTTTTGTTGGAAGGATTATATTTCTTTCCTCATTTGCCTTGTCTTCTGGGCTGGGAAGAACTTCCTTAGAAATTTGCTCGCCAACTCCTCCCAAGTGTGGATGGAAACTGCAGGCACAGAATTATACCATAATTTAGCATTATCTTTCAAGGAAAAAGGGAAAAGAATTAACCTTATTCCTTCTTGGTCTAAGCCTCGGATGTGCTGGAATTTGTAGAGGTCGAAGAACTCTCAAAGGTGCAAATGTGGATCCTCACTAGGTGTTCCCCTAAAGTGAGTCAGTGCACTTAGTATCTGTAGGGATATGTAATAATTTTCTTCCGCCTCAAGTTGATACGCAATGCACGAAGGTTGTTCGAGGTTTTGCGGGATGAAGGATTGCTTCATCGGCCTCCGCTCAGGTGGTTGTTGTTCAGCTATCTGTTCTGCCATTAGTATTTCTTCCTCAACTCCTCCTTCTACCTCTTCCGAGTTATCTCTAAACCTTTGTCGAATAGTCTTCTCTAGCTCGGGATCAAGGGGAAGGAATTTCGAATGCTTGGATCTTCGTCCGTGCATGAATCGACGGTAATTACTTGAGTGCAGCAGTCAAACATTGCTACTCGGATGACTCTCTGCCTCAATTACGCTCGATCGCAAATGGTACAGAAGGTTCTCCTGGCATACCTGAAACAGAGAAAAAGAAACTGATTAGTGTTTTTAATGAAGCAAAAAATAAGATAAACATAATGATTAAGAATTGAATAAAAAGGAAATAACAATAATCAAATTAAATGAGAAATTAATTCTAAAAAAGAAATTTAGCGCAATCCCCGGCAACGGCGCCAAAAACTTTTTGGAGTGATTATTTACTTAAATAAATATGCAAATAACCGTTCTAGTTTTACTTGCAAGTGCACAAGGTTTGTGGTAGCATAGTGTGCAAGTGCGAGATCATTTCCACAAGAATTGGTGAATTTCATTTTAGAATTAGTTTCTTCAAGTTAAAAAGGGAAATAACAATTTGATTGTGAGTAAATAAAAATAACGAGATCATAGGGCTACGATATCCACCAATAATTATACTTTCCCACTAACTAAGGTTTCAATGCTCTAGCCTTATAATGAATATCTAATGGTTGCCAACTTAAGGGCTTGGTCCACACCTTAAGCTATTGATTTCCCTATGCAACGACTTAGGCATGGTGTATACTCTAACTCTTTTCTCTCTTAAGGGATTCAGCATGGGTGTATACTTAGTTGTTCCTTAAGAGAGCATGAGGGCTGTGGAGATCAGCAACCACACGGGACCTAGGGCTTGGTCTGCTCCCGATTTCCCATGTTGATTAACCCGAAAATCTAGTGTGGACATCCCTTGTTACTAATGTCGAACCCAGGACTCGGTCATCCAAATTGATTCGACTAATCTATCCATACCACATGCATACATTGATCAGGCACATACATATGAGGAATGTAAATATAAACAGGTATTAATCAAGTTAAATATTCTAACAAGGCTATAACAAAGATAATCAATGAATGAATATGTGGTAAAGCATAACTAGGGCTTCAATCGAGCCCTATAGGAGTTTAGTTACACATATTAAGTAAAGTAAACATGCTAAACATAATTAAATAAAAACAGAAAACTAAAACCGAAGAAGACTCGGAAGACTTCTTTCCATATCTGGCTCTGTTCCCTCTGGAATGATTGCACTCGAGTGTATGCGGTATGCACTCGAGCGCATGTGTGTGCTCGAGCCTTCTTCAATTGCACTCGTGCTCTTGTGCACTCAATCCCAAGGGAGGTGCGCTCGAGCGCACCTTGCTGGATAGCAGAACTTGACTTTTGCTCTTAAAAGCTCTAAATTATTACCTTTTTGTCCAGGTCCTGTGAAAAACACATAAAACACAAAAATGAAGTAAAATCCATAGAAATAAATAAATAAGGAACTCAACAAATGTAAATTAAGGGGCTTAAATATGACTATTTAAGCACTTATCAACTATCGGGACAGAGGTAGATGAGAGATCCATGGGAGAGTGCACAGCAGCATGCATGGCTACTACCGGGATAGAGGTAGAGGAAAGAGCCATGGGAGAGTGAACAACAGCATGCATGGCTATTACTGGGACAGAGGTAGAGGAGAGAGCCATGGGAGAGTGCACAGCAGCATGCATAGCTACTACCGGGACAGAGGTAGAGGAGAAAGCCATGGGAGAATGCATTCCAAACTGAGATTTGGAGGGAAGAGTTGCTACTACTACCATAAGGAGGGTTATATCAAGAAATATTGCAAGAAGATGACAAGGGATGGAGGAGGAAGCCACACCAAGAATGAAGATGCTTCGGTTGCCAAAATAGAACAACAAGATGATGATGTTCTTATTGTGTGCTCGGGTGTGAGCAAGGGGCAAGAAGGCAGCAGAAAATGGATCTTGGATTCCGGATGCACTCATCACATGTGCCCTCACCAGAGTTGGTTCAAGAATTTCAAGGAAACCAATGATGAAAGGGTTTTCTTGGGGAATGATATTTCTTACCAAGTGAGGGGGCACGGGAGACATCCAGGTGAGGATGTTTGATGGAATGACAAGGCTGCTGGAAAATGTGAGGTATCTTCCAGATTTGAAAAGAAATTTGATCTCATTGGGGCAGCTGGATTCCATGGGGTATACATGCAAAGTAGAGGGAGGAAAGATCAAGGTGGCCAAGGGATCTTTGGTAGTGATCAAGGTGTTGTGAGTTTTAAATTACTCGCAAGCGCACGAATCGTTTGCAATATAGTATTTTGCAAATGCGAGGTCGAATTCACAGGGAATTGCTTTGTGAAAATATTTTTTTTTTATCTAAACTAAGCCTATTTTAACCTAGTTCCAAGTTTTGAATTGTATTTTGCAAAACAAATATAAACTAAACTAAATTGATTTAAAGACTAATGATAAAAACACTAAGGTTTTTTAATCCACCCCACCAAAGTAAAGCATATATCTTCATGTTCTATATAAAAATAATCTATCAAAACATTCCATGAATCCAACTTTAAACAAATCACAACAAATATCCCAATCAAACCAAAACAATCCAATGTATCCGCTTTTAACAAATCACAAAGGATATCCAATTTAATAAAAAAACGATTCGATGTATCCATCAGATGAAACACACGGAATATCCAACAGAACAATTTAAACGCAATCAATCATAAGATTTTACTCAAATAATTGAACAGAACATTTATACTAAAAAAACATCAGAATTGTATAAACAAATCTGAAAATATTATGCCAAACAATGGCGAGGCTTCATCTTCAACCTTAGTTGAAGATTTTAACTACTTATAATCATGAAACTAAAGTTCACAATAAAAGTGCTAAACATTAAACTTTAAAACTAACAAAAGCAGTAAGTTAAAAACAGACTATACATGGGGAGAAATTCCACTTGCTGTTGGGTGGTGCTTCCCCTCGTGGTTACAAAGCCTTCGAGATCCATCAAAATGCTAGTAGAAGTCCTCAAGGTTGCACACCGAATGATGAAGTGAGATGGGGCTTTTATAGGGGAATTCTCGGAGTACAATGTGTTTCAAATTCGATGTGGGATATTATCTGAGTGCACTCGATCGCAGTCTGGTGCGCTCGAGTGCATACTGGTGCACTGTAAAGCATTTTTAACCGATGTGGGATGTGCGAGTGCGCACTTGCGATTGATCGTAAGTTTGGTGCACTCGAGCACACTAGACATCTTCAGCTTAACCATTGTCTACTAAAACTGCCATAACTTTCTCTAGAAAAATCATTTTTACAAGCCGTAAAATTCCTCAGAAAATAGACTTCTGGATCTTTCCAAGCATATATGGTTCATCTCCTGGTTCTTCCTGAATCAATACTGTAAAATCCACAAAAATGACTGATCTATACAAGTAATTCTAGCAATTTTAGTGAAACTCCTTTCCCAGTGCTTGTAAACCTGAAAAACAACGAAAACAACTCAAAGTAACAAATTCTTAAGCTAACAAATGTAAATTAAGTGGCCAAAATATGCAATATTTGGCACTCATCAAATACCCGCAAACTTACATTTTGCTAGTCTCTTAGCAAAACAAAATAAAAGACTAAATGAAAATCAAAGAACATAAAGATAAGTTCATCACTCATGGTATCCAAAAATTTAAGGAGCACTCAAAACCATGATATTCATTCATGAGCAAGCTTAAAAAATATAACCCATCTTCGCAATGAACAAGAATTTAAAACCTAGTTACTTACAATAGGCAGGCAAAGACATCACAAACTTGAATCAGTGTAAAGTGAGTTAGTATATACAGATGAGGTTTCCAAATAACTTCAATGTACAATGTCTCCCTGTCTCAAGATTCACAAAATTTCTCATCAGAATGAACAATGATGGCATAGTTTTATTTTACTTATAATTTTTTTTAATTATTATAAGGCTCTGCTATGTTAAGTTCCCTTAAGCTTTCTAATTGACCCATATAGCGAGTGTTGACTCAATGACTCCCAAACCAGATGGTTTTAGGGCATTAGGTGTAAAGACACCCCTACAGACTTACTAACTCGAGTAAAATAGGATACAAAACTAAACTGGCCTAACTACTACCAAGCAAAATTCCCACCTTTTGACGTGAATACTCACTGCTTGCTGAGGCAAGAGGTTCAGTTACTCAACAAAAATTTTCGCAATGATCATTATGAATAAAATTCTCACCTTTTGACGTGAACACTCATTGCTTACTGAGGCAAGAGGTCCAGTTACTCAGTCGAAATTTTATTGATGATGATCATTATAAATATTAGTAGTAGTATTATTTTTTTTATGCCCAAGTGTTTATCTAACAAGTCATCCAGTTTCAGTTAAGATAAGGAAACATACACATTAAAATCACATGTCAAACCTCACATAAATATGTGCTAATGTACTCATGTTAGATTAGATCAAACATGTGAATTCTTGAATGCCTAAAGTAAGTAACTACAGTTTAAAACTCTATCATCAGATCATGTGTTCAAAATTTTAAGCTCACCAATGAAATCACAACACAATTTTTCAGATCAACCAAAATTTTTAGACGAACATGAATATGTATTTATCTTCATTAAGAAAAACAACAATAAATTAGGACAAAGTGTGTGTAATGTGTCTCCCATACCCCTAAACTTAAATTACACATTAACCCCAATGTGTGAATAATATGGAAAGAGCTGACCTGGGATATGGAGAACTATCTGGACTTGGTATGGCTCATAGCATACCCCCAAACTTGAACTGAAGTATGCGTCGTCCCTGAAAAATGAAAACTGAAAAACAAAAAAAATACTAGAAACAAACATTAATCTTAAATATGTAAAATAATAAATATACAAAAAGGATATGTTGTGGGGTGCCTCCCATTAGCGCTAAGTTTAAAGTCTTTAGCCAGACTCTCCATAGTAGACGACACTCAATCTGAGTAACTAGGATCCTCCAACAATATCGTCTCAATGTCTGGACTCCTCAACTCCAAGAATGGTTTTAGCATCTGTCCATTTACCTTGAAAGTGTTACCATTCTTTGGATCCTCAATCTCGATGGCCCCATGAGGAAAAACCGACCTAATAATAAATGAGTCTATCCATCGAGATTTGAGTTTGCCTGGAGAAATATGCCAGCGTGAATTATAAAGAAGAACTTTTTGACCCGGCTCAAAAGCTCGTCTCAAAATGTTTTGGTCATGAGTCTTCTTCATTTGTGCCTTGTATGACCGTGCACAATTGTATGCATCATTCTGCAGCTCCTCTAATTCATTGAGTTGGAGCTTCCTTTGTGAGCCAGCCTTTGAAAGTTTGAAGTTCAACTGCTTGATAGCCCAATAGGCTCTATGCTCTAATTCAACCGAAAGATAACACGCTTTTTCGTACACAATACGATATGGAGACATGCAATTGGCGTATTAAATGTTGTTTGATATGCCCACAATGCATCATTCAATCGCAGAGACCAATTCTTTCTACTGGGGTTCACAGCCTTCTCCAAAATTTGCTTGATCTTGCGATTGGAAATTTCCACTTGTCCACTCGTCTGTGGGTGATATGGGGTGGCAACTTGTGTGTGATGAAATGCTTCTTCATCAACTGCTCAAAAATCCAGCTGCAAAAGTGCTTACATCCATCACTTATGATTGCTCGAGGCGTACTGAAACGAGCAAAGATAGTGTCCTTCAAAAACTGGACCACAACTCGGTGGTCATTGGTCTTGCATGCAACGGCCTCCACCCATTTGGACAGATAGTCCACAGCAACTAGAATGTACAGATAGCCAAATGAGTTTAGGAAAGGTCCTATAAAATCAATGCCCCACATGTCAAAAATCTTAACAATCAGAATAGGGTTGAGGGGCATCATATTCCTCCTAGAAAGACTTCTTAGCTTTTGGCAATGCTCACAAGATACATAGTACGTGTGAGAGTCTCGGAACAAGGTAGGCCAATAGAATCCACACTGCTTGATTTTCGCAGTAGTCTTCTTAGCACTGAAATGGCCTCTACAAGCATGATAATGACAAAAGGTGGTGACATTAGATTGGTCATGCTCAAGAATACACCTTCTGATGATCTGATCGGGACAATACTTGAACAGGTAAGGATTATCCCAGAAAAAATGTTTTATCAAGCCCAAAAACTTTGATTTATCTTATCGCCCCCAATGTAAGGGCATTTGACCGGTGACAAGATAGTTCACTATATCAGCAAACCATGGCACGGGATTGTGAGTAATTTGCATCAATTGCTCATTAGAAAATGTCTCAAAAATGGGAGGGGCAACCTCAATGAAATCCACAATCAATCTAGATAAATGGTCCGCCACCACATTTTCGAAACCTTTCTTATCCCGAATCTCTATGTTGAACTCTTGAAGTAACAAGATCCATCGGAAAAGATGAGATTTAGCATCTTTTTTAGAGAAAAGATACTTCAATGTTGCATGATCCGAGTAGATGATGACTTTAGATCCTAACAAGTAGGATCTGAACTTGTCTAATGCAAAAACGACTGCTAGTAACTCCTTCTCGGTGGTAAAGTAATTGATTTGTGCATCGTTTAGAGTTCTACTTGCATAATAGATAACATGGGGAGGTTTATCAACATGCTGCCCCAAAACAACTCCAACAGTATAGTCTGATGCGTCACACATAATCTCAAAAGGCACACCCCAGTTAAGTGGCTGAATAATGGGTGTGGACGTCAGAATCTTCTTCAGATCCCCAAATGTATTCTTACAGCCTTCATCAAATACAAATAGGGCATCCTTCAGTAATAACTTGCACAAAGGCCTAGCGATTTTGCTGAAATTCTGGATAAATCGCCTGTAGAAGCCTGCATGGCCCAGAAAAGATCGAACCTCCTTCACTGTACGTGGGGGTGGAAGATTGGAAATCAGGTCCACCTTCGCTTTGTCGACCTCAATCCCCCGATGAGATACGACATGCCCCAGTACAATAACTTGCTTGACCATAAAATGACACTTCTCCCAATTAAGCACCAGGTTCTTCTCCTCGAACAACACTAAAACCAAAGAGAGACGGTGCAGGCACTCCTCAAATAATGAACCGAAGATGGAGAAGTCATCCATGAAAATCTCTATGAACCTCTCTACCATGTCAGAGAATATGCTGACCATGCATCGCTGAAAAGTAGCGGGTGCATTGCATAACCCAAAGGGCATGCGATGGTAAGCGAATGTCCCAAAAGAACAGGTAAACGTCGTCTTCTCCTGATCTTCAAGGTCTACAGGGACCTGGTTATATCCAGAATAACCATCCAAGAAGCAATAGTATTCGTGCCCAGCCAAACGCTCCACTATCTGATCAATAAATGGGAGTGGAAAATGATCCTTCCTTGTGGCAGCATTCAACTTGCGGTAGTCTATACATACTCTCCATCCTGACTGAACATGAGTTGGCACCAACTCATCATCCTTATTTCTCACCACCATCAATCCAGCTCGTTTGGGCACCACATGAATCGAGCTCACCCACTTGCTATCAGAGATTGGATAAATGATCCCTGCATCCAACAGCTTAATTACTTCTGTCTTCACAACCTCTTGCATAGCTGGGTTGAGCCTTCTTTGTGGCTCCCTCGATGGCTTAGCATTCTCCTCCAAATGTATCTTGTGCATCACCATCGAGGGGCTGATTCCCTTAATATCCTCTATAGTCCAACCGATAGCTTCCTTGTGCTCTCTTAAAACATCTAATAATTTCTCTTCTTGAGCCTCAACCAAATCTGAAGCTATAATCACAGGCAAACAAAATGTTGGACCTAGGAACTTATACTTAAGATTATCTAGTAAAGGCTTAAGTTCCTTCTTGGGGGGTTCAAGTGTTGCGGTCTCCTCCGTTTCATTGCTCTCCCGAGGAGGAGACTCCAAAATGGCATTCATTTGCTCGAGTAACTTATTTAAATCCAAATCCTCTCCAAATTGAGTGAAGTATGCCTCCAGGGAGTCCTCAATGCTTGATTCATCCACAGTCTCCTCAAGAATCTCCTCTATCAAGCATACATTTCTCACTTCATCATATTCCAGTGGTTGCTTACTGATATCAAAGATATTCAGCTCCACTGTCATATTTCCGAAGGAAATCTTCATCACCCCTGTCTTACAATTGATCAGGGCATTAGCCATGGCTAAGAATGGTTGCCCTAGAATAACCGGTATCTGAATCCCTACATTCTGAACTGGCTCTGTGTCAAGCACAATAAAATCCACGGGGAAATAGAACTTATCCACTTTTATCAAAACGTCCTCAACTACTCCCCGTGGTATTTTCACTGACTTGTTAACCAATTGAAGTGTCATGGTTGTGGGCTTCAGTTCTCTTAACCTTAACTGCAAATAGACTGAGTAAGTTAGAAAATTCACACTATTTCCTAGATGCGAAGAGAGCCCTCTCGATCTGGCTGACTCCTATTGTGCAAGAGATGGTAGGATACCCCGGATCCTTATACTTGATGGGCAGCTTGCACTAAAGGATTAAGCTAACCTGCTCAGTCAAAAATACCTTCATTGGGACATTCATCCTCCTCTTGATAGTGATCAAGTCCTTTAAAAACTTGGTATATGACGACACTTGATGGATGGCGTCTAAAAATGGGATATTGATTTGGACCTGCTTGAATATCTCTAGAATTTCCTCATACTTCCCTCCTTTCTTAGGCACTTGTAATCTCTCAGGGTAAGGCAATTTAGGTACAAACGACCTAGGAAGATCCTCCATAGTAGGTGTGGCTGTAGATGGCTCAGCATCTCTCTTCTCCTTGTTGCCACTTCCTTGCCCTTGCTGCATAGCAGGGTTCTCTTCCACTCGATTGTCCATTTATCTCCCAGACCTCAATGAGACAATCAATTGCACTTATTCCTTTCCGTACGTAGGATTTGATGAATTTCCAACCACAAACTGTCCTTTCGGGTTGGGCACGGGCTAACTAGGGAACTTCCCCTTCTCTCTTTCACCCAAGTGACTTGCAATTTTCCCTATTTGACTCTCTAGCTTGGCAATTGCTTGGGTGTTTACCATTTTTGCCCTCCTCACTTTGCTCATGGATTGGCCAGTCATCTTCATGAACTCCTTAAGGGTGTCCTCTAGAGACTGTGAAACCGGCGCTGGCGTTTGAGAGGGAGCTTGGTAAGTAGGTGATGGTGCTGGATGGGTTGAGCGACCATGACTAGGAATTTGTGGAGCAAATCCGGGAGGGTATTGATTGTGAGCATGATGAGGGGCTCCTCCCTGATTCATTGGTTGGTTATGCTTCCATGAAAAATTAGGGTGGTTCCGTCACCCTGGATTGTAAGTCTCGGAGTAAGATCCATTTGACTGCCTCCGATAGTCATTGAAAGCATTCACTTATTCCATAAGATACTCAGCAAAAGTCGGCATTGATGGACAATTCTATGCTAAATGCATGAGACTAGCACAGATGGAACAACTATCAACATTGAATGTGTTGGTAGCATTGATGGGCTGACCCACAACGAGAGTGTCAATCTTCTTAGTGAGAGCATCTAACTTTATCCTCAAGTCCGTGTCCTCCTTAATCTCATAGATGCCTCCTTTCTTGGGAGCACGAGTGGACTTATCCCGACAGCTTGAAAAATCCCACTACTGCGAGTTTTCAGACAACTTGTCCAATGCTTTGTATGCTTTATCTCCCGTTAGACTTAAGAATGCCCCCCATTCATAGACTCGATCATGCTACGGTTGGATTGAGTCAACCTTTGGTAGAAGAACTGAACGAGTCTCCACTTCTCATATCCATGCGGAGGGCATCTGATCAGTAACTCTTTGAAGTGCTCCCAGCTTTCAGAAAACTTCTCATCCTCATCCTGAGTGAAAGAACTAATCTCCTTTCGGCACTTATTCACTCTAGACATTGGGAAAAACTTGTGATAAAATTTACTAAGTAGATTTTCCCAAGATGTAATAGACTCGGGCGTGTTGGAATCTAACCATGCCCTAGCTCTATCGTGAAGAGAGAAAGGGAAAAGTCGAAGATGGACTGACTCCTCAGAGAAGTTCTGGAACTTGAATGTGGCACAAATATCTTTGAACTTCTTCATATGACTGTAAGGATTTTCAAGATCTAAGCCATGAAATGAGGGTAGGAGTTGGATGACATATGGCTTTAAATCAAAATGGGTGGCATTGGTAGGTGGCAACACTATGCAAGAAGATAAGTTAGTCGCAATGAGTGCGAACAAATCCCTAAGGGATGTAGTGGAGTCCACGTTCCAAGCTCTAGGTTGCTCTACATGCTCCGGTTGATTTGTATTCCTAAAATTTTCTCCCATCTCAATTGTCTCTCTTTCAACTAGTGCTTTTTTATGTCTCCTAAGAGTTTTTTCTAAGTCGGGATCTAAATGTATCAATTCTAAGTTCAGGGATCTTCGACCAAGCATACACCACCCAAAAAAGCACTAAAATAAATTAACTAGCACAAACAAAATAACAATAAAGTAAAATAAATGCAAAAAAAAAAAACACACTACTCACAAAATGAGCCAACAAAAATTGGCAAAAATCTTTTTTTATTTTTTTATATATCAATATTTTTTTATTTTTTAATAGGCCAATGCAAATAGAAGCAAATAAAATAAAATAAAATTGCAAAAAGAAAAAAAAACAAACAAAAAAAATGCTAACTAACTAGTAGAAATATAAAATTAATTCAGACAAAAATTTAATTTTCAAAAATCAAACAATTCCCCGGCAACGGCACTAAAAACTTGTTGTGAGTTTTAAATTACTCACAAGCACACGAATCGTTTGCAATATAGTGTTGTGCAAGTGCGAGGTCGAATCCACAGGGAATGGCGTTGTGAAAATATTTTTTTTATCTAAACTAAGCCTATTTTAACCTAGTTCCAAGTTTTGAATTGTCTTTTACAAAACAAATATAAACTAAACTAAATTGATTTAAAGACTAATGATAAAAACACTAAGGTTTCTGAATCCACCCCACCAAAGTAAAGCATATATCTTCATGTTCTATATAAAAATAATCTATCAAAACATTCCATGAATCCAACTTTAAACAAATCACAACAAATATCCCAATCAAACCAAAACAATCCAATGTATCCGCTTTTAACAAATCACAAAGGATATCCAATTTAATCAAAAATGATTCGATGTATCCATCAGATGAAACACATGGAATATCCAATAGAACAATTTAAACGCAATCAATCATAAGATTTTACTCAAATAATTGAACAGAACATTTATACTAAAAAAAATCAGAATTGTATAAACAAATTTGAAAATATTATGCCAAACAACGGCGAGGCTTCATCTTCAACCTTAGCTGAAGATTTTAGTCACTCATAATCATGAAACTAAAGTTCACAATAACAGTGCTAAACATTAAACTTTAAAACTAACAAAAACAGTAAGTTAAAAACTGACTATACATGGGGAAATTCCACTCGCTGTTGGGTGGCACTTCCCCTCGTGGTAGCAAAGCCTTCGAGATCCACCAGAATGCTAGCAGAAGTCCTCAAGATTGCACACCGAATGATGAAGTGAGATAGGGCTTTTATAGGGGAATTCCTGGAGTACAATGTGTTTCAAATTCGATGTGGGATACTGCCTGAGTGTGCTCGATCGCAGTCTAGTGCACTCGAGCACATACTGGTGCACTGCAAAGCATTTTTAACCAATGTGGGATGTGCGAGTGTGCACTTGCGATCGATCGCAAGTCTGGTGCGCTCGAGTGCACTAGATATCTTCAACTTAATCTTTGTCTACTAAAACTGCCATAACTTTCTCTAGAAAAATCATTTTTACGAGCCGTAAAATTCCTCATAAAATAGACTTTCGGATCTTTCCAAGAATATATGGTTCATCTCCTGGTTCTTCCTGAATCAATATAGTAAAATCCGTAAAAATGACTGATCTATATAGGTAATTCTGGCAATTTTAGTGAAACTCCTTTCCCAGTGCTTGTAAACCTAAAAAACAATGAAAACAACTCAAAGTAACAAATTCCTAAGCTAACAAATGTAAATTAAGTGGCCAAAATATGCAATATTTGGCACTCATCATAAGGCAGTAAAAAATAATGGACTCTATAAGATGATCGGAGACATGAAAATCAAGTATCAAGCAGCAATCTTGATGGCTGAGATGGATAGGGCAACCCTTTGGCACACTCGCTTGGGACATATAAGCGAAGAGGGCCTGCAAGTTCTCAGCAATGATGGCCTACTTAGTGGAGACAAAGTAGAGCAACTTGATTTCTGCGAGTGTTGTGTTCTTGAGAAGCAACATCGGGTCAGCTTCAACACCGGAGTGCACAAGTCTAAGAGAATTCTTGACTACATTCATGCGGACCTTTGGGGACCAGCAAGGACACCAACACAGGGAGGTAACATTTACTTTCTGTCTTTAATTGATGATTATTCAAGAAAGGTTTGGGTTTATTTGGTTAAAAATAAATCAGATGCTTTGAATAAATTAGTGGTGTGAAAAGGGCTGGTAGAGACTCAAATAGGTAGAGTAGTTTAGGGGATAAGAACCAATAATGGCTTAGAAATTTTTAACCAAGAACTTGATTAATTCTGTAGGTTAAATGGCATTCTAAGACATAGGACGGTTGTGGAAACCCCTCAGCAAAGTAGAGTTGCTGAGTGGATAATAGAACCCTTATGGAAAAGGTTAGGTGCATGTTAATAGGATATGGTTTACCAAAATATTTTTGGGGAGAAGCTGTGGCTACAGTTGCATACTTGGTAAATAGATCACCCTCTAGAGCTTTAGAGCTCAATATTCCCATGGAAATGTGGAGTGGAAAACCCCTTGAATTAAACAACCTTAGGACTTTTGGGTGTGCTGTATATGCACATCAAAAGGAGGATAAACTTAGCCCTAGATCTAGAAAATGTGTATTTCTAGGATATGGTGATGCGGTTAAGGGATATAGGTTGTGGTCCTTAGAAAAGAAAGGCATGAAACTGATTAAAAGTAGGGATGTTATTTTTAGTGAATTGTTATGTCCCTACTTGGAGAAAACTAACCCTGCAAGGGCTAGTGAGCAAACCAGTTCGAAAGTTGTGGAGCATCTTATCAAAGAGAACTCGGTTCAGGTAGAGCAAAGGAGGCAAAAGGGTTCGGACCAGGTAGAGCCCATTGATGAAGGTCATGCTCAAGAAACTCAAGAAGAGGTTGATGCAGCAAGTCGGAATGACTACCAGTTCACAAGAGACCGGGAAGGAAGGTTGGTCGGACCATCTTCAAGATATGGGTTTGCAGATGTTGCGGATACAGCAGTTCCTTGGATAGAAGGAGAAATGAGTGAACAAGAGACTTACACGAATGCCATGGAGTGTAAGGATTCATCAAAGTGGCAGCTGGCTATGGAGGAAGAAATGGATTCTTTGATGATGAACAACTTCTGGGAATTGGTACATATTCTGAGAAATCAGAAAGTTATGGATTGTAAGTGGACTTACAAGGTCAAAGAAGGGTACCCTCCAGGAGATGAAGTCCGAAACAAGGCTAGGCTGGTGGCGAATAGGTTCACAAGAAGAGAAGACATAGATTTCACAGAAACTTTCTCACCTGGACACAAGGTGAAGAAGATGGTGAGTATCCTCATCTATGTCATTGATGTGCTATTGGTTTGGAACAGTAAGGAGATGATGGAAAGGTTTACATCTCAACTCAGTAAGGAGTTCGAGAGGAAGGATCTCAGCCTTACACAAAAGATCCTTGGGATGTGTAGAATCCAAGAAAAGGAGAGAAACTGGTTAAGGGTTTCTTGGGCAATGGGTGTTCTCAGCAGATTTGTGAGTAATTTCGGAAAAAAACATTAGCTTGGGATGAAGTGGTTGCTGAGGTATTGGAAGGCTCAGTGGCAGCCGGTGGTAGCACTCATAACAACCGGGGCAAAATGCATAGCGGCTATGGAAGCCATAATAGAGGCTATGGAGTGCAAAGGGTTGTTGGACGAGTAGGAGGTCCTAAAAGAACAGGTGGCGGTATCTTTGGATAGCCAAAGTGTGTGGCACTTATAGAGGAATTTGTTGTTCCTTGAGGGGATGAAGCATATGGGTGTTCAGTATCATTACATTCCGAAAAATGGTACGAATTAATGCATTCATGTTAACAATACGACCACGGAGGAACGTCCTGCAGATTTAGGCACCAAGGTTCTACCTCTAAGAAGGTCCAATCATTGCCTTGGGCTTCTTAGGAATGAAGTTGGTTGATTAATGACTCAAGATGAGTTTGGATCCTGAAGTTCTATGCACAATGGTTCGGGTTTAAATGCTTAGACAAAGGTAGAGATTGTTGGTATTTGTCTAAGGTTTAAACATTTCCAAACATGGTTCAAAGATGGTTAAAGTCTAAACCAAGGTTGGAGGATTAAAGTTCAGTAAGTTAAAAGACTATACACATGTGTGTTCATCAATTTGGAGTAGGGTAAGGCTAAGTGCACTAGTGTGCGCACTTCTACACACAAGCAGAAAGGGTGTGCGCACAGCTGGGTGAAGGGGCAGCATCAATGTGCGCCGCACCGCCCTTTCACCAGCGTCGCACCTCACAGAATAGAGACTCCAGAAACACACTAGCACCACATTATGCATAGCCTAGTGGCACATCGCACAGAATGGAGGCTTCCTGAAGCGCCCCAACACCGCACTACCCAGAGAGTGTGCAAAGGGACTCTGCTCAGCACTGCACCGCGCCATGTTGAGCACCTAGCCGTTAGGAAAAGTGCAGCACACATGGACAACATGTTTTAACCCCCTCTTAGGTGCGTGGGTGCAAGGTTAAAATGCACAGAACCACTTAGGATTGATGGAGGGACATGATTAAGTGTTAATCATGATCAAAGGGTGAGGATTGAATCTCAAGAATGGACAAGAAGTGGGTGCACTATATAAAGAGTTACCTAGGTTCAATCTCAACAAGGTTGTGACACAAGATGTAATGTAACTTGTGAGACATGTGTGTGGATAAGAGAATTATGTGAGAGTGCAAAGACACAAAACACAAGAGTTACTCATTGTAGAGAGGCTGGTTGTAAAGAAGAGAGGTTAGTATAGAATTGATAGAAAGCATTGTAATAGGTCTATCACTTTCTTGTTCTCTTCTTGGTTCCTTCAAGAACTTGAGGTTTCTTGGAGAGGGTTACTGAATTATAAAGAACCATTGATTTAGTACAGAGAGTTCGAAGGAACTCCCGGGGATGTAGGCACATTGCCGAACCTCGATGACAAATTGCTTGTCTTCTTTCTTTCTTTGATTTTTGTTTTCTTGTCTTTGATTGCTATATTTCTTTCTACAAGTCATTCTAGACTTGGGTGTTTGGAAGATCACCACATAGGCATCTTGTCAAGGTGATTTCCAACAGATTTCAAATATGACTTTGTTGCCTTTGTCGCATAGTTGACTAATTCTAAGTAAATTTGGCTTAAGACCTTGCACATATAATACATGATCAATGGTTGAGAAATCATTACCAACATTTCCATGTCCGATGATCTTTATCGTTGTATTATCTCCAATGGTGACATGTCTGCCATCTCTTAGAGTTAGCTCTTTGAATACACTTCGATCACCGGTCATGTGCTTTGAGCATCCACTATCAAGGTACATATAGTTACCTTTTTCTTTGGTATGGAGACCTATCTACATTACACAAAGATACACAATTGCACTCTTAGGTGCCCAAAATTTCTTGGATCCTTTGGGGTTAGTCCTAGAAAATACAGTTCCTTTAGGGACCCATTCTTTCTTAACATTGTAAAGTGCTCTATATTTATAGACATGTTGATGATGCACAATCCTACGATAGTAGTTATTGAAATTTCTAGGATTTCTTAATTGTGCATATCTATAGTTCCTTGGATAAGTATTCCTAGGATACATGTTTCTATTGTGAAGATTATGAACATGCATGTCATTTCTAGGAAATGTATGATGATGATTTCTAGGATATGTACTTGCATTATTATGAACATACATATTATTTATAGGATACACATGATGGTTACTCCTAAGATGTGTATATGTATTTTTTTGAATGATTGTTCCTAGCATTTATATTTCTTGAGTAAGCATACATATACGCATGAGTATTTCTAAGATTTTTACCTCTAGTATATGCATTAGAATTTAAATTCACATTTTTATACTTACTAGCATATATTGAGGGAATACTTTTGATCTTGCTAGTGACCTTAGAAGTAGAGGCTTCATTCACATATGTTGCTTTCATGAATAAGGTCTCTTTTGATTTTTGCTTGCCTAATGGAGAATAACCCAACCCAGATTTTCCTCCACTTAATCTTTGGTAAGATAGCACTTCATCTAGCTTTTCTTTTCCAATCATAAGTCTTGATATAGTGCTATTCAAATCCATAATTTTCTTCTTTAAATTTTCATTTTCATTTTTTTTAAAATCTTGTGAAGAATCATAAAGCACGGAAGATAGTTTTTCTTTTTCTTCCTTTAGGCCTTCCATCTCTTTAGAAAGATATGTGACTTCCTTTTTTAGGGTGGTATTCTTAGAATCGAATTTCTTCAATTCTTCATGCATTTCAGTTATAACCTCTATTAATTCTTCACTACTACTAATAATGTTATTATTAGAAGGGGAAGAATTTGATACCTCATTTTCCTCGTCGATTTCCATTAGACATAGGTTCGTAATCTCCTCGTATCCAACCTCATTGTCTAAGGATTTTTCTTTTTCGTTATCACTCCAAGTAGTTGCAATCATAGCTTTCTTTTTTAAGCTCTTATATGGTTTGCTTGTCGCTATACAATCGACCTTGATGTGACCAGGCTTCTTGCAACCATAATGCACAAGTGGTTCCCTTTTCGGAGTAGGATCCTTTGTGTAAGGTTTCTTGCTCTTCTTCAATAATCTGTGAAACCTCTTGGTGATTAGAGCCATCTCACTATCTTCTTCGCTGCTCTCTATCTCTTCTTTCGTTTCTTCCTCTTTCTTGCTCGTAGAGGCATTGAGAGTAATCACCTTTTTCTTCTTCTTATCATCATTGATAACGTGATTCATTTCTTCCATCTTGTATATCAATAGTGATCCTGTTATGCATTTATCTACCTAAACAAATAAGTAAATAATTGTACTTGTTTTACTTACAAGTGCACAAGGTCAATGGTAGCATAGTGTGCAAGTGCGGGATCATTTCCACAGGGATTGGTAAACTTCAATTTAGAATTAGTTTCTCAAAGTAAAAAGTGAAATAAATGTAAAGTGTGAGTTAATAATAATAAGAACATAGGGCTATGATATCCACCACAAATTACACTTTCCCATTAAGTAAGGTACCAATGATCTAGCCTTATTATGAATACCTAATGGTTGCCAAGCTAAGGGCTTGGTCCACACCTTAGGCTATTGATCTCCCTAAGCAACGAGTTAGGCACGGTGTATAATCTAACTCTTTTCTCTCTTAAGGGATTCAACATGGGTGTATACTGAGTTGTTCCTTAAGAGAGCGTAAGGGCTGTAGAGATCGGCAACCACACGGGACCTAGGGCTTGGTCTGCTCCTGGTTTCCCTTGTTGATTAACCCAAGAATCCAATGTGGATATCTTTTGTTACTATTGTTGAACCCAGGACTCGGTCATCCAAATTGATTCAACTAACAAATCTATACAACATGCACAAGTTGATCAGACATACACATATGAGGAATTTAAATACAAATAGGCATTAATCAAGTTAAGCATTATAACATGACTATAGGCAAAGGTAATCAATGAATATATATGTGGAAAAGCATAATTAGGGTTTCAATCGAGCCCTATAAGAGTTTAGTTACACATACTAGTTTAACTAAACATTATAACCATAATAAAACAAATAAAAAATAAAACCCGACGAAGACTCAGAAGACGAGTCGTCAATTCCTCTCCAAGCTTGCAACTTCAAGTTTTTAAAACAAAAAGTATGGTTTCTATGTTTTACAAGGCTATATTTAAGGCTCTAAGGATGCATCGAAACCCTAATTTCCTATTCAAGGTCTGGAGACTTCTTTCCATATCTGGCTCTGCCGCCTCTAGTATGTGTGCGCTTGAGCGTATGCGGTCTGCGCTCGAGCGCATGTGTGCGCTCAAGCCTTCTAAGTGTGCGCTCGATCTCAGGGGAGGTGTGCTCGAGTGCACCTTGCTAGATTGCAGAACTTTACTTTTTACTCCTTAAAGCTCCAAAATGTCATCTTTTTGTCAAAGCCCTGTGAAAAACACATGAAACATGAAAATGAAATAGAATCTACTAAATTAGATAAACAAATAGCCTAACAAGCGTAAATTAAGGGGCTTAAATATGACTATTTAAGCACTTATTATATCCCCAAACTTACATATTGCTAGTCCCTTAGCAATACAAAACAAAAGACTATGTCAAAATAGAATTAAAGATAAATTCATTCTTTATGATATTCAAAAACTTGGGTTGCACATAAAACCATGATGACCGTTCATGTGTAAGTTTATAATAAAAACACATTTTTGTAATGAATAAGGATTTTAAAAGCTCATGTTACTTACCTAAGGTTAGCTTAAGGCATCGCAAGTTTGATTTGTGTGTGATGAATTAGCACATAGAAGATGGAGCTTTCAAATAATTTTACTGTATAGTGTTTGGGTGCCCAAACCTTTATCGAATTCCTTATCAAATAGAACAAAAATGACATAATACTTGCTTCTTTCCTTTTTCTTTTATCATGAGATTTTTTTGCCATGTTGAGTTCCATTAAGCTTTCTAATTGACCTTTGTAACGAGTGTTTAGCCAATGACTCCCAAACCAAATGGTTTTAGGGCATAAGGTGTAAAGACACCCCTAAGGACTTACTAACTCAAGTCAAAAAGGTTACGGAACTAACAAGTCTTAATGCTTCCAAGTGAAATTCCCACCTTTTGACATGAACACTTACTGCTTACTAAGGCAAGAGGCCCAGTTACTCAGTGGGAATTTTTATTATGATCATTAAATGCTTAATTCCCACCTTTTGACGTGAACATTCACTACTTACTGAGGCAAGAGATCCAATTACTCAGTGGAAAGTTTTTAATGATCATTAGAAGCCTTTTATTCTCTTTTTGCATGATGGACATTTTTTTCTTTGTTTTTCTTATGCTAAAGTGTTCTTCTAACAAGTTATCAGATTACAGTTAGGTCATGGAAATATATACATAAGAATTATATGTCATACCCCACATAAATGTGTGTTAATGTGCTCGTGTCAAATCTGGATCAAACTCGTGAATTCTTAAGTGCCTTGAGGTAGGTAACTAAACTTTTAAAATTCCTATTACAGGACTATGTGTTCTAAATTTTAAGCTTACTAATGAAGTTTTATCATATTTTTAAATCAACCAAAATTTTTAACATAAAATGAGCATGTATTTATCTTTTCTAAAAAAAAACTGGAACCTAGTGTGTGCATGTGTCAGTGTCTCCCACTACCCCCAAACTTAATATACATATTATCCCCAATGTGTGTGTGGCATTGAAAGATCTGACCTGGGAGATGGAGAACTAGATTGCTTGTATTGCTCATACATGCCCCCAAACTTGAACTGAATGCACACACTAAGTTCCTGACAAAGAAAAATAAATGTTGTGCCGAAAACAAGAAATATGGATAATAAACATTTAAATATAAACAAAAATATTAATAAAAGAAAAATACTATAATGAAAAGGATATGCTTTGGGGTGCCTCCCATGAGCGCTAAGTTTTATGTCTTCAGCCAGACAGGGTATCCTCTCACTGCTGGTCATCAGGTGGTGCAGTCGAAGAGGTACCGGGTGAGGGAGGTAGGTGATCGAGGATGGTCGGTAACATCACCTCCTGTCGTGCAAACTGTGCCTCCAACTCATCCATCCGTTGATAGATCAATTGTATCGCCTCTCTATCCTCTCTATGAATAACAGAGAGTTCATGCCGAAGGGAGGACAGCTCCTCGATAAAGGGCTAGGATGCGGTGGATCCTATGTCTGTCTGGTCTTCCTCCCTCGGAGGTCTCACTGTCAGGAGCTCGGTATCCATAGGATCATCTGCTACAGGCTCAGCAACAGGAATCGGCACCCGGGGTCCTCTAGGCATGTGGGACTGGCTGAGGCTCCACTGGGCCCTCCCAAAGAATGAATGATTGCTAACTGGCCCATCTATAGAGGAGCCTCTAATCCCCTTCTTCTTGAAGATGTGACTGAGCAAGAAGGGGAAAGGAAGTCGCCATGCATTAGCCGTGGTGGTCTGATGGTTATGCACACTGTCCCAGAACTTTTGTATCTGACTCATTATGACTGCTGGGACGGAGTACCAGTGACCCCGGTGAAAGGTATAGAGAGACTATAAAAACTAATCCCTCATCTGAGTCTTGTGCCCTAAAGAGCACATGTTACGCTAGAGGATGGAATCCATAAACCATAAGTGGGGAGGTAACCTTGACCGGCTCCCCACATTGTTGTGTCAGTCTGCATACTAGCCCGCACAAATATTCTCGATGATATAGGGCAGAGGAACAGGTCTGGCTACTCCTCCATAGGGCTGTCCTTTGGAGGGGACTCATCACAACAGTGCAGTGAAGCAGTGATATTAGCAGTGGTCAACTCTATGAATCTGCCATGGACTGAGGATGATAGAATCTCTGGTCGGGTATAGTTATAGATCAGGTTCTCGTAGAAGCTGACCATGATTTAAGTATATACCGTCGAACAGACTGGCTTGAACAGGCGCTTGAGACCCCAGGCTTTGAACTCTTGGACTACCCATCTTATGGCATCCAAAATCTTGAAGTCCTCATCTACATTAAATGTAGTCTCGAATAGTATTTCATGCTGCTCGAAACTCGGTCGGGTGGACTGGGAGCGGCTGCCGGAGGTTTGGGAAGTGGAAGCCATGTTCTGAGGTCTGAAACTGCAGTTACTATCAAAAATGCTCTCGATCACAGGCTTTGTGCGCTTAATCACACTCGAAGACTTGTGCTCGATCTCAGGCTGTGTGCACTCGATCACACTGGCTCATGCAATTTATCAAACAGTTTCTGTGCACCAAATACGCAAAGCTTGTGCCAAGGTCAATGGTAGCATAGTGTGTAAGTGCGGGATAATTTCCACAGGGATTGGTAAACTTCGATTTAGAATTAGTTTCTCAAAGTAAAAAGAGAAATAAATGTAAAGTGTGAGTTAATAATAATAAGAACATAGGGCTGCGATATCCACCACTAATTACACTTTTCCATTAAGTAAGGTACCAATGCTCTAGCCTTATTATGAATATCTAATGGTTGCCAACCTAAGGGCTTGGTCCACACCTTAGGCTATTGATCTCCCTATGCATCGAGTTAGGCATGGTGTATAATCTAACTCTTTTCTCTCTTAAGGGATTCAACATGGGTGTATACTAAGTTGTTCCTTAAGAGAGCGTAAAGGCTATGGAGATCGGCAACCACACGAGACCTAAGGCTTGGTCCGCTCTTGGTTTCCCATGTTGATTAACTCAAGAATCCAATGTGGATATCTTTTGTTACTATTGTTAAACACAGGACTCGGTCATCCAAATTGATTCAACTAACAAATCCATACCACATGCATAAGTTGATCAGACACACACGTATAAGGAATTTAAATACAAATAGGTATTAATCAAGTTAAGCATTATAACATGGCTATAGGCAAAGGTAGTCAATGAATATATATGTGGAAAAGAATAATTAGGGCTTCAATCGAGCCCTATAAGAGTTTAGTTACACATGCTAGTTTAACTAAACATTATAACCATAATAAAACAAAAACAGAAAAATAAAACCCGAAGAAGACTCAGAAGACGAGTCATCAATTCCTCTCCAAGCTTACAACTTCAAGTTTTTAAAACAAAAATTATGGTTTCTGTGTTTTACAAGGCTATATATAGGGCTCTAAGGATGCCTCGAAACCCTAATTTCCTATTCAAGGTCCGGAGACTTCTTTCTATATCTGGCTCTGTCGTCTCTGGTATGTGTGCACTCAAGCGTATGCGATCTGCGCTAGAGCGCATGTGTGTGCTCGAGCCTTCTAAGTGTGCGCTCGTGTGCCTGTGCACTCGATCTCAAGGGAGGTGCGCTTGCTGGATTGCAGAACTTTACTTTTTACTTTTTAGAGCTCCAAAATGTCATCTTTTTGTCAAAGCCATGTGAAAAACACACGAAACATGAAAATGAAATAGAATCTACTAAATTAGATAAACAAAAAACCTAACAAGCATAAATTAAGGGGCTTAAATATGACTATTTAAGCACTTATCAGATCCGAGAAGTGTTTTGACATCAAGTTTGTCGAGATCTTTGGCCTCCATGATGGTCGTCTTCTTTGCTTTACAAGTCGATGCCAAAGACCTTAGGATCTTCCTCGTTAGTTCAAATTCCTCAATTTTCCTACCAAGAAGCTTTAAGTCGTTAACAATAGTGGTGAAACGTGAGTGCATTTGAGAAATTGTTTCGTTATGAGACATTTTGAAAGATTTATACTCAGACACTAGCATATAGATTTTTTATTTTTTAACTTCGCTAGTTCCTTCATATGTAATTTGTAATTTGTCCCAAATCTCTTTAGCAGAAATACAAGTAGAAATTTTATTATATTCAGAAATATCTAAGGAATAATGTAAAATACTTGTGGCTCTACTATTTAGAGACATCATTCTACAATCCTCTTCATTGAACTCAGTTTTGAGTTTAAGCATTGTATGATTGATTTCTACAATAGTTATTTCCTTTGTAGAAATTCTAGATCTTTCCTCAAAGACTCTCCATAGATTGTAATCATGTCCTTCGACAAAGATTTTCATTCTATTTTTTCAATAGTTATAGTTGGAGCCATTGAACAAGGGAGGCCTAGTATAGGAATGACATTCGGTATAGCTATTAGACGCCATCGGTTCAACTCAAGGATTTTAAGCCTGAATTTGAGTTCGAAGCTCTGATACCAATTATAAACCGAGGTTCAAACCTAAGAGGGGGGTCAATTGAGTTTTTAAAAACTTCTACTAATTACTTTGCAAGTTTATAAAAATAGCTAAATGCACAAAGTATATAAACAAGTAATGTGCTTGAAGTAAAAGAGTTTAAAGAAGAGAAAGTGCAAACTCAGCTTATAGTGGTTCGGCAATATCGGATTTCTTCTGACCCTATGTCCACTCTCTTCAAAGAACGTCATTGAAGTAATCCACTAAAACTTTACTCGAGTAACTTCACGGGTGTTGTACAAACCTTACGCACAATCCCTTCCTTACGGAAGCTAATCCCTTCTTCACGGAAGCTACAAAGAAGTGTTTAATCCTAAACATTCTAAGAGTTATTACAACTCTTTCCCTTTTACAATAAATGAGATTCGTTGTAAAGTAAATGGTAGAGAAATAGCAATAAGTGCTTTTACAAATGACCAATATCTCTTTTTCAAGAATAAGCTTGAAGAATGGCTCAACAATAAATTTTTCAAAGCTTTTGAGAATTAATGAGCAAACTTTTGAATTGAATGTGTTCTCTTTTTTTTCTTAAATGCTCATTGAAGTGGGTTTATATAGCCTTCAATCAATATGATCGTTTGACATTGACTTAGTAGGTTCGGTGCATTAAATGCTCAAGTCCTACGTCTCAAACGGTTATATTTTTTAATTACCAGTCGACTAAGTCCTTATACTAATCGATTGGGTCAAGTGAGAAACTTCACTTTTTAGGCTATGGGAGAGTACCAGTCGATTGGGTCCTAAGCACCAGTCGACTGGGTCCTTGACACCAGTCAACCAGGAACCTTCTGTCCCATACCTCAGTCGACTGGGTTGTCCTTCAACCCAATTTTTCATGTTTCAAAACTATTTTTGACATAGAAACATTTGTATTAAAGGTTTTGTAAAAGTCTTTTGCAAAATAAGCCACATATCAAGCTAATTATTTGAACATGAGAGATTTACAATTTTTTTCATTACCTTAATGCATATTCTAGATCTTCTGTCTTGTCTTGATGTCTGAATCGAGTTGAGTTCTTGCATCTTTGTATTTATGTTGAATGCTTTTATTGCTTAAACACTTAGATAAAACTGTTAGTGCAATTAAAGTAGTGTTTTGTCATTATTAAAACCAAATACGGGTCAACAATACTTAAGGTATCAATTTTGGCACATTGATACACAACATTAGCCTTAATGTGGCAATTATATCAAATTAAACAATTATGTCCAAGTCAAGGTAATAGGGTTAACAGCAGGACCACAATTTTGGCACATGATTGTCAGCGGGAGGGTAAAACCCCACCTTGAGGAAATATTGTTATTAATGAAGCATTAAAAAAAATTTAAATGCTAACAAAAAGTTGCATTCCCATTTCAAATTCCCCATTTCTACCTAATTCAAAAATCAATCGAAGAACTCAACCCTAAACGAACCGTTTTGCATTTCCCATTTCGCATTCTAAATCACTTCCAAGTACATATAAGGAGATCGTATCATGGGTTGTCCAGGTTCATTGAAGCTGAAGAAGAAGATACATGAGTATCGTACCATACATTCTATGGGTTTTGAGGATTGGATATGGTTAGGGTTTCAATTAATGATATTGAAAATGTTGTATGTTTTAAAATGAGCTTACAATAGAAAATAGATTTATTTTATATAAGATTACAATAGAATTTTAAGCCAAAATGGATTCTTGTGTCATTATTGTGCAATGATTGATAGCGCACTCTTTTTGTTTAAGTGTCTTCTGATATGTTGATTGTTGGCCCTCATGTGTTTCCCTATGCAAAGTATTATGGATCCAAAATTTGTTTAACTTTGTAGGGTTTTTTTTTTTTTTTAGAATTTCTTTGTTTGCATATGATACTGAGTTAGTGTATGTCGTGTGCTCCTATACACTTTACGTTCTTTTTAACTTAAAGTTATTATTTATTTGATTCCATGTAGTATTTATTCTTGACCCTTTACTGTGACATTTCACCACAATGGTTATATCCATTATGTTCCACTATAATGGATGTACTAGACAACATAAATCCATAATGAATTTGTCATTATGACCTAGGGTTTATGGTCAAACAATGTCATGTAACTGATATATCTTATTTCTATTACAATTACCCTGGGGTTCCTATGTACTTTGGTATGATTAAGGCTAAAGATAATGAAGAGGTACTAGATATGCTAGAAGGCCTACTTGTATCTAGGATTGTAAACATCTATGTAGAGCACACATTTTAAACTAAAATAGATAATTGTATGTAATACCTGTATTCTTAAAGTAAGAATAAAAAAGTAATTTGATAAATATGACAAGGAATTAAAATAATATATACTTGAAATATTTACTATTAAATGAAATAATAATTTTGAATAAAAACTGGACGCGTGATGGGGTGTAGTTACAAAGAAAAAGAAAACAAAAAAAAAAAACAATTTACATTGTCACAAAAGGAGAAAAAAATGGAAAAAAGAAAGAAAAAACCAAAAAAAAAAATGGGGGCCAACACTTGGAAGTCCAAGTGTAGGCAACATACATACAAACTTTGCATGTAAGCCACCAAAGAAGGAAAACGGTGGAGAAATGGGTGCAGGCTGTTTATATATATATATATATAGTTTTGTTTTATTTTAATTATTCTTACCAAATCTTGTTTGGTTTTCTTCTATCTTCAATTCAAACTACTCTATTTCTTTAAACACTAGGGGACCCGAAAAAAAAAAGGTTGAAAGAGTAAAGTTTTGAAGAGGTTTACGGGAGAAATTCTAAGAGAGTTGAGAAAAGCTATAAGAAAAACCAAAGGTAATAATGTGAATTTTATTTTTTGAAATTTAGCATACATAAAATTTCCCGGAATTCAATGTAGGAATTTTCAAATGGTGTGAATTAGGGAAGAATTGAAGAATAAATTAGAAATTTTAACATAAATATTATGTCAGGTGTTGACGATCAACAATCGATAGAAATTGCTGAGAAGAGTAGAAAAGACAAGGAAGTGATCCACATGTAGCTCTAAGTGCTACGTGGTGAGTTAGATTTACTTTAACTAATCAAGATAAATATAAAATATATAGTGAAAATATTTGAATAAATTATTAACTTATAATTTGAGGATAGATGAAAATTGGTTGATGGGTATGATAGGAATGATTGATATGTAGAAATTATTATTTGAGAAATAATATTATTAGAATAATGAGTCGATTTAATAATAAATGTTATAAATGAAATTCTTGACGAGCTATGGTTGATAAATTGATATGATATATGAGGAGAATAAATTAGTGAAATTTATCAAATAATAATTTGAGAAGAAGCATAATAGCTAATTTGAATGTCTGAATACATGCTTGTTTTTATATTATTGTTCATATGCATATTTCATATCATTGTTCATATGCATATACATAAAATGAAAGAACAGGGAGGGGCCGGTTTAAATCAAAACCGTGACAGTCGGTATATGCTGGTGATAAATGAAAACCGTGACAGTAGGTATATGCTAGTGATAAATGAAAATCGTGACAGCCAGTATATGCTGGTGATAAATGAAAACCGTGACAGCCGATGTATGCTGGTGATAAATGAAAATCGTGACAGTCGGTATATGCTGGGGATAAACGAACTGGGAAGGCAGCTGGTCTAAGATAAAAACATGTCGACATGTGGGAAGAGGTTCTCAAATAATAATAATATTTAAATTCACATATTGCATTTACTTTAAATATTGATTGTTATTGCTTGAGATGCTAAAGTATTATTCTTGAGTGTAAATTTATTGATAGATGAATGAGTCACGCGGAGAGACAAATATGATGAGATGGAAATATGGGAGTATGATATGATGAGAATTGTCTGAGTGATAAATTATATGTTGTAAACCTCATAAGAGGTAAATGATGATGTTGAATTGAGAATTTAGAGATGATTAAATATATGATTGAAAGATTAATATGTCTGATGAGTAACTTTAGAAGAGCTTGTGCACTGGGGAAATTATGAAATTGAGTAGTGATTATAGAATATTGTTATTGAATTATTTGAGGAAAGAGATGAATGAATATCGGAAGATTATTAGAAGTAATTGAATTATAAGATGTGACTGGGAGTGTATAATCGAATACTTCTAATAAATTTAAATCATTGAGGTTGTGAAGCTCACTCTTCATTGTTCAATGATTTCAGGTAGCGGGCAGGATAGATAGAATTGTGAGTGAAGATTCGGACTAAATTATTTTCTGTAAGCCATGTGGTCCACATCCTTAGACTAATGAGAAAAAAAAATATTGTAAATATTCATGCATAATATTTAATATATAATGTTCAACTGAGATCTGAATGATGTATCTCCCCTGTTGAGGGTTGAGGATTGATGTATGTAAATAATTGTAGTTAGTATTTTTTATTGTTGCATATATGTGTCGTACTGGGATTTTCAAAATGTGACGACACCGTCTCGGGGGTGGCCAACCCGGGATGGGTCGTTACAATTTTGGTATCAGAGCATTAGGTTTTATGATTCTGTAGACTGCATAAAAGGTAAGAAAGTGGAAGATTAAAACAAATTATATGTTGGTATTTGCCTAAGGTTCAAACATGTCCAAGTATGGTTCAAAGATGGTTAAATTCTAAACCAAAGGTGGAGGATCAAAGTTCAGCAAGTTAGAAGACTGCACACATATGTGTGCTTCATTTTGGAGCAAGGGAAGGCCATGTGTACTAGTGTGCACACTTCTGCACACAAGCAGAAGGGTGTTGTGTGAAGGGGACAGCAACTCAAAGCTGCAGCGCTGGTTTCTCAGCACTGCAGCACTAGAATCTGGCAGAAATAGCACACATGGACAGCTTGATTTAGCCTCTTAGGTGCGTGTGTGCAAGGTCAAAATGCACAGCACCACTTAGGAAAGTGATGAAGGGCCTTGATTAAGTGGGAATCATGATCAAAGGGTGAGGATTGGATCTCAATAATGTCCAAGAAGTGGATGGCTATAAAAGGGGTTCCCAAGCCTCATTTTTCACATAGAGAATACAACACACACAAGACACACTTTGAGATCAATTGTAATACAAGATAGAATTGTGTGAGAGACATAAACACAAGAGGGACTCTTTGTAGTGAGGCTGATTGTAAAGAAGAGAGAGTAGTATAGAGAGATAGCATCATAATCTTGAGCTTCTCTTCTTGGTTTCTTCAAGAACTTGAGCTTCTTGAAGGGGTTGCTGTAACTTGTAAGAACCATTTGAGATAGTGCAGAGAGTTCGGAGGAACTCACGAGGACGTAGGCACATTGCCGAACCTCGATAACAAATTGCTTGTCTTCTTTCTTTCTTTGATTTTTTGTTCTTGTGTTTGATTGCTAAAATTCTTTCTACAAGTCATTCTAGACTTGGGTGTTTGGAAGATCACCATCTGGGCATCTTGTCAAGGTGACTTCCAACATTATATTCTAATGAATAGTTCGGGGATGACACATGGACGTGCTAGAGCTAGAATTAGAGCTGTTGACTTGAGATGGCATGGTAGGCCCCAATTTTTAAAAGAGTTGAGGTTGAGATGAAAGTTGAGTCTAAGTTTGTGGTTTCTAGAAGGGAACATGTTGATAGTATAATTGATATTAGTAGGGGTATGAGAGAATCTAGAGTTAAAAGAGAGGAGTTAAGAGAAGCTCTTGCTCATACTCTTGAGAAAATGAATGTAACAAATGATAGAGTTGATAGTCTATAGCATACACTTGAAAAATAGGCTAGAGCAGTGCCTGAGGTTGCTGTAAATTCAGAAATGGTAAACGCTAAAATGAGGAAAGGTGAGTTTATGCATGAGATGCAGAGATATTGTTTTATTAAATATATTAAGTCGAATGGTTTGCTGTTTAAATGATCTATGAATCCTTTTAAGCCTGAGTTTTGGGTGAAACATGCAGAGAGATTACTTGGTATTTTGCCAGTGACTAATAGGCAGAGGGTCTCCTTTGCTAAGTTCAAATTAGAAGAAAAAGCTTTAGAATGGTAGAAAGATACTCTTCTTAAGGTAAGTGCAAATTGAAGAAATATTTCATTTATTTGAGGTAAAAATGTGTTGACTGTGGCTAAGTATGATAGCAGATTTGTGACCTTATCAATGGTTGTATCGGAAATGGTAGATATAAAGGAGAAGAAGTGTAAGAAGTTCCTAGAAGGATTATATTTTAAGATTTGATCAAAACTATCTTACATGAGGCATATAAATTATGTTAGGTTGGCGAATATAGCACTTCAGATTGAGAAGGATGTGATAGAACTTAGAGGTTAGATGAATTGGCTGAAGAAGTCTAGATTTGAGGAACCCATATATGGTACCAGTATAAGTGTGCAGGGTGGAAAACCACCCCAGAAGAGGCGTTCCTTGTCACAGGGAACTGTAATATAGAGTTAGAGGCAAGTAGGATTTGTTGCTTCTATAACTCAGAGTAATGTTGGTGGGACCCCTAGATTTGGGAGACAGTCTATGGGAACTGGAAGATATGGTAGAGAAGCAAGTATGCCACCATGGGGAAATCTGTTGAGATAAGTGCTGGAGGTGTTGGAAAAAGATAGGTTGAGAGAGGTGGTGGATCAGGAAGTATGAGGGCCAGAGACAGATGAGGAGTTATTGAAAGAGGGTGAGGTAATCAAATGCAGTTCAGAGAGAGCATAGTTTAGGCATTGATCTAGTAGGATGCCCAAGCTACTCCTGACATTGTTATGGGTACAATATCTAGTCTTGATATACATGCTGGATCATTAATTGATCCTAGTACAATCCATTCTTTTGTATCCAATGTATTTATGAAGTCTATTGATGCATAATATTATTGTTGAAGTTCCCACTAGAGATAGAGTGATAATCATAAATATTTACAAGGGTTGTGTGATTCGTATCAGTGATAGAGAATTTGAAGTTGATTTGTTTTCTTTAAATGTGATAGAACTTCATTTGATTTCGGGAATGAACTGGTTGTCGACGTACTACGCTTGGGTGGATTGTTCCAGAAATAATGTAGTGTTCAGGATATGGAAAAGAGGAATTTAGTTTCAGGAAAAACCTAAGATACTCTCAAACTATCTTATTTTGCTCTAACTACTAGTAAATGGTCAAGGAAAGGATGTGAAAGGTATTTGTCATATGTGGTGGATTTTAGAAATGATAGTAGAGAGTTGGGATAAATCTTAGTAGTAAAAGATTTTTCTGATGTATTTCTTGATAAGTTGTCTAGTTTACCTCGTAGTAGGGAGATTAAATTCTCTATTGATGTGATACCAGGTTCATCACACATATCTATAGCACCCTGCAGAATGACACCTACTGAATTGAGAGAATTGAAAGTTAGCTTTAGGAGTTGTTAGATAAACAATTTATTTGACCAAGAGTGTCCCCATGGGGAGCCCATCTATTATTTGTAAAGAAGAAAGACAGAATAATGATGTGGTGTATAGATTACAAACAACTGAATATGATCACTATTAAGAATAAATATCCTTTATCTAGGATAAATGATTTATTTGAGAAGTTATAAGGAGCAAGGGTATTTTTTAAGATAGACCTGAGATCAGGTTATCACCCATTTGAGAATTAAAAAAAAATAGACCTGTCTAAGACTATTTTTAGGACATGTTATGGTCATAAGTTTCTGGTGATGTCATTTGGGTTGACTAATGTTCCAGCAACATTCATAGACTTAACAAATAAAATGTTTAAACCATTTCATGATAATTTTGCAGTTATGTTCATTGATGACATCTTGGTGTATTCTAAGACTAAGGAAGAACATATAAAACATTTAGAAATCGTGTTAGAGATTTTGAGAAGAGAGAGATAGTATACTATAATTTCCTAAGTATGAGTTTTGATTGAATGAAATAATTTTCTTGGGGCATATAATATATGTAAATGGTATAGCAATATATCCACGGAAGGTAGAGGTAGTTTTGAGTTGGGAAAGACAAACTAATGTGACTGAGACCAGAAGCTTTTTGGGGTTGGATGATTGTTATAGGAGGTTTATTCAGAATTATTCTATTATTGTAGTACTGTTGATTAGATTAGCCAGGAAAGAGATGAGATTTGTATGGTCTGGGAAGTATGAGAAAAGTTTTCAATTACTAGAGGAGAAAATGACTACAACTCTAGTATTAGTGCTTCCTTCTGGTGATGAAGGATTTGTAGTGTATAGTGATGCATCCCATCAAGAGTTGGGATGTATGTTGATGCAACATAGGTAATGGCATATACTTCTAGACAATTGAGGAATCATGAGAGAAATTACCCTACTCATGACTTAGAGTTAACTGTCATAGTATTTGCTTTGAAGGTTTAGAGACATCATCTATATGGAACCCCTTGTGAGATATTTATTGATCACAAGAGTTTAACATACTTACCTACCTAGAGAGAGTTGAATTTGAGACAAATGAGGTGGATGGAGTTGGCTAGTGATTATGACTATATAATTCATTATCATCCACAAAAGGCTAATGTAGTAGCTGATGAATTGAGTAGAAAATCTACAGGAAGATTAGTTGCTATAGAAAGCCATGATGTGAATCTGATAGTAGAGTTGAGAGAGATGATAATGAACTTAAATATTAGTGATAGATGAGTATTATTGGAAAATATAGTTGTACAGTCATCCATTGTAGAATGCTTATTAGAAATGCAAGGTAGAGATGAGGAGATAGAGAAGATTATGCAGGAAGTACTTAGTAGAAAGCAATATGAGTTCAAAAGTAGAAATGATGATATTTTGGTATCAGAACATAGGATTTGTGTTCACAATGATGTGGAGTTGAGAAAGAAGATATTGAGAGAAGCACATGATGATGTATGTTCGACGCAACCGAATAACAATAAGATGTACAGAGAGGATCGAGACAAAGTTACTGGTGGTCAGAATTGAAGAGGGATGTAGCTTAATATATTTCAAAATGTTTGGTTTGTCAGTAATTGAAGTCAGAGAACAAACATCCGAGAGGCTTACTACATCCTTTTCCTGTGCTCAAATGACCATAGAAAAAATAAGAGCATGGATTTTGTTTCTGGATTTCTCCATACCCAGAGAGGTCATGATACAGTGTAAGTGAGAGTAGATAGACTTTCTAAATCATTTCAATTTCTTTCAATTAAAACTAATTGGAGTCCTAAAAATTTGATTGAACAGTATGTGGCTAAGATTGTGAGGTTATATGGAGTACAATTGAGCATAGTATCAAATAGAGATATTAGATTTACATCTTGCATTTTTAGAGGCTTTCAGAAAGCCACGGGTATGCAACTACAATTTAGTACAACTTTTCATCCTAATATAGATGAGCAAACAGAAAGGATTATTAGAGTACTATAAGATATATTGAGAGCAAATGGGATGAGTTTCTCAGTAAGTTGGGATGCTTACTTGCTATTGATTAAATTTGCCTATAATAATCAACATCAATCTAGTATTGGAATGGCATCGTTTGAGGCATTGTATGGTAGAGGTGTAGAACTCCTATATGTTGGGAAGAAATGGGAGAGAGAAATATATTCAGTTTATAAATTATTGAGTTAACAACTGAGAGAATCAAACTAGTTAGAGAGAGCCTTAACGTATCACAGAGTAAACCGAATAGCTATGCTGATAATAGAAGAAGATCTTTTGAGTTCAAGTAGGTGATTGGGTGTATTTGAAATATCTCCATGAAAAGGTGTGTTGAGGGTCAAAAAAGAAAAGAAATTTGGATCCGAGGTATATGGGACCCTATGAGGTTATTGAGGAAGTTTGGCTAATTGTGCATTTTCTAGATTTGCCTCCAAGGTCGAAACAGTTACATAACATATTTCACGTTTCACTTTTGCAAAATCATTTACATGATGAATCTCATAATATTTCGAGCCTAGCTATAGAAATTTAGGAAGGTTGGACTTTTATACAAGTACTAATGAGAAATTTAGACAGAAAAGAACAAGCCTTGTGTAATGAAGTAATTCCAGTAGTTCAAGTTATGTGGCGGAATAAAGATGTTGAAGAGATTACGTGAGAACATGAGAACATGAAGCAACTATGAAAAAATATTATCCACAGTTGTTTCTTGAGTTAGGTAAGGAAATTTCGAGGATGAAATTTTTATAAGGTGGGTAGAATTTTAATACCTGTATTCTTAAAGTAAGAATAAAGAATTAATTTGATAATATGACATGGAATTAAAATAATTTATACTTGAAAGATTTATTATTAAATAAAATAATTTTTTTGAAAAAAAACTGGATACGTGATGGGGTGTAGTTACAAAGAAAAAGAAAATGAAAAGGAAAACAAAAAAAAAATTATGTTGTCAGAAAATGAGGAAAAAGAAAGAAGAAAGAAAAAAAAAATCTAAACTTTAAAAAAAAAAAATAGGGGGCCAACACCTAGAAGTCTAGATGTTGGCAAAATACATACAAACTTTTCATGTAAGCCACCAAAGAAGGAAAACGGTGGAGAAATGGGTGCAGGCTGTTTATATAAATAAATATATAGTTTTGTTTTATTTTAATTATTCTTACCAAATTCTGTTTGGTTTTCTTCTATCTTCAATTCAAACTACTCTATTTCTTTAAACACTTGGGGACCGAAAAAAATGTTGAAGGGTAAAATTTTATAGAGGTTTACGAGAAAAATTCTAAGAGAGTCGAGGAAAGCTCTAAGAAAAACCAAAGGTAATAATGTGAATTTTATTTTTTGAAATTTAGCATACATGAAATTTACCGGAATTCAATGTGGTAATTTTTAAAGGGCGTGAATTATGGAAGAATTGAAGAATAAATTAGAAATCTTAACATAAATATTATGTCATGTGTTGATGATCGGCAATTGAGGGAAATTGCTGAGAATAGCAGAAAAGACAAGGAAGTGATTCACGGGTAGCTCTAAGTGCTACGTGGTGAGTTAGATTTACTTTAAGTAATAAAGATAAATATGAAATATATAGTGAAAATATTGAATAAATTATTAACTTATAATTTGAGGATAGATGAAAGTTAGTTGATGGGTATGATAGGAATAATTAATATGTAGAAAATTATTATATGAGAAATAATATTATTAGAATAATGAGTCGATTTAATAATGAAGGTGATAAATGAAATTATTAACGAGCTATGGTTGATAAAATGATATGATATATGAGGAGAAGAAATTAGTTAAATTGATCAAATAATAATTTCAAAAGAAGCAGGATAGGTAATTTGAATGTCTGAATACATGCTTGTTTTTATATTATTGTTCATATGCACATTTGATATCATTGTTCATATGCATACACATGAAATGAAAGAACTAGGAGGGGGTCGGTCTAAATGAAAACTGTGGCAGCTGATATATGCTGGTGATAAATGAAAACCGTGACAGCTGGTATTTGCTGGTGATAAATGAAAACCATGACAGCCTGTATATGTTGGTGATAAATGAAAATCGTGACAGCTGGTATATGCTGGTGATAAATGAAAACTGTAACAGCAAGTATATGCTGGTGATAAAAGAATCGAAAAGGCAGCCAGTCTAAGATAAAAATATGTCGACATTTGGGAAGACGTTTCCAAATAATAATAACATTTAAATTCATGCATTGCATTTGCTTTAAATATTGATTGTTATTACTTAAGATGCTAAAGTATTATTCTTGAGTGTAAATTTATTGATAGATGAATGAGTCTCACGGAGAGACAAATATGATGAGAAGGAAATATGGAAATATTATATGATGAGAATTGTCTGAGTGATTGATTATATGTTGTGAACCTCATAAGAGGTAAATGATGATATTGAATTGAGAATTTAGAGATGATTAAATATATGATTGAAAGATTGATATGTTTGATGAGTAACTTAAGAAGAGATTGTCCACTGGGGGATTTATGAAATTGAGTAATGATTATAGAATACTGTTATTGAATTATTTGATGAAAGAGATGAATGAATATCAGAAGATTATTAGAAGTAAATGAATTATAAGATGTGACTGGGAGTATATAATCGAATACTTCTAGTAAATTTAATTCACTGAGCTTGTTAAGCTCACTCTTTATTGTCCAATGATTTTAGGTAAAGGGCAGGACAGATAGAATTGTGAGCGGAGATTCGGACTAAATCATTTTTTGTAAGCCACGTGGTTTACATCCTCATACTAATGAGAAAAAAATATTTTAAATATTCATGCATAATATGTAGTATATAATGTTCAACTATGATCTGAATGATGTATCTCCCCTGTTGAAGGTTAAGGATTGATGTATGTAAATAATTGTCGTTGGTATTTGTTTATTGTTACATATATGTGTTGTGCTGGGATTTTCAAAATGTAACGACACCGTCTCGGGGGTGGCCAACCCGGGATGGGTCGTTATAGTGTAGTTATCCTCAATCAGTTTATTTCCTATTTGGTGTACCATTTGAAGAAAAAAGTGAAGGAGGTGATGGTGGTGGTGTTAATGCTGAAGGTGTTCATGAGTTTGAAGTTAATGTTGAGGATGATTATGACTTTCGAGTTAATGTTGATGAGTATGAGTTAGAGGAAGATGAGTATGGAGTTAATGATATTGATCGTGATGAGGATTTTGACTTTAATATGGATGAATGTATATAAGATAATGATCTCAGTGAGGGTGATAAGGATGATGTTCATGGTGACGAAGGTATACAAAATGAGAAGGTGAATGAAGGGGATGGTAATAGAGTTAATGGTACTGACGATAACTATTCCTCATCTGAGTTTCATTCTCCAAATGGGTCTAAATATGAGGATGAACATGAATACCCTATTTATAATCCTTCTCAATAAGGTGATGTGGAGTGGATAGTTGGATTGCAATTTAATAATCAACCTCAGTTAGGGAAGCGATGAAAGCATACTCAATTAAAAATGGATTAGATATTCGATTTAATAGATCCAAGAGATGGAAAGTGAGTGCTAGTTGCCAAGAGGGTTGTCCTTGGATTTATGGAAGCTTAAGGACATTCAGGATAAGGTGAGGAAAGATACAGCAACAGGAGTTAGTAAGTATTAAGCCTATAAAGAAAAGCTAAAGACTGTGGATCTACAAGTTACAAAAGGTCCCCATGGCCAAGATCCCAAAAATGTATGCTTGTCTTGCTGCTTGTAGAGATGATTTTATTGAGGGATGCATGCCTATAGTGTGCATCGATGGGTGTTTTTTGAAAGGACACTATGGTGGAGAGTTACTTACTACAGTGGTTGTTGATAGGAATGAGACTTTATATCCAATTGATGCATTTATGTTGTTATGGACATTGAGAATAGAAGCAATTGGACTTGGTTTCTTACAAATATTTTGCAGGACATTGGCTCAGTTAGGGAGAAGAACTAGACTTTCATTTCTGACTGACAAAAGGTGAGAAGTATTTACTTTCTTATGTTAGTACTATCTGAATTATGTTTGAATTCTTTACATATATTGAATTGTACTCTTTCAATTATGTTTGCAAGGTCTTATGCCTACCTTTGACAGCTTGATGCCTGGGGTTGACCATAAGTACAATGTGAGACACTTGTATAGCAAATTTAAAGCTAAGCATAAAGGCAAGGCATTGAAGGATTTTATGTGGATAACTGTGAAGGTAAAAAAATTTGTGCAAAGAAGGTGCTTAAGAAAAAAGGATGCAGATGCATTTGGTTGGTTAGCAGATGTAGACAACAAGTACTAGTCTAGGCATAGGTTTTCAACATTTTCTAATTTTTTTCATTTTGTTAAACATGTTAGAATCTTCTAAAAGAATTATACTAGACCACAAATATTAGCCAATAATCACTATGTTGGAAAAGATAAAAAGATACATCATGACCAGAATACAAACAAAGAAGGAGAAGATGTTGAGGTATAATAAGCCTATATGCCATAAAGTTCAAAAGAAAAGAAAAAATCAAAACACAGTCCAGGGACTGCATACCTACCCTAAATATAAGTACACAATATGAGGTGACTGGGCTTAGGATAGATGGATAGAAGGTCGTGGACTTAGTGAAGCACAGTTGTGCATGTTTCAAGTGGGATTTGATTGGGGTGCCATGCAAGCATGTTGGGGCTTGCATATTTTATGAGAAAAAGAAGGCTAAAGACTTTGTGAACTAGTATTACCACAAGGACAAGTATCTGCAGTTATACTCACACTTTGTTAGTCCAACCAATGGCTCTAATCTATGGTCACCATCAGATAAAGGTGTTGAGTTGCCTACTAATATAAGAATACCCTTGGCAAAGGACAAATATGAGCCTTGGAATCCTTACTAGGTAAGGGTGGGTGGATATAAAGTTAGGTGCATTAAATATGACAAAAAAATTATAATTCAAGAGGCTGCAAGGTATCAGTAAAGCAAAAAGGGAAGAACAATGGTACCCAACAGAGGACAAATGATAGCGCTCAAGCTAGCAGAAACAAAGGAAATAAGAGTCAAAGGAAAAATCTTCTAGTAAGTTTTGTTGTGTCTTGAGTTTGGTTGTCTTAATGCTTAATTATGTATACACTTGGTATAGAATACTTGTTTATAAATGTGTATTGTTTAATTTGCAGAGTAAAAGGAAAAGAGGAAATTTTATAGGATTTAGGGTTGAATATCAGTTCCCACCCTCACGGGTATATTATATATTGTATAGGTTTATAGGTTAATGGTTGTAAAATGTTGTTGGGATTATGCATATAATAAGATTTTTTTTATGAGGACCGACAGGGGACTCAAACTCTTAGCAAGTGCCAGTAAGGGATGCCCAAGGATCACAAAATGGTTTAAATGCTGGTTAGAGCTCACAGACTGGAAAAACTTTGAATGTTGGGCATCATTCACAAGTTCTATAAAGATGTGTGTGGTATAGTTCAGTGGGTCCATACAATTTTGGAAGAGAAGAGGCAGATGTTGAGGCAAAGGCAAGGGCAATGCTAGTGGTAGTGGCAATGGCAATGGCATGGGAAGCTCTGTCACCCAAAATATCATTTTCACTTCATATATCATTTTGTGGTTAATAAATAAGAGTTTAAGGTCTAATTTTGTTTATGGTATTTATTACTGATTTTGTAATTTTTGATGTTATGGATGTTAAGGGTTAGTAGGTATGCCATTATGAACACATTATGTAAGCAGATATCTCAAGATTAGACCATTATGATTTCAACATATATATATATATATATATATATATATATATATATATATATATATATAATGAATTTCTTATTACTTGTTCTTCACTTTGTTATCCTTTGTTTTCTTTGAGTATGCAAAGAGCTCGATTATGTTGATTGAGCATAAAGTTTGGTTGTTTTTCTTTGAGAATCCTGTTCACAAAGCTACAAAAATAGAATTGAACAAAATTGGTATAGAATCATGTTCACAAAATTGGTACAGAGATAGAATTGAACAAAACAAAGAGAGAATTGATAATTTTCAATGACTTCATTAATGAAGTACAATCAAAACACTTTTAACAAAAATTGCATGCATTCAATATCAAACCCAGTTACATAAACTCCCAACATAATCAAAAATCTAAACCAACTCCCTAATCATATACCGAACACAAAAACACAAAAAAAAAATGCCGACAAAACACACAGGTGGATTGCTTTGTAAATCTTCAACACCCTCCTCATAGCAAATAGCTCCCTTTAAAGTTCTCCATTCTCTTGTATCAGTATTCCCTTCACCTTGAGCAACTTTTTTTTCATTGTCAATAGCTTTAATTTCATTTCTTTTCATGTTCAGTTTACTCAGTAACCCAAGTAGAACTTACATCCCTCGATGACAAACAAAAGAGTCTTCCTACAAGAAGAAGTCACACCTATATTGGTTTTTCCAGAAAATTGAATAGACATAAGCATCAAGCTACCAAAATTAAACAAGCCTAGACACAAAATTGGTCAATTAAAAAATTCATACCTAGACAAAAAATTACTTAGTTACCTAATAATTAACACAACCCCATAATCTTCTATCTGGGTCATTTGTAGTCCAAGATGTCTTCAACCGCACTACACTACCATAATCATAATATAGACTAACACCACATGTTGAGGATGAAATATATGAACAGCTCAATCTTGATTTTGCCTTGTACACCGCGACTGAAAAGCTTTCTCCTCTAATCTTCCTCTTTTATGTCTTTCTTTCTTGTTGAAGTCGTCACCTCCAATATCCAACTTTTTCGACTTTCTCTCTTTGTAAATCCATTTTTTCTTCCTCTTTCCTCTTGAAATTAGATAATAAAAAAGTTTTTCAAAAATATAATTCCTTAGGGCAGGTTTTTTCCCTCCCATTGACAACCACATGGCAAAATTTTGGTCCTCCCATTAGCCCTGTTACTTTGACTTGGAAAAAATTGTTTAATTTTCTATAATTGCAACGTTAGAGCTAATGTTGGGTGTCAATGTGCCAAAATTGATACCTTCTGTATTAGTGCAAGTACCCCTAAACCTTTGGGGTCAAAATGTATTTAAGTCATTCTTTATTACTTCTACTAATTGTTAATTTGTTATAAATCTTCTGCATGTAAATTTATTTATAAAGAGTGGATTTCTTTAAACTTAAAGGGCATTTGATGAATTTTTAGTTTTCTTTAGAACTATGGAACAAATTACTACTCTGATTTGATTAGTTGATACTAACATTCTCTCTCACATATAATTTTAGTTATTTATATTAGAAAAAAGTTATTAAAAGTACAAAAATGATTATAGATGAATTTTATTCTATGAAAGATCGTCGAGTACAAGTTCAAATAATAATTTATTCTCTTTTTACTTTTTGATATATAGTTAAATTTATATGTTAAAAACACTGGTTTTGCATACTCTTTTAGGTCGAAGCTAGCAAATAATTTTAACTGGGGTCAAATAATTTTAAGTGAAAATTGAAAAAGAAGAAAGGTACTTATATTAATTAATTAGAAAATTTTCAAGTATTACTATATTTCTATGTCAAAAGACTCAAAATCTAAGTTAGGTTTTGTGACAATTATTAAAGTTTTGGACTATTTTAAGTGCAAGTGTAATAACTTAAGTTATAGGAGATAATGGCTTTGTTAAAGTTAAGAATGCATTATATCATCTTTTCAAGATAGGGCAAACAAATGGGTTTATATATGATAAAGATGAGAAGATTATGATTGAATACTTTTATCAAGTGGAGTTGAAGGATATAGAAGAGTATGAGAAGATGGGTCTTAATCAGAATTGATATTGGTATGGTTTTGCAAATGGTTTTTTCTTAAATCCCTTTAGTTTGCGAGCTTGTGTTCAGTTCCTTATGTTCGGTTTTGGTGGTTGTTTTTGTGATGACCCATCTCGAATGGGCCCACCCAAGACGGCACCGTCACGTTTTATATCCAAGCACGACATATATGCAACAATTATTGCATTAATAACTTTGAAAATAATTACAATTTTTCTACCTAACTCTTTTACAAATGAGATACAATTCTTTCTTTACAACACTTACAAAATAGTCATTTATTTACAAATATGCATGTATATGTACAAAACTTTACAAATATACACAACTTTTTTTTTCATTTCTTTCCTTATTTTCTTTCTTTCTTTCTTTCTTTCCTTTTCTTTCACTGTCTGAAAATGCGAGGACTTACCTAGATACTTACTTTGAATCTCAAGTCAAGAATCTATCGGTCCTACTCGCGGCTTGAAATTTATTTAATATTGAGGAATGATCTTCACAAGCTCAATGAATTTCAATTTACTAGAAGTACTTGATTTGTATATTTCTAGTCATAATTATATCACAATTCACATAGATAATTCAAAGCTTTTATTCATCTATAAATCGAATGAATATCATTTCTGATTTAATCTCATAGACTTCATTCAACTTCTAATTGTCATTTTTTATATTATTATCATCATCATTACCTTATCATGAGGTTCATTTTACATAACACAATCATTTGATGAATATCATATATGTTCATCATTTTTTATCACAACTATCTCATCATGAGACTCATATACATGTCATCAACATTTCACAATCAATCAAATGAATTAGTATCTCAATAATTATAAACAAATATGAATGATCCCACATCCCATCCCATTATATCATATCACACCTCATCCATACTATCAACGTATAGGCAATTCAATCATTTTTGGGTATCCATACCAGTCTCTGGTACGACTTTTGGGGACATCTCTCCACATGTTGACATGTTTACATTCAGACTAGCCATGGTTCTGGTCTTCCACGGGACTACACACTTCATCTCTCTAGTGACCCTAGCAATGCTTACGAACAACCACATACAAGTAGGCATAACTTATCATCATTTAATTCAAATAATTTTTTTTTTCATAAAATCTTCTTTTCATCATGCAAATCAAATAATTTCTTAATATATATTAACTCATCTGTCATATAGATTCAAGATTTTTATTTTTTATCTCATTGATATATTTTATCAATTCCTCATTAATCTTATCTTTTCAAGGATAAAATTTCATCAACTTATCATATATAAATTTTCAACCATTTCACAAATCATTCCTCTATTTAATCATCCAATTAACATTTATATCATATATTTCTCCAAATCAATCATATTCATAATATGTTTAATAATTATTCTTATAGCATTATTCATTTCAATTTTATATATTTTCTTATTCTTCTCCATACTAACAGTAAATCAAATTCACTACGTAGCACTTAAAGCTAATCATGGATCACCTTATTGTCTTTTCTACTCCTCTCAGCAATTTCAACAGATTGTTCACCACCACCTAACTATAAAATTCTCATCAATCTCACTATCTTAAATTTCAATTTTTATACCCTGTACCGGGTTAATTTCATGTATGCATGTCCATTTGAACTAAAATTCAAAATTTGATGAAAATCCTTTTCTTTTGATTTGAAACCAAGTTCAAATCTTTTTTAAGAAAAGTACAAGAATTAAATTCTTAAAATAGAACTCTTACAATAAAATTTTTGAAATTTACCTTTCCAAATCTTTTCCATCAAAATTCTTGAAATCCTTCCGTGTTTTAATCAATTTATAAGACATGATTATGATATCCTTAAGTTTGTAATGTCTTAGAACTTTTTTCTTAAGAGAGAGTGCTTTGTAAAGAGAGAAAACTAAATTCAAATTTTAAGAAAATGATTTTAAATGCCTCAATTTCCTTTATATGAAAATTTTAGTTTGACCGATCGACCACCCAGTCGGCTGGTTGGTTACCAATACTTTTTCGGGACTACTAGTAAAATCACCCAAAATCGAACCAGCTGACGGGCAGTCAACTGGCCTCGTCACCAGTCGACCGATCTGTTGCTCACCATTTGACTGCTCGATCAATCGACTGGATCACTAACCAATCGATTGATCGATCGATTTGCCCAAACCAGTCAACCGCCATTTAATCAAACATCATTGCTTTTGGTCGGCTCACCAACTAACTAGTTCATCCTTACTAACCTACCGATCAGTTGACCAATCACCCTCACTAACTAATCGGTTGGTCGACTAGTTGGGTCACCAATCGACAACCTAGTCGATTGGTTTCCTCTTTTTGCTTTAAAATTTTCATTTTTCTTCCTTAAAAATTTTCTAACTCTTTTTCTTCAAATCTGTTTAATATCTTTCTTCAAAAATTATTTCAAATTTAACTTTTCAATTCATAAATTTCAAATTAATTTCACAGTTACATCTTTACCATTATATTAAGGGTAAGAGTATTACAATTCTACCCACCATATTAAAAAAATTTCATCGAAATTTTCTTACCTATTTTATGAAAAATTTGGGGATATTGTTTTCTCATGCTCGCTTCACGTCCCCACGTGATTTCCTCAACATCTTGATTCCACCATAGCACTTGAACTAGCAGAATAAACTTATTACGCAAGACCTGTTCTTTTGTGTCTAAAATTTTGATTAGAAGTTGTATAAAAGTTAAGTCTTCCTTAAGGTCTACAGATTGATATAGAATGTTATGGGATTCATCAAGTAAATATTTATGTAAAACGGAAACATGAAAAACATTATGCAATTGTTTTAATTCTAGAGATATCTCTAGTCTATAAGCCACTGGTCTAACTCTCTCAATGATTTCATAAAGTCCAACATACCTTGGACTCAACTTCCCTTTCTGATTGAATCTCAATACTCCTTTTGATTGAGATATTTTTAAATGAACCCAGTCATCAACTTGAAATTCAAAAGGTCCCATTCTATTATCAGTATAACTCTTCTACCTATTTTGTGATGTTCTAAGGTTTTCTCTAACAAATTTAATCCTCTCAGTTTCTAGACCAAATATCTTTCTTTCTCCTACTGCTTCCCAACATACATGAGTTATACATCTCCTACCATACAGTGCCTTAAATGATGTCATCCCAATACTAGTTTGAAACTTATTATTATAAGCAAACTCTATCAAAGGTAAGTAAGCATCCTAGCTAATAAGTGCTTAAATATTCATATTTAAGCCCCTTAATTTACACTTGTTGAGTTCCTAGTTGTATTATTTCGTGCTATTTTATTCATTTTTTGTGTTTTCTTAGGATATTGAAGAAAAGAGAGCATTATCAGGATTGGAAACCAAACACTTGCAAGAACTGGCACATGCATAGTACGATCGAGCACAAAAGAGTGCGATCGAGCGCGCCAGCACTCGTGGTCACAAGAAGAAGGCTCTAGTGCAACCTTGCGCTCAAGTGCACCAGCATGAGATCGAGCGCACATGTGCAGTAAAACGGTAGAACCTATTTTGGAAAGTAGGGTTAGGGTTATGTTTTTCTAACTTAGGGTTTCCAGATGTCTTAAGACCTTATAAATAGACTTGTAAAACACAGAAACAGGATCTTCTTTTCAGTTTTAAGCTTTGGAAACGAATTGATGACTCTTCTCCACAATATTTTCGGGTTTCTTTTTCCCTTTATTTTATTTTATGAAGATGTTTAGTATCAAAACTATGTGTAACTAACTTACTAGTAGGGCTCGATTGAAGCCTTAATTATGTTTTTCCATTTATAAATATTGTTGCCTTTGTGATAGTTGTGTTATGATTCATAACTTGATTAATGCCTGTTTTTATTGAAATTCCTCATATGGGTTTACCTAATCAACATATGCATATTGTATGGATTAGTTAGTTAGATCGATTTGGATAACCAAGTCCTGGGTCTGACAATAGTAATAAAAAGAATCCATGCCAGATTCTTAGGTTAATCAACATGGTAAACCTGAAGTATATAACATGCCCTAGGTCTTGTGTGTTTGTCGATTTTCACGGATCATATGCTCTCTTAAAGAACAACTTAGTATACACTATGCTAAATCCCTTAAAAGAGAAAAGAGTTAGAGTATACACCATGCCCTTAGGTTGACGACAGTAGGTATTAATGACATGATTAAAACATTGGCACATTGTTTTTTTGGGAAAATATGATTAGTGGTGGATATCAAAGCCCTATGTTCTTATCATTATCAATCCAAACTCAAAATTTATTTCTACCATTTTATATTGCAAAACTGATTCTAAAGCGAAATTCACTGATCCCTGTGGAGATGATCTCACATTTGCACACTATGCTACTATTGACCTTGTGCATTTGCAAGTAAAACTGTTTTTGCACAACAAGTTTTTGGCATCGTTGCCGGGGATTGCGCTAAATTTCTATTTAGGATTATTTTTCGTTCAGTTTTAATTTTTTTGTTCTATTTTATTCTGTTTCATCCAAAACCTAATTTATTTTTCGTTTTCTGTTGTTCTATTTCAGGTACTGCAGTAGAGTAATCTGTGGCACTGCGTTCGGGCGCACTACTTGGTGCGATCGAGCGCACTCGAGGCAGAGACTACTCGAGCAGCAGTACTGAAGCTGCTGCACTAAAGCGTTTCAGTTAATTCATGCAAGGACTTCGATCCAGGAATCCAACTTTCTTTCCTCTCGATACAGAGCTTGAGCGGACCATTTGACAAACGCTTAGAGACAATGTTGAAGAGGTAGAAGTGGAATTCTAGAGGGAAGCACAAATGGCGGAACAGCTTGACAACCAACCACCACCAGAGTGAAGAACCATGAGGCAATCTTTCATTCCATGGAACCTCGACCAGCCCTCATGTATTGTGTATCAACTTGAGGCGAAAGGAAATTAAAACATATCCCCGCAGATACTTAATGCTTTGACTCATTTTAGGGGTACACCTACTGAGGACCCACATTCGTATCTTCAGGAATTCTTTGATCTTTGCAAGTTCCAGCATATCCAGGGCCTAGACTAAGAGGGAATCAGGTTAATTCTTTTCCCTTTCTCATTAAAATATAATGTTAAACTGTGGTACAATTCATTGCCTACAGTTTCTATCCATACTTGGGAAGAGTTGGCCAGTAAGTTCCTAAGGAAGTTTTTCCCAGCTTAAAAGACAAGACAAATGAGGAAGGAGATTCAATTTTTCTAATAGAAGGATGGAGACCTATTCTTTGAGGTTGTTGGAAATCACCTTGCCAAGATGCCCTAGTGGTGATCTTCCAAACACCCAAGTCTAGAATGACTTGTAAAGAAAAGAAACAACAACCAAAGCAAGAAAGAAGACAAGCAATTGTTATCAAGGTTCGGTAATAGCCTACATCCCCGTGAGTTCCTCTAAACTCTCTGCACTAAATCAATGGTTCTTTACAATGCAGCAACTCTCTCCAAGAAACCTCAAGTTCTTGAAGAAACAAATATGAGAAGAAAGAAAGTGATAGGACTATTACAAAAGCTCTCTACCCACTATCTATACTACTTATCTCTTTACAACCAGCCTCTGTACAATGAGTCTCTCCTGTGTTTAGTGTCTTTGCACTCTCATACACCACTCATTCACATCACATGTCTCACAAGTAATATCACATTGTTCTTGAGAATGAAGCTAGATGACGCTTTATATAGTCCACCAACTTCTTGTCCAATCTTGAGAGTCAATATCCACCGTTAGATCTTGATGACCAATTAACCATGGCCCTCCATCAATCCTAAGTGATGTTGTGCATTTTAACCTTTCACCCATGCACTTAACAAGAGGTTAAATCAGGTGGAATATGTGTGCATCAATGTGCCTAGCGCCTAGGCACGCACTGCGGCCTTGGGCAAAACCTCTTTTCACCACTTTCTAGGTGTTGCGGCCTTGGGTAGGGGGCGCCGTGGCCTTGGCCTTCCTCCAGCATACTCACTTGCTGGGTTTCATGGCTTGGAAGGAGTAGGGCTACGGCACACACTGATGCTGGACCCTTCAAAGCTGTGCGCACTTTTTTGTCTTGCTGAAAAGAGAAGTGTGCACACACCCAAAGTGAGGCGCACACTTGTGTGCACTCCAATAACATGCTGAAATTCATTCTTCCATCTCTTATTTAAATCTTAACCATGTTTAAACCTTAGACAAATACCAACAGAGGCATGGGGACATTTCAATGAGCTGCTACTCAAATGCCCACATCACAATCTACCTCAGGATGAACTGGTACAAGCTTTCTATGAAGGTTTGAGTGATACTAATAAAAGTATTGTGGATTCAGGTTGTGGAGGTGTGCTGATGGAGAAGAGTAGTGAAGAAGTCATGGAGCTATTTGAGACATTAAGTGAGAACACCTAGCAATTCTCCTCTAGAGGTAGACAAGGAGTTAAAAGCAAAATTATGTATGAGGTAACTCTAAATGGTGGATCCTCTAATCAGATAACTGCTGTGTAGAGGAAGCTAGATCTACTTGTTAAAGCCATGACTGCTCAGAATGCCTCACCTAGTCCATCAGCTACACCACTCTAGGTATGTGCTATATGTTCTTAGTTTGATCATAATACTGAGACATGTCCTTTATATTCATCTGCAGATCTAGAGCAAGCGAATTATGTGGGACCGAATAACTACCCTCCCAAGAACAACCCATATGCAAATACCTACAATCTAGGATGACGAAACCACCCCAACTTCTCATAGACTAACAATCAGAATGCCCTGAACCTTCAAGGGTAGTAAAGAAACTCCCAACTAGTAGCCCACTTAGTTTTCGAATCAAAGAAAAGTGACCTAGAGAGTCTTGTGAGGCAATTGGCAACTTAGTAACAGCAGTTGATGACTTCACAAGATTAGTTCATGGCAGATGAAAGGCAATTTCAGACTGAGCTAAGACAAACCACTGCAAAACATGAACAAGCCATTCAAAGACTAAAGGTATAAATGGGGCAATTGGCTTAGGAACTGAGTGGCAGAAAGCAAAGTAAGCTTCCAGCTCAAACACTACCTAATCCAAGAGGGCACCAGCAACTGAAGGCTATTACAACTCTCAGAAATGGTAAGGTCAAAGGAACCGATGAGTCTGTATAATCATCTCTAGAGAAACCATCTGCATCAAAGGTAAGCAAAATGGAGAAGGTGAATGCACCACCCTTCCCGCAAAGGTTAGTAAAGCAAAAGAAAGAAAATAAACTACTTGATATTTTTGAAACTTTGCAGAAAGTAGAAATAAACATTCTTTTATTAGATGCAATTCCAAAATACCTGCTTATGCTAAATTTTTGAAAGATTGTTGCACTCATAAAAGGAAGTTTCAGGAACATGAGACAGTAGCTTTAACTGAAGAGATAAGTGCTGTATTGTTAAGAAAGCTACCACCAAAGCTAAAAAATCCAGGTAGTTTTACTATTCCCTACAGGATAGGTGACCAGCTATTTAAGCGTGCATTACTGGATTTAGGAGCGGGTGTAAATTTGTTGCCATACACAGTATTTGAAACACTAGGCTTGGGGTAGCTTCAACCGACTTCCATCACTTTGCAATTGGCAGACAGAAGCATTAAAAGACCTAGAGGTATTCTTGAGGATGTCTTGGTAAAGGTAGGTGAGTTTATTTTACCTGCTGATTTTATTGTGTTAGATATGGAAGAATGTCCATGCCATTACCTCTGCCCATCATCTTAGGAAAACCCTTTATGAGAACTGTTGACACAAAAATTTGCGTAAAAAAGGGTATAGTGAGTATAAAGGTAAATGGTGAGAAAATAGAATTCAAAATATTTGATGCATTAAAATAGAGAGTATATATGATGCAAAGTTTTGTTGAGCAAGCTTTTCAGGTTCATCACATTGATACATTGGAGACAACCCTTACCCATGGTTTCACAAGATTAGATATTGAACAAGAACCTGAAGATGTTACTGATAACATCATTAAAGCTGTGCACCTCCTTGAGGCCTCTCCAAAACATCCAAGTAAGTATACCCCTCCATTTGAACCTCTTGTACCTACTAATACTACTCTTCTCCCTTCTATTGTCCAGGCACTAAACTCGGAAGTGAAGCAATTGTCAGAGCATTTAACTTATGCTTATTTGGGAGAGAATAGGACATTACCAGTGATAGTTGCTGCCAATCTAAGTGTTGAGGAAGAAGAAAAACTATTAAGAGTTCTTAGAGAGCGCAGATCTGCTATTGGATGGACCATTACTAACATCAAGGGGATAAGTCCAGCTAAGTGCATGCTTCATATCTACCTTGCGGATGAAGCAAAACCCACCCAGGATGCTCAACGAAGACTCAACCCACACATGAAAGAAGTAGTTAAGGCAGAGGTATTAAAACTGTTGGACATTGGCATTATCTACCTTATCTTAGACAGTAAATGGGTAAGTCCAGTCCAAGTTGTTCCAAAAAAGAGTGGGATCACAGTGGTGAAGAATGAAGATGAGGAGCTAATACCTACAAGAATAACCACTATTTGGAGGGTATGCGTTGATTACAGAAGGCTAAACAAAGTGACCATAAAAGATCTTTTCCCATTGCCCTTCATTGATCAGATGTTAGAGAGATTAGCTGGCCATAGCTATTATTGCTTCTTGGATGGGTATAGTGGTTACAACCAAATTGCCATAGCACCAGAGGACCAAGAAAAGACTACCTTCACATGCCCTTTCGTTATATTTGCTTACAGAAGGATGTCATTCGGTTTATGCAATACACCAGCCACCTTTCAAAAATGTATGATGAGCATTTTTTTCGACATGGTGGAGAAATTCATTGAGGTATTTATGGAAGATTTTAGTGTTTTGGGGTCTAATTTTGATGAATGCCCCAATCATCTGGAAAGTGTTCTAAAGAGATGTGAAGAATATAACTTAGTGCTAAATTGGGAAAAATGTCACTTTATGGTTCAACAAGGCATTGTGTTGGGTCATTCCATTTCCAACAAAAGTATCGAGGTAGACAAGGCTAAGATCGACATCATTTCAAAGTTGTCTCCTCCTCTCACAGTCAAGGGTGTCAAAATTTTCCTTGGACATGCTAGATTCTACAAACGATTCATCAAAGATTTTTCTAAAACCTCTAGACCTCTTTGTGCACTGTTAACTAACGATACCAAGTTTGAATAGACTAATGACTGCATGAAAGCTTTCAACACATTGAAGAACGTGCTCACCTCTGCCCCAATAATGATGGCACCTAATTGAAGTCTTCCATTCAAGCTGATGTGTGATGCTAGTGACTTCGTCTTGGGAGTTGTCTTGGGCCAGAGAGTTAATAAGGTACCTCATGCTATTTATTATGCTTCTAGAACTTTAAATGATGCTCAGCTAAATTATTCTACTACTAAAAAGGAATTATTAGCTATTATTTTTGCTTTAGAGAAGTTTAGATCATACTTGATTGGCTCTAAGGTTATTGTATTTACTGATTATGCTGCTTTGAGATATTTGTTTTCTAAGAAAGATGCAAAGCCTAGATTAATCATATGGGTACTCCTATTACAAGAGTTTGACTTGGAGATTAAAGACAAGAAGGGTAGTGAGAATGTGGTTGCAGATCACTTATCTAGGCTACCTCATGAGGATGACAAAAATGAGCCATCTTTGAATGAGAACTTCCCCGATGAACAATTGTTCGCATTAGAGGTAATACCTCCATGGTATGCTGATACTGTCAATTATATAACTGCTAAGGTTTTTCCTTTAGGTATGACCAGTTAAGAAAGGAAACGGTTGATATCTATGTCTTGACACTACCATTCGGATGACCCCTACCTATTCAAATTTTGTCCTGATCAAATCATCAGAAAGTGTGTCTCAGAGGAAGAGCATTTGAGCTTATTGCAACATTGCCATCAGTTTGCTTATGAAGGGCATTTTGGGGCCAAGAGAACAGCTTTTAAGGTATTACAATCTGGTTTTTATTGGCCTAATTTGTTTAAAGGTGCCTTTTCGTTTTGCAGCTCATGTTATAGATGCCAGAGGACAGGTAACATATCATCCCGAAATCAGATGCCCTTACAAAATATTCATACAGTATAACTTTTTGATGTATGGGGTATTGATTTCATGGGTCCATTTCCTAACTCCTGTGGTTATTTATATATTCTTGTGGGTGTGGATTATGTGTCCAAATGGTTCGAAGCTATCCCCTCAAAGACTAATGATCACAAAGTGGTTGTGAAGTTTCTACATGATAACATCTTTACTTGGTTTGGGACTCCAAGAGCAATCATTAATGATGGAGGCAGCCACTTCCATAATCAATCTTTTGCTGCCCTAATCAAGAAATATGGGATCACCTATAAAGTTGGCACTCCATATCATCCTCAAACCAGTGGCTAAGTAGAGATAAGTAACCGAGAGATCAAGGGCATCCCGGAGAGGACCGTGAATCCTACTCAGAAGGATTGGTCTTTGCGCCTGAATGATGCTCTATGGGCATATAAAATAGCTTACAAGACACCAATTGGCATGTGTCCATACTGATTAGTCTTTGGGAAAGCATGCCATCTACCGGTGGAGTTAGAGCATCGAGCATGTTGGGCTATAAAGCAGTTCAATTTCGACATGAAACAAGCAGGTAAGAAGAGGAAGCTGCACTTAAATGAGCTGGAAGAATTAAGGTATAATGCATATGAGAATGCCACGCTCTATAAAGAAAGGACAAAAGCCTATCATGATAAACAACTGGTTAGGAAAGAGTTTCATGTGGGACAAAAGGTGTTGCTCTATAATTCAAGATTAAGACTATTCCCAGGCAAACTCAAGTCCCGATGGTCTGGTCCTTATGTGGTCACCAAGGTCTTTCCTCATGGTGCTTTGGAGATCTATGGTTCCAACAGCACTTAAACATTCACGATGAATGGAAAAAGAGTCAAGCCATACCTTGAAATCAACTTGCCACCAAGAGATGAAGATTTAGCACTTCAATCTATCCAGTATGCAGCAGAACCGAGAGCACTTGAGCCATATAAGGTGGAATTTAAGTGCCCCCTTCTAAGAGAGTAGCACTGAAGCTACTATAGAGAGTGCTTGAGCAGTTTAGACTCTGCAAAAATGTGTAGCTTAAATGCCTCTATTGAGGTCAGTGGTACTGAGGCCACTAAGTGCGGTACATCTCTATTTTTGTCATTATTAATTGTCTTTCATTATTTTCATTTTTTTTCCATACTTTTTGTAGTTCAGTTAGTCATTCAATACATTCTACCTTTGCGATCGAGCGCGTATCACAATGCGCTCGAGCTCAATATTGCCATGCACCCAATAGCGCGTGAGTGCAATAACATGCATACACCTACGCATAAGTGCGATCGAGCGCACTTCACAGTGCGATCGAGTGCACTCGAGGCAGAGAGTCACGTGTTTATTTTAATACACTTCCCTCACTTAACACTTTTCACTCTCACCTGCACACTTTCATTCTCGCATCCTCTTTGTGCCCTCTCACTCTCGTGCACCATCCTCTGCATTTTGTCCACCCACAACTAGCACTCCTAGCTTCCCCACTATACGACCACAGCTCTACCGCACATCCATAAGTTTCTTTCCTTCTTCAATCCTGTACGACCATTTTCCCTATATCCCCTAGTCTTGTTAAATTCTAACCATAATAATTATATATACAATTCATTTTCTTCTTGTGTGGTTGTTTTAGGGTGCTTTGCAGGAGGTTAGAACATCTTTTGGAGTGTTCCTCTCAACTGGTTTACAGGTCGCACACCAAATATTTGTTAAAATGCCTGACTTAGTGCCCTCGAGCGCAGGGAGTAGTGCGATCGAGCGTATAGGTACAGTGCGATCAAGAGCACATTACTGAGATTGAGTGCATACTCTACAGAACCTTGTCCAAGATGCCTAAACATACTGCATCCTCATCGCATGCCTCTAGTAGCCAAGCACAGTCTTCCCGACCTATCTTTGAGCAATGGGAGATCCTGTTCGAAACCACCTTTAAAATAGACAGTGACTTCAAGAACTTTGAGGCAACTCAATGGGCAGTCTAGGAATTCAAGCGCCATGGATTGAAGAGGTTGTTCAAGCCTGTCTGCTCCACTGCTTACGCCCAGTTCGTGGTTCAGTTTTACGAGAACCTATCTTTCGAGTGCAGCAGGCCGGGTGTCTTGTCCTCATCTGTTCAGAGCAAGTATATTAATGTGACATCTACAAACATAGCTACTGCTCTCTATTATTATGATGAGTCTTCTCCTGAAGAAGCCCAGATAGATGAGCAGCCGGAGTCCTTTCCCTTGCCCTCTATCGTTGAGGACATGTGTGCTGGACAGTATACCGATCGGCATAACAATGTTGGGAGTCGGTCCAAGTTGCCTCCATGACTATGGCTCGTGGATTTCATCCTTCAGCGTAATGTGTGCCCATTGGGACACAAGACCCAGAGGCATGACTAGTTCTTACAGGCACTATATGCATTCCACAAAGGCCATTGGTACTCCATTCCGGTTATCATCTGGGGCCATCTACATAAGTTATGGGACCATATCCATGCACTCCAGGTTACCACGGCTAATGCATGGGGGCTCCCATTCCCGTTCCTCATCAGCTACATTTTCAAGAAAAAAGGGGATTAAAGGCTCATCCATCGATGGACCAGTCCAGGAGCGCCCATTCTTTAGGAAGGCTCAGTGGACACAGAGCCAGTCACACATGCCTCAAGGACTACGGGGGCAGGCACCAGCTGCAGAAGGAGTAGCAGATGACCCTATGGAGATAGAGGATCCTACAGTTAACCCGACTTGGGAAGAGGATCATTCGGACATGGGACCCATAGAGTACCAGCACATTATTGAGAAGATGTCCTCTTTCCAGTGTGAGCTCTCTGATATTCGACGGGAGGATTAGGAAGCTACATTACTAGTGCATCAGCGCATCGATGGTTTGGAGGCACGCTTTGTGAGGTAGGAGGTGATGCTTCAGGCCATTCTTGTTAGACTACCTCCCGCCCCTGGTGCCTCATCATCTGCACCACCTGGTGACCAGTAGTAAGAGAGGTGCACCGTATGGCTGAAGACGTAAAACTTAGCGCTCATGGGGGGCACCCCACAACATATCCTTTTATTTTTAGTATTTTTCACATTTCTTATTAGTATTTATTTTTATGTTAACCTTTTGTTTTTTCTCATAACTGTTTACTATTAGTATCTTGTGTTTTTTGATATTACTTTCGTTTTTCTTTTTTAGGAACAATTTGTGTGCATCAGTTCAAGTTTGGGGGTGTGCTATGAGCCATGCCACCAGCTAGTTCTCCATCTCTCAGGTCCGATCTTTCCATGTTATTCACACATTAGGGACAATGTGTAGTTTAAGTTTGGGGGTATGGGAAACATATTCACGCACACTTTGTCCCAGTTTTTTTTTATTATTGAAAAGATAAATGCATGTTCATATTATTTTGAAAATTTTGGTTGATCTAAACAAATATTATGATAAGATTCCATTAGTAAGCTTAAAATCTAGAACACATGGTCTAATAATAAAGTTTTAAAAGTTTAATTACATACTTTAAGGCATTTAAGCATTCACAAGTTTGATCTAATATGACACGAGCATATTAGCACATAATTGTGTGGGGTATGACATGTAATTTTAATATGTATGTTCCCATGGCTTAACTGTAACTGGATGACTTGTTAGATGAACACTTTGGCATAGAAAAAAAATATTTTATTGCACAAGAAGAGAAAATAAAATGCTCCTAATGATCATTAAATAAACATTCCACTGAGTAACTGGACCTCTTGCCTCAGTAAGCAGTGACGTCAAAAGGTGGGAATTTTGCTCATAATGATCATAAATAAACTTTTCACTAAGTAACTGCACCTCTTGCCTCAGTAAACAGTGAGTGTTCACGTCAAAAGGTGAGAATTTTTCTTGGCAACATTAAGACCAGTTAGTTTCGTAGCCTTTTTTACTTGAGTTAGTAAGTCCTTAGGGGTGTCTTTACACCTAATGCCCTAAAACCATTTGGTTTGGGAGTCATTGGCTAAACACTCGCTACATGGGTCAATTAGAAAGCTTAAGGGAACTAATCATGGCAAAAATCTCATAATAAAAGAAAAGAAAGAAATAAAACTATGCCATTATTTTTCATTCTGATAGGAAATTCGGTGAATATTGAGACACCAAAACACTACACATTGGAGTTATTTGGAAGCTTCATCTTTTATGTACTAGTTCACCACACACTAAGTCAGACTTGTAATGCCTTAGCCAGCCTCATGTAAGTGATTAGATTTTAAAACTCCTATTCATTGTGAAGATGGGTTTATATTTTAAGCTTGCTCATGAATAAATATCATTGTTTTGTGTGTGACATAAATTTTTGGATACCATGAATGGTAGATTTATCTTTGCTATTGTTTTTCAGTTTGTTTTTAGTTTTGTATTGATAAGGGACTAGCAATATGTAAGTTTGGGGGTATGATAAGTGCTTAAATATTCATATTTAAGCCCATTAATTTATACTTGTTGAGTTCCTAGTCGTATTATTCCATGCTAATTTATTCTTTTTCTGTGTTTTCTGTGTTTTACTATGATATTGAAGAAAAGGGAGCATTATCAGGATTAGAAACCAAACACTTGCAAGAATTGGCAGATGCATAGTGCGATCGAGCACAGAAGAGTGTGATCGAGTGCACCAGCACTCGTGCGCACAAGAAGAAGGCTCGAGCGCAACCTTGCACTCGAGTGCACCCGCATGAGATCCAGAACCTGTTTTGGAAAGTAGGGTTAGGGTTATGTTTTTCTAAGTTAGGGTTTCCAGATGTCTTAATACCTTATAAATAGACTTGTAAAACACAGAAACAGGATCTTCTTTTCAGTTTTAAGCTTTGGAGACGAATTGACGACTCTTCTCCACAGTATTTTCGAGTTTCTTTTTCCCTTTATTTTATTTTGTGAAGATTTTTAGTATCAAAACTATGTGTAACTAACTTACTAGTAGGGCTCGATTTAAGCCTTAATTATGTTTTTCCATTTATAAATATTGTTGCCTTTGTGATAGCTGTGTTATGATTCGTAACTTGATTAATGCCTATTTTTATTGAAATTCCTCATGTGTGTTTGCCTAATCAACATATGCATGTGGTATGGATTAGTTAGCTAGATCGATTTGGATGACCGGGTCCTAGGTCTGACAATAGTAACAAAAAGAATCCACACCGAATTCTTGGGTTAATCAACATAGGAAACCGAGAGTATATAACATGCCCTAGGTCTTGTGTGTTTGTAAATTTTCACGGATCATATGCTCTCTTAAAGAACAACTTAGTACACACCATGCTAAATCCCTTAAGAGAGAAAAGAGTTAGAGTATACACCATACTTAACTCGTTGCTTAGGAAAATCAATAGCTTAAGAAGTATACACCATGCTCTTAGGTTGATGACAGTAGGTATTCATGACATGGCTAAAACATTGGAACATTGTTTTATTGAGAAAATATGATTAGTGGTGGATATCAAAGCCCTATGTTCTTATCATTATCAATCCAAACTCAATATTTATTTCTATCATTTTGTATTGCGAAACTGATTCTAAAGTGAAATTCACCAATCCCTATGGAGATGATCTCGCATTTGCACACTATGCTACTGTTGACCTTGTGTACTTGCAAATAAAACTATTCAAATATTTGCTTATTAATTTAGGTATATTTTTTATAACACCAGCTTACTGAGAAACTCATAACACTAGCCCTCAACATGTCATCTTGTATTCGAATAACTCTTTCAGTCTACCCATCTGTTTGAGGATGAAAAGCAGTACTAAACTGTAACTGCCTACCTATGGCTTGCTAAAAGCCTCTCCAAAAGCGATATGTAAATCTATAATCTCAATCTGACACTATACTTAATGGTACTCCATGCAATTTTACAATCTCTTCCACATACAATTCAACCAACCTTTTTGGACTCCAAGTAGTTCTAATTGGAAGAAAATGAGAACACCAAGACCTTTCTGGGTAAGGGAAAATCTAGTAACAAAGTCCATACTCGCATTCTCTCATAGCCATTTAGGCACAAGAAGAGGTTGTAGTAAACTTGTTGGACGTTTATTCTCTGATTTCACTTGTTGATAAACTAAACATCTAAAAATATAATCAGCTACATCCCTATTCAATTATGACCACTAATAGTTATACTTTAATCTTGTGTACATTTTATTATTACCCGGGTGCATTGAGTATATCGCATCATGTACTTCTCTCAATATCTCATTTATCAACTCAGCATCATTGGGAATATAAATCATATGTCCCAATACTATCATACCATCCTCTTTGATTCTAAAATTAGATTGTTTCCCACTTAGTACTTCCCGCTTAATTTTCTTTATCTTTTCATCTTTACTTTGTATTTCTAAAAGGCATTTTACAATGGATGATTGCTCTATCATTTTTTCTAATAATCCTCTCTTATTTACTTACAACTTTCTTCTCATACTTTTCAATTCTACAATCAAATTCGCATTATGGTTCTCTATAGTAACTAATCTTTCTGTGGATTTTATACTTGATGCATCAGCTACTACATTTGCTTTTCTTGGATGGTAATGAATTGTACAATCATAATCACTAGTCAACTCCATTCATCCCCTTTGTCTCAAATTCAATTTTCTCTGGATAGGTAAATATGTGAGACTGTTATGGTTCATGAATATTTCATAAGTGGCTCCATACAAATGATGTCTCCAAATTTTCAATGCAAATACTATGGCAACCAACTCTAAGTCATGGGTAGGATAGTTTCTCTCATTATTCTTCAATTGCCTAAAGGCATAAGCCACTACCTTCCCATGTTGCATCAATATACATCACAACCCTTAATGTGAAGCATCATTATATACCACAAATCGTTCATCTCTAGAAAGAAGTACTAATACTGGAGTGGTAGCTAATTTCTATTTTAATAACTAGAAACTCCTTTCACACTCCTCAGACCATACAAATTTCAAATCTTTTCTGGTCAACTAGTTAAAGGTGTGGTAATTATTGAGAAATTTTGGGATAAAGCTCCTATAATAACAAGTTAATCCCGAGAATTTTCTAATTCATATTGCATTGGTAGGTTTATGCCAATTTAACATTGCTTTAACCTTCTGAAGATCAATTGTTATTCCTCTTCCAGATACTATGCCTCTAGAAAGTTATCTTATTTTACCAAAACTCACATTTAGAAAATTTTGCATACAATTTCTCTATCATCAGAATTTCTTACACAATTTCTAAAAGTTTCACATGCTTTTCCTCACTTTTAGAATATACTAGAATATCATCAATAAATACCACCACAAATTTATCTATAAAGGATTTAAACACTCTATTCATCAAATCCATGAATACAACTGAAGCATTTGTTAACTAAATGGCATTACTAAAAACTCATATTGACCATAATGTGTCCTAAAAGCAGTCTTAAGCACGTCTTCTACTTTAATCCTCAATTGATGGTATCCTGATCTCAAGTCTATCTTAGAAATAAACTTAGCTCCCTGCAACTATTTAAGCATATCATCTAGTCATGGTAAAGAGTATTTGTTCTTAATGGTTATAGTATTCAATTGCATGTAATATATACACAATCTCATTTTACCATCCTTTTTCTTTACAAATAATATTGGGGCTCTCCATAGTGACACACTAGGGTGAATGAATTGTTTATCTAACAATTCCTGAAGTTATACTTTTAGATATCTTAACTTAGCGGATACCGTTCTATAGGGTGTTATAGAAATAGGTGCAGAACCTGAAATCAAATCATTGGAGGTAAACTAGACAACTCATTAGGAAATATCTTCGAATAATCTCTCACCTCCAGTATTTCTTCCAGCTTTCTACTTTCCTTACTAGAATTCACTGCATGAGCTAAGTACCCCTCGCAGCCCTTCTTTAACCACTTACTAGTAGTCAAGGGAGAAATAAGACAATTTGAAAGTCTCTAATGTTCACCTTGAAAACTAAACTCTTCCTACTCAAGTATTCTTAACATTACGTTCTTTCTGAAACAATCAACCCATGAATGATGACGACAAGCAATCCATTCCCAATATTAAATCAAAGTCTATCATATTCAAAAGTAATAAGTCTACTTCAAATTCTCTATCACTCATATGGATAACACATCCTTGATAAATATTTCTTATCATAATTCTATCTCCACTAAAAACTTCAACAATTAAATTATGAATTAAGGGATTAACAGATGCATCAAAATATTTCATAAAAGAACTGGATGCAAATGAATGGGTTGCACCAGGGTCAATTAATATTCTAGTAGGTCGATCAAGGATAGATACTATACCTATTATGACATCAGGTGTAGCTTGCGCATCATGTTAGGTTAATGCATACACTTTACTCTCTCTAAGTTGCGTCTAACTACCACGTCCTCTCTTAGCAACTGCTCCTTTACCTTAAGTTCTACCTCGAAGACTCCTAGATTCACCTCCTTTATCTGATTAACCTCTCCCAATATCTCCAACAAAAACTAACTTAACTGATCTAGTCCTCAATGGAAAATCCACAGTGATATGTCCACCCTTTCTAGAAATGAAACACATCGATGTAGGACAATTCCGAGACAAATGTCTTATCTAATTACACTTGAAATATACTTTGCTCTCTCTATCATATAAAACACTACCACCTCTTCTTGGTGACACACTCCCACTTCTACTGAATCCTCCAACTCCCATAGGTTGTTTCCCAAAGCTAAGGGTTCCTCCAATAGAACTTTGAGCAACTGAGGCTATAGATTTAGCCTGCCTTTGTTGACTCTAAATAAACAGTCCCTGTGAAAAGGAATGAATCCTTTGGGGTGGGCGACCTCCCTGAATCTCTAGACTACCTTGAGGTCTACTTTTTTTCAATCACTCCTTACATCCTTTAGACCCAACTATTTCTTTCTCTATTTGAAGTGACATGTCCACCAAAGTAGTATAATTTAAATGCCTCAAATATGAGAGTCTAGAATGTATCTCAAAAAGTAAGCCATCAAGAAATCTCTTACACTTTCTTTCTTCAGTAGTCACCAGCTCATGCACAAATATAGATAACGCTACAAATCTCCCATCATATTATGCCACAGTCATCGTATTCTCCCTCAATTGAATAAAATCCCTCTCTTGTTGAGATATAAAAGTATCAGGAAAATACTTTGCAAAGAATATTTCCTTAAACCTACTCCAGGTTAAGGATCGATATAAATACATATTCTGCCTAAAAAAATATCATCCCACCAATTAGAAGCTTCATCCTCTAATTAGAAAGATACAAAGGCAAACTTGTACCTATCAGTCACAGGTAACACTCCAAATAAACACTTAATATGTTTTATCCACTACTTAGCTTTAATGGGGTTATTAGATCCCTTAAAGGATAGAGGTTTCGACTTAATGAATCTAGCAAAGCAATCTCCCTGTATCTCGTTAACAAAATCACCATCATCCCTCTCAATATCATACCTCTCAAGACTTCTCATAGAATTTTCTACTATATCAGTATCTGGTCTGGTTTGCTCATCCAATCTAGGTTATAGATTATAAGCTTTACATTAATCAGTATCTGGTCTGAGCTGAAAGGAATTCCACGCAGCATCCTCAGACTCTACATTTGAAATAATTCATTTTCGATTTCCACTTTACCAGTCTTTTTTATACAGTCTACGGAATCTTAAAACCTATAGCTTTGATACCAAAATTGTAACGCCCCATCCCGGACGAGCCCATCCAAGACAGTGTCGTCACATTTTAGATCCAAGCACGACATATATACAACAAATATTGCATTAATATCTTTGAAAATAATTACAACTTTTCTTACTTAACTCTTTTACAGAGGATATACAATTCTTTCTTTACAACACTTACAAAATATTCAATTATTTTACAAATATTCATGTACATGTACAACAATTTACAAATATACACAAAATTTTGTTTTCATTTCTTGTCTTCTTTTCTTTCTTTCTTTCCTTTTCTTTTACTGTCTAAGGATACCAACCATGAGTACTTACCTAAATACTTATTCTGAGTCTCAGGTCAAGAATTACCAGTCATGTTCGCGACCTAAAATTTATTTAATATTGAGGATTGAGCTTCACAAGCTTAGTGAATTTCAATTTACTAGAAGTACTCGATTTATCACAATTCACATAGATAATTCAAAGCTTTTTTATCATAACTGTCTCATCACGAGACTCATACACATATCATCAACATTTCACACTCAATCAAATGTCTTAGCATCTCAATAATTATAAACAAATATTAATTCATCTGTTTTTGGGTATCCATACTAGTCTCTGATACAGCTTTTGGGGACGTCTTCCCACATGTCGACATGTTTACATCCAGACCAGTCTTGGTTTTGGTCTTCCACGGGACCACACAATCCATCTCTCTAACGGCCCTAGCAGTGCATAAACGCATAAGCAGGATAACATATCATCATTTAATTCAAATCATTTTCTTTTCATAAAATCTTAATTTCATCATATAAATCAAATGATTTCTTCATATATATATCAACTCATCTATCATATAGATTCAAGAGTTTTTTTTTCTCATTGATATAATTTATCAATTCCTCATTAATCTTATCTTTTTTAGGACATAATTTCATCAACTTATCATATATAAATTTTCAACCATATCACAAATCATACCTCTATTTAATAATCCAATTCACATATATTTCTTCAAATCAATCATATTCATAATATATTTAATAATTATTTTCATAACATTATTCACTTAAATTTTATATATTTTCTTATTATTCTCGCTAGTAAATCGAACTCATCACGTACCACTTAAAGATAATCGTGGATCATCTCATTGCCTTTCCTGCTCCTCTAAGTAATTTCACCATATTCTTTACCACCACTTAACCATAAAGTTCTCACTATCTTTTATTTTAATTTTTATACCCTGTATCGGGTTAATTTCATGTAAGCATGTTCATTGTAACTTAAACCCAAAATTTGATGAAAATATTTTTCTTTTGATTTGAAACCAAGTTCAAATCCTTTTTAAGAAAAGTGTAAGAAATAAATTCTCAAAATAGAACTCTTACAATAAAATTCTTGAAATTTACCTTTCCAAAGCTTTTTCTTCAAATTTCTTGAAATTTTTTCGCGATTCAACCAATTTCTAAGTCAAGATTATGAAATTCTTAAGTTTGTAGTGTTTTAGAACTTTTTCAAGAGAGAGTGCTTTTTAGAGAGAGAAAATTAAATTCAAATCGTAAGAAAATGATTTTAAAAGCCTTAATTTCCGTTTAAATGAAAATTTTGGTATGAGCAGTAAGTACCCATCCGACCAGTTGGTTACCAATACTTTTTTTGGGATTACAAGTAAAATCACCCAGTTGGGCACTAGTCGATTGGTCGATCGATCGGTTCGCCCAAATCAGTCAACCGCTATTTAATAAGACTTTAAAACTGTCAGTCGGCACACTAGCCGACCTATTCACCCCTACCAACCGACCGGTTAACCCCTACTAGCTGACCTGTCACCCTCACCAACCGACTAGTTGGTCGATCGGTTTCCTCCTTTTGCTTTGAAAGTTTCATCTTTTTTCCTTAAAAATTTCGAACTCTTTTTCTTCAAATATGTTTAACATTTTTCTTTAAAAATTATTTCAACTTTAACTTCTCAATTTATATGTATGCATTTAAATTTCAAATTAATTTCACAATTACTTTTTTACACTTACATTAAGGGTAAGAGTATTACAGTTTTACTACTGATGATGGTTTTTTTCTCTATTTTGTGTCTTTTTTTCAATTTGTGTTTGATTAATTTATTTTCTTGCTTTGTTTTGTTGGCTTTTGTGGTTGTCATATTGTAACAATTGCATATTTGATGCTTATGAATACTAATTTTTCTTTTGCTGCTAAAAAAAATCACTTTAAGGAAGAACTGAAGAGCTAGAAGTGTCAATTTGGAGAAAATTTGGGACAATATTAATAATTATGTAAAAAGGTCTCATTTATACCTTATAAAAAGATCTTATTATTATTTTGGAGGCAACAGACCCCGCATTTTAAAATATGATTCCACCCTTGAAAAAGAAGATAAAAATTATAGTAATATTTCTAACTCTCCTATTGTTATCAATTCAATGAACTCAATCAAATTCAAAACCGTTAGATCTACATTTAACTCATTATTATATTAGAATTTGTAGTCCAATAGTTATAGGTTCGAGGTCAGTCACTTGCTCCATGCATTTTTGTAACAAAGATAAATGCAATCGAATATATTCTTACCGAATTAGACTTGAAATTGCTCGATGCTTGAGTTCCTACATGAATTGATACTCTTAAGCCTCGATAGTGGTCATGTAAGTGATCATAAGCACGAAAAACATGCTATTTTCATAACCCAAGAACCTCTTGTCACTCTCTAGGGAAGAAGAATATTTTTTCTCTCTCTAAAAATATCTTTCTCACTCTACAATACTAGTGCAATCACACACCTATCTTCTGCACATTTTTTTTTATTTCAGCAGTTATTTGGTTGGTTAACACAAACATGCAAAGAGGGGAGTTGAAGGAAAACTACTACCTCCATTATTTTATTACAAATATGTCATGGACGGGTTAGGCAATCCATTATGGGTGCTCGACCCGATCTAGTTCTTTTCCAACATCCATCTCTCTCGCACATAATGGCTCAACATCGCCCAATAAGGATAGAGAGAGATCAATAAAGAAAAATGGGTCATGTGGCATGCGAGTACATCTATAGTTGGGAGCTCAATACTATCCACCTGTTAGGGATACGTAACGGATTCAACCCTAAACGAAAAATTACATTAGAAAAGTGTCTTGTTATACCCTAAACTTATTTTATTACATTAGTCTCAGTATACCTAACCCCTCAAAGACTATACTAGATTTTACTTTCCTCACCATGTATCCATAATTATGTCTAACCTTTAATAAGGTGACATAACCAGTCTACCGGTGAATACCTGTGGTGGATGTAAATAAAATAGTCTTTCTTCGCACTCACGTATCTCTGTTTCAAACTAACTACTTTTCTAGGCATGCCCCATAAAGCTAATTATTTTGTTTCCATTAGAGACTTGCTAAAGTAGCAAGCATCAGCCCGTCCTTTGAGACATAGTCGAAAGTCACGTGGTGCACTAGCTGAGGCTTTCACCATCTAAGCCTCAAAGAACTCACACAGTGTGAATACCTGGATTCACTCGCTCATTTTCCTTTAAGGTTGTATCAAGCATGTGTATTACGAATGCACGCTACAGTGGTTTAATCTTTTCAATAAAAGTGTATGTCTTTTCTAACTGTATATCACTATACGGATCTTAGCCTAGTCGCAAACACACCTTCATGTTGTCATGCATCTAGCTTGAGTTTTCTATTAGGTCACTCCATTAGGCATCTAATTAAGTACTTGTATCCAGCTTCAATCCAAGTTAACATGATTATGTGGTGATCATATTTGGTCTAAGCTTCATGCTTCAACTCAAGACCTCATCTTAAGTCTAGTCAATGTGACTTTTAACAAGTTAACTTGTTATGAATTCACATTCATTATATATTTACTCTGCTTTCGTTAGTGCCAAAAAAGTATATTAAGTCTCATCTCAACACCTGAGGTGATCGCTCGTGTGAGTGAGCCAATCTTTAATTAGTGACATACTTCCATATATATGTATATTTGTGCTAGTGTCAATATGTATAAGACATCCAACATGCCCAAAATACATTGACTTAACACCAAGTTCAGCAATCAACTAGTATAGATATTAAAACAATCACTATGAAAGCCTATAGATTTCAATGTATGACAAAATCATATCTCTAGGGATAAATTAAACTCAATTATCAAATGCGTAAATATATATTGTAGGATCAGATTCTTTTTATCCATAATGTCTCCAATGAAAGTTAATCTTATAAACAATGTGCTTGGCCCATTAAGAAATTAAGACCATATATGCAAGCAGTATCAACTTGAAATATCAAAGTTGATTGTCATTAATTCCAATACATTAGTGACAACTCTCAGGTTTTCTTAAGAAACTCCTGAACTGTACTAACTCTTGCACTGTAACAGAACAAGCTATGAACTTAGCCTTCATGGCATAATCATCTGCAGTACTATTAGGTATATGTGGATCCCTACTAACCATTATCTAATGCTTCTTTTCACTTACAACTATACATTAGCTCCAAGGCTAAATAAATATCAGACTTAGTATACCTATTAGTATACATCAAGATTTCATAAACTTTAGAGTAGGAAGCTCCTTCCATTTCTTTCTTCTTTTATGGAGTCTTAGATATATTTCAAGGCTTAGGCCTTTGTCTTTAGATATAAGAATGTCTACAAGATTACTATTATGTAAATTGAACTATTCAATAATTTTATTAATGTAAAGCTTTTGTGACAAAGCTAAGAGATTCCTTGAGTGATCTCTATAAATCTTCATATCAAATACACAATCAGCTTCTCCCAAGTCCTTTCATCTTAAAAAAAAAAAAAAGACAACAACCATTCTTAGATGTCGACAACAAACTTCGTATCTTTCTACCTAGCAAACTATCATCAACACAAAGGAATAAATTAAAAAATTTATCATTGGGCCGTTTTACATACACATAGTGATTCTCATCAATTATGCAAACTCATAAGTTTTTTTAGCTCGATGAAATCTCAAATACCATTGTCTGGCTGAATACTTTAGGCCATATAAAAAACATTGGAGCTAGCATACTTTTCGGTTTTGGCCATCTAACATAAAACCGTAAGTAGTTCCATGTAGATTTACTCATCTAGTACTACATAGAGAAATGTAATCCTAACGTCCGTCTAGTGCATCATCAACCCTAGACTTGTGATGATGACTAGAATTAGGTGAATAAAGGTAAACCTCACAACCTATACCCTCATGTTGGATATATTATTTCACCACTAGGCAAGCCTTCTACCTCTCAATAAACTCATCTGCCTATCGCTTTTCACTTGATCTTGAGAACTTGTTTCCAATCACTTTACGTAACACACTTGTTCCTAATCACTTTGTGATAGGAAAATGTTTAATCAAGTCTTAGACATGGTTAGTTTATAGACTCCAATATTTTCTTCATTTTTTTTTTCATTTTCCTTTCCAGGGATGATCAAGACTTCTCTTTTAAGCTCATATCATTGACGAGAGATCCTTACTTAGTTGCTTCCATGAAACTATGATTCTTAAGGTAAGCCTCAAGCAGAACCAGCAATCAATGTACCGTTCCCACTAGGCTGATAAGATTTAAGAATAATCTGTAAAGTCAATTGATTGATTGAGAACGCTAACATGTTCAAGATCTTGTTTCTCATATAGTAAAAAGAAACTTATTGATCTAACCCTATATAAGGGAAAAATTGATTTCTTAGGACATCTCTTCTATTAAATCTAATCAAACTTCTATTTGCTTAGTCCTTAATGAATACATCCCTTTGGAGTATTCTAAGTATCTACAATATACACTTTTATGTTTTGAACCCAATTTCTCAAGCTTATGAGAATGGTCATGAACATAAGTAGTTAACCTCCAAGGTCATCAATTGACTTAGATCAAGTATCAAAACCATTTATAGTCAATTAAATAATAGAAGTAACTGATAGAGAATGTACAAGATTAAATATACAGGCAACAACTAACAGGGAATTTCAATAGAAAATAGTGTGTGCCAATAACTTAATCATTTATAATAGTGTCTTATCTTGTCTCTCTCTAACAACCTTTTGTTACAAAATTTTATGAATGAGCAATTGTTTTCCGATACACTTCCAACACGTCCTAAATTAGTTCATCTGGACCACAAAAGTCTAGATAGATTACTAACAATGGGATCTTAGTTCTAGTTTTTGTATCAAATTGTTTTTAGTTATTTTATTAACTAGATAAAGGTCACATGTAGGAAATAATAAAACTAATGAATGAGCCTAACATGTTATCACTAGTCAGTTCGTTTCATTATTTCAAGCCTAATGTGACCTAGTCTAGTTATAAAATATTTTGCATAAAAAATTCACATAGAAAGAAGATACAATTAAATAAAAGAACAAAAATTATGATAATCTTACAAAACACAAATCATATTAAGTGTTTTGAAACCATTTAATACATAACTACAACACAGGAGTCTGCTTCCAGCAATACATCAGCGCAACATCGTAGCAAATTATATTAAAACAACTCCTAGAAGGACTAAATATAAAGACTAACTTCGTCTAATAAAGGTGCATATAGGATCTCATGTTTGACCATATCAACTTTAGCTAATAGGCGTCTGAACCTTTTACTTCATCTCTTGAGTTTCTCCTTACACATATCCACTATGTACTTTGTTAGATTCAATGATACCTCATAATGCTCCCTAGTCTCTTGCTACACAACATACCCGCTTTATTCTACAATCCAAAAAAGATGAGATTCATTGAGCACCACATAGCTAAAAATATAAGTATTAACAAAAGAAATGAAGTAAGACAATACCTTCTTCAACTCAGTGCAATCACGAGTTAAGTGACCCAATTGACCATAGTTATAGCAAGTCATCTTAGTCTTGTCCCTCTTACTACCACGGTAACCCCTCTTATGCTACTTGGTCTTCTTGGGTGCCAAAATGATCTTCTTACCTTTCTCATGCTTCAAGCCTAAAGCCTTACGCAAGTTGGATTCAGCAACACAAGCTTTACCTAAATGGCTAGTAGCCTCAGCGCACTCATCTTCAAGTTTCAGATGGTGCAGTGTCATCAAAACTTTTGAGTTTCTCATTACACATCATTTCAACTCTTATGTGCTCCCAGTTCTTAGGTAAAGATCGAATTACTACATGAACCTTTTGTCCTTTAGTTAAAGGGCAACCTTCATCGTTGATTGCGTTTATCATGTTTGAAATCTCAACAAAATGTTGCCTCATTGAATGATTTAGGTGCTTCTTGTGAGTGATAAACTTAACAACGAGGCACCTTAACTTGGCAAAGAAACCGTCATACTTCTTTTTCAAGGAAACCTAAATTGTCCGAGCGGTATCATACTTCACATGCTCATATACGAGATCATCTTGTATATTGTTCAGCATCACCATGCGAGCAATATTATCATTCTTCTTCTAGGATTCATATGCCTTGTGATCTCTTTCACTTTAAGCAGAAGTTCCTCGCTCAGGTTCACTCATAGTGTGGTTGATGACTTTCTTAACAGGTATTACTGCAAATATGTATTGAAATTTTGGTGCCAAACTCCAAAGTTTTCACCATACTGTTTTTTATCCTCGCTCAAACAAGCCTTGACAGTCTTAAGATTTGAAGCCATGATCTAAATAACTATATGGAAACATATCACATAATCAAGTACTAGCACATTCATAACCTTATTCATATACACAATATTTTATAGCAAATACAAACTAATTCGATAATAATTTTACTTAACACATGGAATCAAAAGTTTGTTATACTCTCAATCATCTTACATATACAAAAGTTTAATCATCATAAACTTAGTCCAATTTGCGCAAAATTTAATTCCTAGGTGAGAATTCATTTCAATTCTACCAACCTTAGAACTCCAACTAAGTTTAGCATGTTAAGTACATTAAATAAGAAGCACATTGCATGATCATAAACATAAAATTTAAAAAGAATTCTAAAACATAAGCATTTCATTTCATTCATCATGCTAACAACAAATATTTACAGAGGAAAATACTAAGTTCCACTCCATTAGCTTAAATTCATTCATACATACATATACATCACAGTAAAAAAAACACAAGCTACTAGCATGGTTTACACTTTTTCTTTCTTTTTATCATCGAGAAAGATTATAATAGGTAATTTCTTAGTTAAATGTTGATCACTTTTGTAATTATCTAAGTAATTTATATGACTAAAGAAGCCTATTTCCTCATCTATTTCTCGTTTTCCATCTTAACCATCCAAGAATCCTTCTTTCATACAAAACCAAATTGTTTTGCACTATGGAGATTAGGAAACTATGATAATTATAGTTCGCCTTATTCCTGAAAGAAGATGGCGCTCTTCTGCTAATTCCAACGCACTTGATACATTTATAAAACCTTTTATGACTTTTAGGTCATGTCTCAGAGTGGTCTTCATAGTTTCCCATTCATCATCTAATAGGGACTCAAACAGGAATCGAGCCTTAAAATATTTATGATCAGTAGGATCATCAACTATAATTTCACCTCACTTCTTTGGCACTACATCTATGTGTGTAGACATTGAATGTTCTAGGTCATTTTCATAATCAATAAACTTTGGTAGTAGTGTCATGTTCACTATAATTAAGAATCATTGATGTATAAGTATTTAAATCGGTACTTAATCAATTATTAAATTCATTTATATGACAACAAATATGTGTATGCAATTTTGATTGAGTTTGATTTCAATCGCAGAGAAAACTCAATATCTAGGAACTTACATAAGCTCCCACTGGATATAGACCCAATTTAAAAATATTTCAAACTCAAGATTAAGTTTGCTGCACTCAAAATTGAACAAATTTAAATTTCAGAAATTTTTTTCAAAAAATTATATTTATTTTTTATTATTATTATTATTATTTAAAAAGTAATACAAAATAATCTAGGAAAAACTATAGAAATAATTTTCTAAGTAAAATAGAATTTTTCGCGGTTCCAAAGGCCACCACGCACCGAAGGCAATTTGAGGTGGCAGTTAATGTTTAAAATTGCCCAAAACTGAACGCAATAGTGGCACATGAAACACACGTACAGCCTTCTCGGTTTTGAAATGTGATCGGACCAGTGGCACTGATCACGATGGTGTGGTTCGTTTTGTTTTTTGGTCTTTGGTTGTGGGTGAGAGTGAACACCCTCTCTCCTAGTGCTAGGGACAAGGATCTGTCTGGAGGTTGTCTTCAGCCTCCGACCACTATTTTCACCCAAAGAATGTATAATTTTTTAGTCAGTTTTCTCACTCTACAGTTAACCAAAAATTGCATGTGATATACTGTTAGAAACTGTTGGAAATCACCTTGACAAGATGCCCAGATGGTGATCTTCCAAACATCCAAGTCTAGAATGACTTGTAGAAATAATTTCAGCAATTGAACATAAGAACAGAAAATCGAAGAAAGAAAGAAGACAAGCAATTTGTTATCGAGGTTCGGTAATGTACCTTCGTCCCCGTGAGTTCCTCCGAACTTTCTGCACTATCTCAAATGGTTCTTACAAGTTACAGCAATCCCCTTCAAGAAACCAAGTTCTTGAAGACACCAAGAAGAGAAGAAAGAAGATTACAATGCTCTCTCTCTATACTGCTCTCTCTTCTTTACAACCAACCTCACTACAAAGAGTCCCTCTTGTATTTGTCACTCTTACACAATTCTCTCTATGTGTTTACAATTTAACTCACAATGTCACTTTTGTATGTGTGTTGTATTCTCTTTTTGTTCCTTGTAATGTGTGAAAATGAGGCTTGAGAACCCCTTTTATAGCCTTTCACTTCTTGGACATTCTTGTGAATCAATATCCTCCCTCTGATCATGATCTCCTTTTTAATCTTAGCCCTTCATCATTCTCTAAGTGGTTCTGTGCATTTTGGTCTTGTGCACACACACTTTGGAGAGTCCTAAGTCATTCTGCCTATGTGTGCCTTGGTGTGCCTGGTGCCTTGGTGCTCAACAGGGCACGCCTTGGTGCTGGGGCAGAGTGAGCTTGTGAAGTCTCTAGGAGGTGGGGCGTTGGCTGCTGGGCGCCTAGGCACTGGTGCTGTCCTGGAGCACACCATTCTAGAGGGCGTGGCACTGGTTCTGAGCGGTGCAGTGCTGACCCGAATCTGGCACACTTCTTGCTGTGCGCACACTTTTTCAGCTTGTGTGCAGATGATAGGTGCTTAAATATTCATGTTTAATCCTCTTAATTTACATTTTTTAAGCTCTTTGTCTATATATTTTAGTCTATTTTACTTCACTTTTGTGTTTTACATGTTTTTATAGGGTCTTGGAGAAAAAAAAAACATTTTTTGCACTTAAAGGAATAAATCTAGAAATCCTGGAGCAGCTGCTGGCTAGAGTGCGATCGAGCTCAGATTTATGATCGAGCGCACTCCTCTGTGAGATCGAGCACAGACTGGCGATCGAGCGCACCACGAATGCGATCGAGTGCACATGTACGGGCGTGAACAGTAAAGCGGCAGAACCAGTTTTGGAAATAAAGGAGTTTTTATGTTTTAGGAAATTTAGGGTTTCCTGAGCCTTCTAGGATTATTCAACCCCTATAAATACACTTGTAAAAACACAAATGGGGGATCCCTTCTTTTATCTTTCAATCTTCTTTTAGTTTTAGGTCGAGAGGCCGGAGGCCAGAAGGAGACCGTGGAGAGGAATTGGCGACTCTTCTCACATTTGAGCACACTACAAGAACATCATCTTGCTGTTCTCCTTTGGCAACTGAAGCCTCTCCATTGTTGGTGTGGCTTCTCCTCTCATCCCACATCCTCTTCTTGCAATCTTTCTTGAAATGGCCCTCCTTGTTGCAGTAGAAGCATCTTCTTCCTCCTCCAAGTCTTGTCTTGGAATGAGATCTCCCATGGTTCTGCCCTCTACCTCTTGATTTCTCCCAGTAGTTGCCATGGTTTCTACTACCATTCCGAGTTGCTGGCCTTCCTCTTACAAACAGCCCATCACCACTTGATGTCTCCTTCATCTTGGCCTTGAAATCATGTGCCCTTATGGCATTAATCACAATTTCCTTTGTCAAAGCATCTCTTCCATACTCAATGGCATTAATCAAGTTATCAAAGCAATCAGGAAGAGAATTTAACAAAATAATAGCCAATTGTTCATCCGAAAAAATAATGTTACAGCTATTCAAATCTTGAACTAGCTTATTAAAGACATTAAGATTATCTTGCAACTCTTTACTAGGATCCATTTTAAAAGCAAAGATTCTTTTAAGAAGATAAATCTTGTTAGGAAGAGTTTTGGTAAGAAACAACTCATCTAATTTCTTCCATATGACAGTCAGATCCTCCGAGTCTCCGTACTCCCTTATGACACTATCCGACATGTGCAAGAAAATGGTGTTGTAAGCCATCTTCTTCATCTCGGTCCGCTGGTCCTCCGTGACACTTGCTGGAAAAGCATCATCTTCTTCAATAGCCAAGTCCACTTTCTGTTACATTAGAACAGCCTTGATCTTCCGCTTCCAAAGTCCAAAGTCTCCCTTTCCATCAAAATTCTCTACACAGAAATTTGAAGCCATATTTTTCGGACAAGATCCCAGATTTATGCACTACCCACAAATGTTTTCTTCAACCTCAAGAACACAGATCGAAGATGGATCTTAACACTGTTCTTGAATCAACCTTCAAGAACACGATCAGATCTTGATCTTTACATCATTCTTGAATCACCCAAGAAGTTGATCTTTGATTCTTGGAGTCTTGGCTCCGCCACCTTCTTGTTCTTGCTCCGATACCCACCTGTGCAGTTCTGATTCTACTGTCCAAAGCTCTGATACCATGTTGGAAATCACCTTGACAAGATGCCCAGGTGGTGATCTTCCAAACACCCAAGTCTAGAATGACTTGTAGAAATAATTTCAGCAATCGAACACAAGAACAGAAAATCAAAGATAGAAAGAAGACGAGCAATTTGTTATCGAGGTTCGGCAATGTGCCTACGTCCCTGTGAGTTCCTCTGAACTCTCTGCACTATCTCAAATGGTTCTTACAAGTTACAGCAATCCCCTTCAAGAAACCAAGTTCTTGAAGACACCAAGAAGAGAAGAAAGAAGATTACAATGCTCTCTCTCTATACTACTCTCTCTTCTTTACAATCAACCTCACTACAAAGAGTCCCTCTTGTGTTTGTCACTCTTACATAATTCTCTCTATGTGTTTACAATTGATCTCACAATGTCACTTTTGTATGTGTGTTGTATTCTCTTGTTGTTCCTTGTAGTGTGTGAAAATGAGGCTTGAGAACCGCTTTTATAGCCTTTCACTTCTTGGACATTCTTGTGAATCAATCTCCTCCATTTGATCATGATCTCCTTTTAATCTTAGCCCTTCATCATTCTCCAAGTGGTGTTGTGCGTTTTGGTCTTGCGCACACACACTTTGGAGAGTCCTAAGTCATTCTGCCCATGTGTGCCTTGGTGTGCCTGGCGCCTTGGTGCTCAACAGGGCACGCCTTGGCGCTGGGGCAGAGTGAACTTGTGAAGTCTCTGGGAGGCGCAGTGCTGGCTACTGGGTGCCTTGGCGCTTGTGCTATCCTGGAGCACACCATTCTGGAGGGCGTGACGCTGGTTCTGAGCGGTGCGGTGCTGACCCGGACTTGGCACACTTCTTGTTGTGCGCACACTTTCTTAGCTTGTGTGCAGAAGTGCACACACTAGTGCGCATGGCCTTCCCTTGCTCCAAAATGATGCACACACATGTGTGCAGTCTTTTAACTTGTTGAACTTTAATCTTCCAACTTTGGTTTAGACTTTAACCATCTTTGAACCATGGTTGGACCTATGCAAACCTTAGACAAATACCAACAGAAACCTTATAAGATCCTCTATCAAGCCATATAAATTTTATGTCATGAGTTTAAGTTTCCAAATTATGACAATAAATCAAAGTTTTGGCCATTTAAGCTAAGGTTTCGATTTTCTCTCTCCTCCTTGAGAATTAATCTACAAGATTTTCTAGATTTGATCTATATGCTATAGGCTACATTACCGTAAAATATCACGACATTATATTGAGAACACAACATTTTCCATTGTCATATATGAAGCTTTCATATATTCAAGTTTTATCTATCAACAGACATCCTCAGTCAATTTAACATACATAAACATGTTCATAGAGATTATTCAAGGCCATAGAACGATAACTCATGTTCTACTACCAATGTAACAAAGATTAACACACCGAATATATTCTTACCAAATTGGATCCGAAATTGCTTGATTCTTGAGTTCCTCCACGAATTGATACTCCTAAGCCTTGCTAGTGGTCGTGTGTGTATTCACAAGCATGGAAAACCATACTCTTTCCACAACTCAATAACCTCTTGTCACTCTCTAGGGAAGAATATGGTGTTTTCTCCCTCTAGAAATCTCTTTCTCACTCTACAATACTAGTGCAATCACACACCTCTCTTATGCACGTTTTCTCTTCTGCACCTTTTTTTTTTTTTTTTTTTTTACAACAGTTATTTGGTTGGTTAACACAAATATGCAAATAGTGGAGTCAAGGGAAGTTTTGGGAAAACCACTCCCTCCATTCTTTCATTTCAATTACGTCATGGATGGGTTACGCAAGCCTTCATGGGTGGCCGATCCAACCTAGTTCTTTTTCAACAATTCTAATTTTGATTTAAATAGATCATAGATGCTATTGAATCACATAGAATCCTCTTGCTAGAAGTTATCAATTCTTTTTTTTTTTTTACTAAAGAGATTATATATATATATATATATATATATATATATATACACACACACACGTCAACTATTTACATTACAATTAGCATTTAGGTATGGCCTTAACAATAGTTTTGAGTCATAGTCTATAAGACAGTTTTTTTTTTTAAAACAACAGTAAAATTAAAAATTATTTAATTTGATAAACTAATAAGAAAAGCAATTTTAACACAAATTCAATTTTATGAAAACTAGTTTTCTTTATATTATTTTCACAAAAAGTTTTTAAGATATTTGATCTAACTTTTATTTAAAAAAAAAAACATTTTATAAACTCCCATACAATACCGTACCACTGACAAGGGCAAAGACACATCTAGGCTACCATAAGCCTTCTATTTTCCCAATTCTTTTTTGAGTTTCTTGACATATCTAGATTTTCAGGCATCGTGCATTACAGTCTTATACATTACGGAGTTAGTGATGCCCTTAAATCACTGTGGACTTATTTTAAGGCATTCCTAATCTGTCCCAAATTAAAAAATGGAGCCTTGGAAGTTATGGGCTGATCTGATATAAATTATAATGGAGCAGAAATATTTTTCTGAATCCATCAAACAACGATCTACTCAATTGATCTAGAAGCCTGTCCTGAAGACAAAAGGAATGGCTTAAAATGAGGGTTGTCATTGAGACCACAATTTTGAAACATTCATTTGCCACATTTTTTTTTTTTTTTATAAAATCATAAAATTAGTTAGTAGTCTTTAACTTAATAATTATTGCCCTAACTCAAATGTAAACGGATGTTTTAAAGTTTTGAGTTCGATTTTTCGTACCAACAAATTTTTTATAGATAAAAAAAAAGTATTATGTATATAGAAAATTGAAGTTTATATAGATTAGATCATTGTTGAAAAATAAAATAAAATCATAAAATTACTAATCAAGCTTCTTGATGTGTTGTTATGTTACCAGTTCATTGTCCGATAATTTATTCAAATGGTTCACTTGTCTATCAAATATTATTTATTTTTTCTTAATAAAAGTGGTTGAAATATCATTGACAGCTTAAAATACAGTAAATTTAAGTAATATCCAACCTATAGTATAAATTATGAAAAAAAAAATTATTTGGTACGGTGTCAATTTTTTTTATTAAACTACACATAAAATGTTACATATTAAAGAATAAGTAAATAAAACATAGATAATACGGAAGTTATTAATATATTTCTTTATGATTATTTGTGAAGGTTTTTCTCCCGTCCAATATCAAATTCAATTCAAGGCACTCAACCAGACAAGAATTTCTTTGACCACAGAGAGTATGGACAATGTAGCATGGGGGAGCGAAGCAACAAGAAAACTACCAGTCAAAGCTATTACTAGACATACAAAACAGCAAACATTTCAAACCTACCATTCTCTTTCTCAAGTTCCTTTGAAAATCTTGTAAAAACACTCTTATTCAACTATGATAAATTATGTCAAATTCTTCGTCTAAAATACAGTCTCTCTTCCTCTTAAACATTCTCTAGCTATCTGTAAATCAAGTTTAGAATGGCAAGGCCTGGCAACAAGATCATACAAGCCAAGCTGGTGGGTATGTCTTACCCTTTTCTTTTACTTCTACCTTTTTTTTCCTTACAGAATGGTTTGTGAAAGCTGAAGGGTATGCCTTTATTCAATTCCTACTTATGCCATCTCTCTTTTGCAAATCTTTCCATTTTTTTTCTTTTCTTTTTCTGTTCTCTCCTCAAATCCTGAAAATTACTCTCTTCAAGTTGAAACATGAAAATTTGGTCAATTGATTGGGAAAAATAGAAATGATCTTTCATGGAACTAGTGTGACTAGGTAATCTTCTTAAGAGAGGAAGAGCAATTTCAATTTCTTTATAAAATTTCTTAACACATGTATTAGTAGATTATGTAATTAGTGAGTTTTCACAGAAATTGCTCAGTGGCCTTTGAGCTCTTGGATTATGCTACGTTAACCACACCTATCCTACTTTTTGAGAATTAGCTCTTTGACCTCAGAACTAATTTAGGGTTGACTTGGGACTCTTGGTCTAGTGGTCATTTCTGAGTTGTGGAGACTCAGGTTCGATTTCCTTCCCACCAATTAACCCAAAGAAGAAAAAAAAGGAATTAATTCAGGGAAAATGTAGATGTTCCATGGAAATTGAAAGATTTCAATGCATGTATACCGACTATTCTCTATAATAAAGAAAATGTTTAGTACGATGTTAACATTGGAATGTTAGATTAGTGAATTTTTTTAAATAATTACCATCACTAGTTTTAGTGTTGATGTTTGCCTTTCTTGTAATTTCCTATTCATGTAAAACTGTAGACATTGTGCAATATTGTCAGCCTTTTCCAATTTCCATGGAGCATACAAACACAGAGTATTTAAGATTTTTGAACCCCAAGACAGTAATATCACATGCCAAAACTTATATCTGTGGATTTTCAACTTAGGAACAAATCTAATCTAGGCAAAGATATTGACTTCCTTTTGCAGGTGCTTCTAGGGGATATGGGAACTGGGAAAACCAGTTTGGTATTAAGATTTGTCAAAGGCCAGTTTTATGATCACCAGGTTGATGTTCATATCTTTTTATCAATATAATTTTCTTTTGTTATTTCTTCATAATGTGTCGCAGACTGCAGACTCACAATCGAAGACCTTGTCAAATTTTCTGTGTAGGAACCAACCATAGGAGCAGCTTTTTTCACTCAGATTTTATCCCTAACTGAAGCCACTGTAAAGTTTGATATGTGGGACACAGCAGGACAAGAAAGATATCACAGCCTGGCTCCTATGTACTATCGTGGTGCAGCCGCGGCTGTAGTTGTGTATGACATCTCAAGCATGGTATATTTTCCTTTTTGTTCATTCATCTTTCTAAGAAATAAATAAGGTTTAGAAACGATACATATATGTTTCTTTGGCTTCAGGACACATTCAATCGAGCCAAAAAATGGGTTCAAGAACTGCAGAAACAAGGTTACTCATCAAATTAAAACTTCTATTATGTGTTTGTCTCTTGATTGACAAATGTTATACTATAGTAATTTATATAAGATTGTGTCAGTTCTTATATTCACTAATTTAGTTCCGATTACATATCAAAGATTTCATTCTCATGATTTAGAAATTAATTTCTGTTGCCGGCTAGCTGAATCTGTATTCACTTGTGGTTCAAGACTGTATAACTTGTATCTTCTTTGACAGACTCCATTTGTTCCCTAATCTTTTGTTAGTCCGCATGGGAAATTTCAGAAAGTAACTGAAATAATCTAGTTTAGTATTTCTACTGGTTTATTTATTTAGTATCACAACTGTGTTTGAGTTCAGAATGAAGCTTTAGTAGTTGTTACAATGGCTCATTTTCATCTTTCCCATGATATATTTCTCTCAAGAAAATCCAAATTTGGTGACGGCATTGGTGGCAAACAAGTCTGACTTGGATCCAAAGAGAGAGGTGGAGAATGAGGTATTTGCATAATCTTTTCTTTTCTTCTTTCATTAAAATCTTAAAATGGCATGTCTGTCTTTGATTCTCATTCGTTTTTATGTTTTTAAAGCCTACAATAACCAGCAAAGATTAGGTGATGGGTATCAACATATTAACATGACATACAGAATATTCTCTTTGACACTTTCTTAGGATTCCTTTTTTCCCCACATCTCATTGCCCCAAGAAAATCGTTTTTGTCATTAATTTTATATTATCTACATGAAACCCAGAATGCACATTTAATTTTTTCTTGTTGGCTAGCAACCTGTGCTCCAAATGTACCTTGATGTTCTTTATTAATCTAAAGTTACGACTTTGATCCCTCTTTTTCTTTCTCTTCTTCTTTCATATACAGGAAGGAGAGCAATTCGCTCAAGAAAACGGAATGCTATTTATAGAGACATCTGCAAAAACTGCACAGAACGTTAACGAGCTTTTCTATGAAATAGGTACAAAAGTCTCGATTGGTCTGTATATAATTTATGTTACTTCTGCACAATGTGTGAGAACACAATGGGCATCTGGTTCTCTGTCGAACTTCTGTGGAAAGCTTGATTGCACATTCCCTATTTTACCCAAACATCTGTTTTTCCTTTTAATTGATTTTGCAATGCTTAGATGTTTCTTCCTCTGCTTTTTACAGCGAAGAGGCTGGCAAGATCTCACCCTTCAAAGCTTTCTGGGATAAATCTAAACAATGAAACACAAGATATAAGAAGAAAACTTTTCTGTTGCCTAGGATGAAACACTCATCTCAAGAGTTCTTGGGTAACCAATAATCACCTCCTTCTTTGCTTCAATCTGTAAAGAGAACCATTACCTCTTACTTGTAAAGTTGGAATACTGATTTCAATTGTTACATTTGAGGTGTCTTCGAGTTCTTTTTTTTTTTTTTTCAAAAGGAAGCCACTTGTTGTGGTGGGGGGTTTGGCATGGACCCTTACCCAATTATTAAAAACCAAAACATGAAATAAAAATATAAGGAGGGACATAAACCGTACCCGTAAAGAAAATGTTAGATATTTATATGTGAGTTATCACACATCGAAAAGAAATAAAAGATAAGAGTGTTATATATATATATGGTTTGGATCCAAAATTTGTGAGCTTAAGCTTTTAAGTCATATTGGTGTCCATCTATGTATATCAAGCCTGTGTTCATGTAATCTCTCACCTTACTGTCCTGTGATTGGGTATGAGAAGCGGTTGTGTGCCCCACGATTGTTTGTCCTGTGAGAAACTTTTGCTTTTACATAACCCAAGACCTTAAAGCAATGCCATAGCTTCCCTCTCCATATTAGAACCAGGACTATAAAAACAAGAATAAGCAAATGAAACAGCTCCTGCCTAGTCTCTTAATAAACATCCACCAGCGCATGCACCATTTCTGCTGGACCCATCAGAATTCAGCTCAAGAACACCGGGCCTCGGAGCCTCCCAACAAACCCAAATGCCACGATGTACACTAGGTAACTTAAGAGGAACCTGCAGTGCCCGAGAAACAACAGTATCATGGAAATTTGAAGGAAAATGCCAGATTTGGAGACCTTCCTGATTTTACGCATAAAGCTGAATTATGAATTGCAGCCATTCCTAGCAAGCCACAACTCCCAGCAAATGAGGCAAACCAACAAATTATGCATAAAGCCTATTTGCGACTTTGGGGAAAACTCAAACCATTTGTCGAATAAAATTTGCATGGAATGGTAACGCTGCATGTTTACCAATAGACTGAAATATTTCCAAACAGTCGAAACCACGAGAATTCCAAGCCGTTTAACTCCATCATCAACAATCTTTCGTGCCACTGAAAGTAAGCCAAAGGAATTCGATTAAGCTCCCAAAACGAAGCACTAGTAAAGACCCCAGAACTGCTCGGACACCAAATTAAGCGGTCAGGAGAGCTAGACAAAACCACGTCTTGAATTGTTTTTCTTTGATCATCAGTCAACAACGGCAGAACATATGCTAGGAGAGCGAGACTGCTTAACACCTGAGCAACAGTCATATTCGGTAAAGAATGAATCTCTTCTGGGCATGCCATTTGTCAAACTTAAATGAGATTTCTCCTTTGCCAAAAATCCATAAAGAATTCTCCATTATGAACTATGTGTGCAGCAGATGAAAATAAGAGCCATATTGCCAATCAAAGACGTCAGAACAGAACATCATTTTCTGAATCTCTGGGTTGGTGGTTGTGGCATTGGACTATTATGCCCGAAAATAATTGATTCTAATAGGCCTCTTAAATTGGGTTTAATCATAAATCATAATGAATTCAATTGGACTTATTTGTTGTGGACTTTGATGGGACTTAAAAACAAACGAAATTCAAATGTGGCGGGTTATTAAATTTGATACTGCCAAAAAATACCCTTCCAATAGGAAGACAACACGTGGATCCTCTTGATAGCAGATCGCAAGAAGACACGTGGATGATTCAGGACTGGGCAGCTCAGCCTCCAGGTCATAACTATCTTTCAGGGCTCCGCCGTCCCCAGCTGGGCCTCCACGTCACCACCGCCTTCCAGGCCATCATTGCCCAACCAAGTTGGGGCGTCAGGTCGGCAGACTACCCCAGACACGTAAACGGCTTGTGATCCAGCCATCAAGGCCAAGCCCTAACGGACGGCCCCTAGCCACCTAGTTGGGCCTCTTAGGCATCATGTCAAAACCAAGTTGAGGTGTTAGGTGATCAACCGCCCTCATACCTAGATGGCTCCTGATCAAGCCAGCAAGACAAAGCCCTAACGAACGGCCCCCAGCCACCTAACTGGGCATCCTAGGCATCATTACTCAACCTAGTTGGGGCATCATATCGCTACTGCCCTAGACCAAATGTCGCCTCCAAAGTCCTATAAAAAGGGTCAGGTATGTATTCCAATCCATCCAACTTTTCTTAACTGAAAAAGGGAACGTTTGTCCTCTGCATACACTTTATTTCGCCCTAACTTAAGTTTCGGAGCATCCCTGGAGGCACCCTTTCCGGCAACCCTATAGCCTCTCTCTCTTTCCCTGTGCAGGTACACCAGAGGCTCGACCTCCAGCTCAGCAAGACACATTTTTGGCATCAACAGATTGGCGCCGTCTGTGGGAAACCACCATCTCTTGCTGGTAGTAACAGCGAAGAAGTTCAAAGAACTCATTTGTTGTCATGCCACCCAAAACCCCTGCCAGGGACCTTGGTAAAGGAGCAATGAGGTCTGGAGCAAGTTCCTCGGCTGAATCTGAGGCCCGTCCCAACGTGGCTATTCTCCAGGTGCAATTCGTGGAACTATCGCAGCTAGTGGCTAACCTAGCCGCCGAGGTCCGTGAAGGAGCTCGTCGCGCATCATCACCATATTGCGGCTGGACCCAAGTCACCATAGTTCGGCCAGCCGCCAACCGCCAGGCAATGGCTGTTCGACGATCAAATCACCTCTACTTCGCGTGGTCAGGTCCAGCAGGTCTAGAGAGAGTCCCTCATCCAAAAGCAGTAAAGGCATTGGCAAACGGATCGAAGACATAGAGGGACGAATCAATGAAGCGTTCAAAGGTCGTGGCCACAATATTATAGACGAACTCGACGTGCAGGACTTACCTTTCACTCAAGAGGTCCTCGAGGCCCCCCTTCCACCGAACTTCCGAATGCCACAAATTAAACCTTACGATGGATCTATTGACCCTCTGGATCATCTCCAGTACTACCGAACCACAAATGACACTCCACAGACATTCAGACCCTGTGATGTGTCGAACATTTCCTCTAACCCTTGAAAAGGCAGCCGGGACGTGGTATTCCTGTTTGAAACCAGGAGGTATCCGCACGTTTAAAGATCTAAGTTACGCCTTCACCTCTCATTTTATTAGTAGCAAAGGACCAAAAAAGATCTCAGAGTCTCTGTTCAATATCGTCCAGCAAAAAGGAGGAAAACTCTGGGCCTATATTTCGAGGTTCAACTCCGCCACTTGGGAGATCTCAGACCTTGACCCCAGTGTTCAACTACTGGCATTCAAAAATGGACTAAGATCGGGAGTATTCAGTTCAAAACTTACCAAACGCCCACCCATTGATATGAGTGAAGTCTTGGCGCGAGCTGAAAAATGCATGCTAGCGGAAGACGACCAGGCGTTCCGCAGAAAGCGAGGAGGAGACACGGAGAGAAAGAAGAGAGGCCTATTAGCCCATGCTGTGAGCCTACTAAACGGCCATTTCAAGACAAGAGACCCAGAGCCCCCAGGCTTTTCAAAAGTAGACCTCGAACCCCTAGGCCTTTCGAAAATGGACTTTTGGGCCATCCGACAACTACACTCCGCTGAATGCATCTAGGACCAACGTTCTAATGCAGATCCACGATAGGAGTCTTCTGCAGTGGCCCCCGAGGCCACCAAATCTTAATCCAGATCGAAGCACTTGGTGTAGGTTCCACAAAAACTACGGCCATGACACAGAAGAATGTAAGGCATTAAAGAACCAGATCGAGGCCCTCATTAACAGAGGACATCTAAAGGAGTTTACTATACCGCGAATGAAAAAATTTGCAGAGCGACCTCGAAGAAGCCTGAAAACCCACTTGAGCGAAACAAGCCTGTGCGACCTATTCGGAAGAGCCCGGGGCCGAACCATGGGGAGCTTAGTCGGAAGAAACCAGAGGTCCCCACGGAAAAAATCATCAAGACCATTTGTAGGGGGGGCGCAGCTGGAGGCAGGTCTAATAACTGCGGGAAGTCTTATGCCAGGTCAATAACTTCTATTTCTGGACCCCATAAACGGCATAAGACGAGCGGAACCATTTCCTTTTCGGATGAAGACTTAGAATGAGTTTAAACTCCACAAGACGATGCTGTCGTCATTTCCCTCCTCGTGGCCAACCATGAAATCAGGCGAGTCCTGGTCAATAACGGGAGCTCAGCCGACATTCTGTTCTATGATGCCTTTCAACAAATGCAACTAGGAGAATCCCAATTAGAGTCCGTCTCCACCCCACTCTATGGCTTCTCAGGAGGACCAGTCTTTACAGAAGGTAGCATAACCCTCCCAGTAACTGCAGGGACGGCCCCTCAGGAGACAACTGTGTAGACCACCTTTCTGATCGTCCGGCAGCCCTTGTCCTACAATATGATACTTGGGCAACCAACGCTGAATAAACTCCAAGTGGTTGTCTCCACCCATCACCTCAAAATTAAATTCCCCATCGAGGAAGGAGTAGGTGAAACCAAAGGAGATCAACAAACCTCAAGGTCCTCCTATCTCAGTTCAGTGAGAAAAGGCAAGAAGGTGGAAACCCTCCCGCTTGAGCTGGACGATCTTAGAGACAAAGGAAGCAACCCAAGAGGCCAACCAATAGAAGAATTAACCACTCTCTCCCTCGATGAAGACAGCACCTGAACTATTCAAATTAATTTGAACCTACCGGAATCCCTTAAGCAGTCTTTGCTCGCCCTCCTTCGGGCAAACCAAGATCTATTTGCTTGGACCGTCGCAGATATGCCCGAAATCAGCCCAGAGGTCATAGTGCACCGACTAAGTGTGGATCCAAACCACAAGCCGGTCATCCAAAAGAAAAAGTCATTTGCCCTCGAACGACAGGAAGTCGTCCGAGCAGAAGTTGACAAATTGCTCTCGGTCCAATTCATCCGGGAGGTAAGCTATCCAGATTGGGTGTCTAATGTAGTAATGGTAAAAAAGATGAATGGCAAGTGGCGAATCTGCATTGATTTTTTCAATCTAAATAAAGCTTGTCCGAAAGATAGCTTTCCACTACCTAGGATCGATCAACTTGTCGACGCAACATCAGGACATGAATTACTAACGTTCATGGACGCCTATTCAGGGTATAACCAAATCCTCATGTATCGACCGAACCTAGAGAAAATAGTATTTATTACAGAACAAGGACTCTACTACTATAGGGTCATACCATTCGGCTTGAAGAATGTCGGGACCACTTACCAGAGGTTAGTAAATAAAATTTTCCAGGGACAGATAGGCCGGAATATGGAAGTATATGTCGATGACATGTTGGTTAAAAGTATCAAAGCCAATGACCACGAGGTTGATTCAAAGCAACGCTAAAAGAAAAAACTTGCCTGGGATGCCACCATCTCAGCTACCGCGTAGAGGGAATCCGTGGTCTTTCTGCCCAGCTTAACAACGTCTAAAGGAGGAGTCCCCTTAGTTAGATGCTCCCTCGCCACCCGAGGGTGTGCAAAGACGGAGTCATCCATCATCAGAACCTAGTTGGGCATAAAGATCAGGGCCTCAGAAGCAGCTCCTTTGCTAGCACCAGGAGCAGTGGAGGGTCCAGTGGTGACAGATATCGGTGGGGCAACACTGGAAACTAGAGTGGTCTCCGACTGGAAGGGATGCCTCGGGGGAGTCTCCAGGTCAATCAGAGTAGGAGACTGAGCCCGAGGCCTCTTCTTGGTCCTTGAGCCTGAGGCCTGCTGCTTCTCGGACCGTGCTGACCTCCTCTTCTCCAAAGCTAGTTTTTTGGCATGCCCTCTAGCAAGGGCAGCGGCCTCCATCTCTGCCTAAAAAATACAACCAAGGGAAATTACATAAGTACAAATCACAGGAAGAAAATGCAAGTAAAAAAGGAAAACAGAGAAAATAAAAGGTAAAACTAAAGCTTTTACCACTCTCGAGCGAAGGCTAGGGGCACGAGGGGCAGAGACCTCGCCTGGCCAGTTCCTCATTGTTGTAGAGGACTCCAACGTCTAGGGGTGAGGCCACCATGGCATCCACTGTCTTTTGTTCGTACGAAAGAAAGCTCACCTTCTTGCACTTCCCAGTCCGATCCATACTCTAGGAACGAGGAAGGTCGAAGTCCTCGGCGGATTGAACAAAAAATAAGTTCTTCTTCTACCTCTTGATTGATGAAGGCATCTTCTTCAGCAACCTTCTCCTCGGTCGGGTACTAAAAACTACCCATCTGGTCTGGCCGTGCCTGCTAATCAGGAAGTGGGCTTTAAAGATATCCAGGGTCATCGACCTGCCCACCTCCGAACAGACACAGATAAAAGCCATGATCAACCGTACCGAGTTCGGTACCAGCTGGCACAGCGCAATATCGAAGTACCGAAAGATGGTACAAAAGAATGGGTGAAGAGGAAATCGCAGCCCAGCCTGCATATGGTGCACATATACGCAAAGCTCGAAAGGGGCTCAGTTAGGGAGGGCATCACAGACCCTTTCCCTCACCCTGACCAGTGGGAGGGCGTACTTGCTTGGGATACTGTATATCTTCCGGATTATCTCCAAGTCCTCCTCCCTCAGTTGACTAGGGATCTCATTGGCCGTGTAATTCCACTCCTCTCTCTCCTTTCTTACTGAGGTCTCCTGAATGTCGGTCAACGCCTTAATCATCTCATCCTCGGAAGAGGAGTCCTCTTTATACTCCCCCTCCAAAGGGACATACGGCACCATTACCAGGGGGCCTGCCCTCGGCATAGCCCCCACAGGAGTCTTTCCCCTCGACAAGGACGAAGACGTCTCTACCTCCTCGGAACTATCACCACTAGTTTCATCTACGCTACTCCTACTATTATCACTACTACTAGGCCTATCACGATATACATCAAAGGAAAACATGATTAAAAAGAAGGACAGACAAACTCACCAAAGCTCGAAGGGTTCAGACTTAAGCTCCTCCTAAACATCCAAGTTTGTCAAAAGCACTCCCTCTTCACAACTTCGAAACGCCGCGGTCACCAAAACTCCAGCACCAAATAAATCCGAGCTCCCACGAAAATCAGGCTCCGAAACTCCACACAAAAATTGGAATGAGGATGAAGACTCATAGGGTGAACACTCTCGGACAGCAAAGGGATGAAGGCAATAAACTCTCTTTTATGACGGACGAGGACGAGGACTCTCAAGAACTTTCTTTCTTGCAAACAAACTCAGATTTTAAGTTAAGTGAAAAGAAAAGGAAGCCAATGCCCCCTTATATAGGAAAGGGAACACGACAAACGAGGACCATTTAATGTGAGCGCGAAAGTAGAGGGGACTCTTCAGAGTCCCAAAGCAACCCTCACACTTCCCTAGGGGACGTTCCATTCCCCGAGGTGGTCCTCGTTTTCCCAAAACGGCTTCTTAAATCCCAAGGGATATCATCATTTCCCATGCACCACTATTTGGGCAAAAAGAGCCATATGTCACCTCCGCCGCCGCTTTTACAGGGATCACACTGCTATAGCTCCACTAGTCCTCGGCCCATTCTCTTCACGGTTCGAGGAGATGGATCGCTCCATTGGTCCTCGGCCCATTCTTTTCAAGGTCCGAGGAGATGGATTGCTTCGCTGGTCTTCTGCCTATTCTCTTCAAGGTCCAAGGAGATGGATTGCTTTACTGGTCGTCGGACTCAAGTTCTTCATGGCCGAGCAGATGGATTGCTCCATTGGTTTTCGGTCCATTCTCTTCATGGTCCGAGGAGATGAATCGCTCCACTGGTCCTCGGCCCATTCTCTTCAAAGTCCGAGGAGATGGATTGCTCCACTGGTCCTCGGACTCAAGTTCTTCATTGCCGAGCAGATGGATTGCTCCACTGGTCCTCGGACTCAAGTTCTTCATGGCCGAGCAGATGGATTGCTCCACTGGTCCTCGGCCCATTCTCTTCAAGGTCCGAGGAGATGGATTGCTCCACTGGTCCTCTGCTCATTCTCTTCAAGGCCAAACAGATGGATTGCTCATCTGGTCCTCGGCCCAAGAGCTTCATGGCCGAACAGATGGATTGCTCCACTGATCCTCGGCCCAATATCTCCAAGGACGAACAGATGAATGACTCCAGTGGTCCTCCGTTCGCTATCCCAAAGACCTAAAGAAGCTAATCAATGCTCCTGAATGCAGAGCAAGCCATACAATACTTCCTTAAGCACATAACTGTACTCAAGGAAGTGGGGGGCCTCTGATACTACCAAAAAATACCCCTCCAAGAAAACGACATGTGGATCCTCTTGACAGCAGGTCACAAGAAGACACGTGGATAATCCAGGACCGGGCAGCTCAGCCTCCAGGTCATAACCGCTTTTCAGGGCTCCGTCGCCCCCAGCTAGGCCTCCACGTCACCACCGCCTTCCAGGCCATCATTGCCCAACCAAGTTGGGGCGTCAGGTCGGCAGACTACCCCAGACACGTAAACGGCTTGTGATCCAGCCATCAAGGCCAAGCCCTAACGGACGGCCCCTAGCCACCTAGTTGGGCCTCTTAGGCATCATGTCAAAACCAAGTTGAGGTGTTAGGTGATCAACCGCCCTCATACCTAGATGGCTCCTGATCAAGCCAGCAAGACAAAGCCCTAACAAACGGCCCCCAGCCACCTAACTGGGCATCCTAGGCATCATTACTCAACCTAGTTGGGGCATCATATCGCTACTGCCCTAGACCAAATGTCGCCTCCAAAATCCTATAAAAAGGGTCAGGTATGTATTCCAATCCATCCAACTTTTCTTAACTGAAAAATGGAACGTTTGTCCTCTGCATACACTTTATTTCGCCCTAACTTAAGTTTCGGAGCATCCCTGGAGGCACCCTCTCCGGCAACCCTATAGCCTCTCTCTCTTTCTCTGTGCAGGTACACCAGAGGCTCGACCTCCAGCTCAGCAAGACACATTTTTGGCATCAACAGATTGGCGCCGTCTGTGGGAAACCACCATCTCTTGCTGGTAGTAACAGCGAAGAAGTTCAAAGAACTCATTTGTTGTCATGCCACCCAAAACCCCTGCCAGGGACCTTGGTAAAGGAGCAATGAGGTCTGGAGCAAGTTCCTCGGCTGAATCTGAGGCCCGTCCCAACGTGGCTATTCTCTAGGTGCAATTCGTGGAACTCTCGCAGCTAGTGGCTAACCTAGCCGCCGAGGTCCGTGAAGGAGCTCGTCGCGCATCATCACCATATTTGCGGCTGGACCCAAGTCACCATAGTTCGGCCAGCCGCCGACCGCCAGGCAATGGCTGTTCGACGATCAAATCACCTCTACTTCGCGTGGTCAGGTCCAGCAGGTCTAGAGAGAGTCCCTCATCCAAAAGCAGTAAAGGCATTGGCAAACGGATCGAAGACATAGAGGGACGAATCAATGAAGCGTTCAAAGGTCGTGGCCACAATATTATAGACGAACTCGACGTGCAGGACTTACCTTTCACTCAAGAGGTCCTCGAGGCCCCCCTTCCACCGAACTTCTGAATGCCACAAATTAAACCTTACGATGGATCTATTGACCCTCTGGATCATCTCCAGCACTACCGAACCACAAATGACACTCCACAGACATTCAGACCCTGTGATGTGTCGAACATTTCCTCTAACCCTTGAAAAGGCAGCCGGGACGTGGTATTCCTGTTTGAAACCATGAGGTATCCGCACGTTTAAAGATCTAAGTTACGCCTTCACCTCTCATTTTATTAGTAGCAAAGGACCAAAAAAGATCTCAGAGTCTCTGTTCAATATCGTCCAGCAAAAAGGAGGAAAACTCTGGACCTATATTTCGAGGTTCAACTCCGCCACTTAGAATTTAAATACGTTTAGTGCGTTATTAACCATTAAATTCTATATGATATGCAAAAAATTCATATAGCAGCATATTTAAAATGAAATAAGATAAAGTTGAATATTGAAAAATATACAAATATGAATATAATGAGAAGATATAAAAAATAATAGATATGGATAAACCTTTTATATAAAAATACAGGAGTTTTGAGATATACAAAATTTAAATATACAAAATTTAAATATAATAAGGAAATAAAATAAAATCTAAGATATATATATATATATATATATAAAGCTAGTGATAAATATTGCAGGATATAATAAGATATGATGAATATTGAAATATGAAATTTTTTAATATACTGGGTAGATACAAAATTTGAAAGTAATAATGAGATAAAAAGGCTAAGAGATACAGAAAAGCTAATAGATAAACAAATGCTCTCATAGAAAATATGATTGAAAGTGTAGTTAAAAAACTAATAGATAAAAATACTCAAACAATGAGGAAAAAAAAACTAATAGATATAGATTAAGTTAATAGACAAAAAAAAAGAATTTAAAATGAAATAAGTTGTAAGTTTGAATATTGAAATATACTAATTTTGAATATAACGAGATAAAAAAACTAATAAATATAGAAAAAAGTATTAGATAAAAAAATGTAAATTTTTTAAGATGAAATAAGATAGACTGAAAATTTAAATATAATGAGCAGATACAAACTTTCAATATAATAAGGAGATGAAATGTAATAGATAAGTAAAACTGATTTGAAAAAAAAATTGAATACGACGAATAGTTGAAAATCTATTAGATAAAAAATTAATGTGTACATATTAAATTTATATTCTCAATGGTTTTTTAAATTAAAAATATAGTAGAATGGACAAAGTAAAATATGTATAAAGCAAACTATGTAATTTTTGCATTTGATTCCAATCATGTAACTATTTCAAGTTATTCATTGATTCAAATTTGCAAAAATCTTGAGCATGTTTGAGTATTAGTATGCATTTGCTTGAAAGTAGTTTAACCATTAGCATTACGTTTCAGAGATGAAACACACACATCTCATATATATATAGATTAGCAAAGCAAGATTCAAATGTTTTGTTTGTTTAATATATAAATTAATAATGTCCGTCAATCTTTTAATTAAAATAACATTTTTTTTGTATTAGAACGTTAATAATTTATCTTCCAAGAGATTAAAATGTTGATATATGTACGAGCAATTTTTCACTTTTTTGGAAATTAAATTACTTTGAATTGTTTTTTTTTAAGTGGTCTTCAACAGTTTTTGAAATTAAAATTATAATCAAGTGAGCTTATCCTGTGTATTGAATGGGTCACAAGCTAATTGAATAAAAGAGATTAAGATAGTTTTTATCTTTTAAACAAAGAAATAAATTTTTTGTTAAATGGAGATAAATACTTGAATTAAGGATTATCTTTTGAATGAGGAAAATATAAGTTCATTCAAACTCTTCCAATGAACTTCGACATAATTGTAGATGAAATTCATTTTTTAATGGGCAAGAAGTTCAATAGAAGATGAAATAATCTGATTGGTTGAAGAAGTCACAATTTCACTATTACTCTTTCAAGACACCTTATAAATACGGAAAGACTTATTAGTATTTTTTTTTATTTTAAAATCATGGTGATGGAAAGCAAGTAAGAATTATGCTCCCATTTTTTTTTTCTAAATTCAAAAGGCTTTTTATGATGAAAATTGATTTACATATATCACTTCTTCTCTAAATCACTTTTTTTTTAATCAAGATTTTTCTTATTGCGAGTAGATTTTCATTAAAACCCCTAAATTTTCAAAAGAATTCTATATCTTCCACTTAATTTTTGTCCCACTAGGAGTATCACATGATTTTTTTATTTAGGAGAAGAAATAGAATTCTTTTAAAAAATCTAGGAATTTTAGGGAAAACCTACTCCCAATCAAGAATTTAGAAAAGAAATGATATATGTAAAAATCATTCTCATTATAAGAAAAAAATCTTGTAAATCATAATTTGATTTTTAAGAAATGATATATTTAAAACCATTGTCATTATCATAATTTTTAAAATAAAAAAAATACATATATAAGTATTTTACAACCATTTGGCCGATCAGGCATTGTCACCACACTGGACACGATGAGTTATATTGAAACTTATATCAATTTAATCACAATTAATTATATAATTTCAAAACTTGTCCATTATGAAGTATATGGAGTTACATGACACGAGAAAATTATACACGCACAAAACTTGTTTCTCAGGAATTCTCACTTGGGTTCTGGGGCCGTGATATGGACCTTAAGTTACTGTACATATCTGAACAAGCAAGAGCTGTATCTGACATCGCCCTAAAGAGCTTTGGCAAGCTAGTTTTGAGACTGGCCAAAGACTTCTCTCTCACATGAAGGCACTGCCTCTGGTATGCGTCCTCCTCCTCTTCCAACCTCTTCTTCACTGTCTCCACATGAAACTGCCTCTCTGTAACAGCATCCTTGTGAGGGTTATCTTCTGGCCTATCTGGATCCAAGTCATCTGGTGTTCTCTGTTGCATATACTTATGATACCAGTCTTCAAATTGTCTGGTCTTACAGGCAAGATCCTTTCGGGTCTCCTCACATTTTTCCCTCAACTTCATCTCTTCTTCTTGGTGTTGCATTATAGTGCTCATTACAGCAGCAAAGCTATATATAGCATTTCTTCCAACCTCATCTTGAAGTTTATCAAGGTGATCATGCCAAGCAAAGAGCAGTCTCTGAATTGGGGGACTTTGGGCCCTTAGTGGCGAAGAAACCTTCTCCTTCAGGCTGCTCTCTATGGGGATGAGATTTAGTTTTAACCAATTGTTAAGGGATTTTATGTACTCCTTCTGATAGTCTATAAGCCTACAAAATTGTGTGTGCCACTCCTGCACAACAGCCAACAGCTGAATTGTGCGCTCGTGATGGCGCTCACTTGTTTCCTTTGGGGATTGGGAAATGTCCAAAGATCTCAGGGCTGTTACAATCTTAGACTTATGCTCATGGTGAACTCGCATAGTTTCCCACATCGTGGCCATCCTGCAATCAAGACACCAATTATTTATGGTGTTATATGTATGCATATAATTTCTGTCATGGGTCGCACATATCTTGCAGGATTCCAGCAGGATCAAAAGTCGGTATCTTAAATTAAAAGATCACCCAATGAGTAAAGCATGGGATCATATAAAAATTTAAAATAGTTTCTTTTTTCCCCAGTGAGTAAGAAAAGGCCAGATGTTAAATAAAGCAATATTGTCAATACATTAACCAGAAAGAATAAAAACACATGACAAGACAGGAGCATTACAATCAATGCATATCACCACATTAAAAGAAAGTCAAATATGCTCATAGTACAGAAATCAGATTAATCTAGAAACATGTTAGTAGAATAAGTGTACCCAATTAACATGTTTAAATGGATTAACAAGCCACTACATCAAGCAAGAATGAGATAAGTAACAGCCAGTTGGATCTTAATCTGCCATGCCTATTAAACTTTCTCCAACGACTAACAGAAAGAAAATTGTGGCATTAGCTGTTGTGGTGAGAAAAGACAAGGTAATTTTGTCATTTGAAAAACTAAAAAGCTCATTCATACCAGGATCAGCATCATCTAAAGATCATAATCATTATTGTTGAAAATAATGATGGAAAGAGACTCTCTGACTTATTGATTGAATAGAATACAATGCAGCAGTCCAATACATAGACTAATACTAAATCTAATAGGACTGGATACAATGATTAGATAAAATAAATATAATCTAGACCTACTAGGACACACAATAAGAATCTTATTAGGATTCTCAACACTCCCTTAAGTTGGAGTATAGATATCAAATGCACCCAATTTGTTACAAATATATCGAACTTGAGAGCCATCCAATGGTTTAGTAAATAAATCTACTAGCTGATCTGTTGACTTCACGTCTGATACTGATCACATTTGTAGAAGCTTTTCTCAAACAACATGACAATCAACTTCAATATGTTTAGTCTCTCATGAAACACTGAATTGCTTGCAATATGAATAGCTGCTTGATTGTCACACATCAAGCTCACAGGACTTGACTGGTTAATTCCAAGTTCTGCTAACAACTGTTTTAGCCAAACCATCTCACATGTAGTATGCACCATTGCTCTATATTCGGACTTGGCACTTGATCTAGCCACCATAGTTTGCTTCCTATTTTTTCATAATACTAAATTACTTCCAACAAATATATAATAGCTAGTAGTAGACCTTCTCTCAGATGGAGAGTCGGCCTAATCTGTATCAGTATAACCTCAACTTGAGCACGACCATGATTTTGATAAAATAAACCACGACGAAAAGCACTCTTAAGATATATCGAAATTCGAATAACAACATCCCAATGACTAATTTACAGAGGATCGAGAAATTGACTAACCACACTTGTTGCAAATGCAATATCAGGCCTAGTAATAGTCAAATAATTCAATTTTTCAACCAAACGTCTATATTGTAATAATTCACCTTGATCAACTGCAAGTTTTATGTTGGGATCCATAGGATTATCTATATGCTTACAACCTAGCATTCCAGTATCATTCAACAAATTAAGAACATATTTACGCTGAGACAAAAAAACCATGACGAGATCTAGCAACCTCGATACCCAAGAAATATCTCAATTGTCCTAAGTCCTTTGTCTGAAATTTAGTACTCAAGAATTGTTTCAGTGCTAGAATTCCTTATTTATCATCTCCTATTATAACAATATCATCCACATATACAATCAATAATATCCTACCTGCTTTACTTATAAAAAAAAATATCCTACCTGCCTTATTGTGTTAATAAAATACAAAATGATCTACACCACATATACAATCAATAATATTCTACCTGCTTTACTTATAAAAAAAAAAAATATACTACCTGCCTTACTGTGTTAATAAAATACAAAAATGATCTACACCACATATGCTAAGGCCAAAATCAATCACTACTCCATTGAACTGACCAAACCACGCTCGAGGAGATTGTTTCAATCCATATAGAGATTTCTTTAATCGATATACTAACCCAGACCCCCCTGAGCAACAAATCCGAATGATTGCTACATGTATACTTCTTCTTGCAAATCACCATTTAGAAACACATTTTTCACATCCAACTGATGTAGGAGCCATTGAAAATTAGATGCTAGAGAGATAAACACACGAACGGACGTAATCTTAGCCACTAGAGAGAATGCCCCAGCATAGTCAATACCATATACTTGTGTATACCTTTTTAATACTAAGCGAGTTTTTAATCTATCAATAGTACCATCAGGATAAACCATTACAGCATAGACCTAGCAACAACCAATAATAGATTTCCCGGATGAAAGAGGAACCAAGTCTCATGTATCATTAGTACTCAAGGCATGTATCTCTTTATCTATAGCTGCCGATGGGAATAAACTTGCAACGGAGGGACAAACGACGAAGAGACTAATGGTGGAGGATCTGACTGTGTAAAAGGCATAGGAACAGGTAATGGACAAGGAAATGAATCAGTCAAATCTGAGATAGAATGAGACTCGGAGTAATATAGAGTAGACTCAAAGAATGTAACATCAACACAAACAAAGTATTTTTGTAGTGAGGGACTATAACACCGATAACATTTCTGTGTACGAGAATAGCCTAAAAAAATACACTTAATAAAGCATGGATCAAGTTTGTCAACTCCTAGACAGAGCTAATGAACAAAACAAACAGATCCAAAGATAAGAGGAGGTAAGTGGAGGGTAACATTCCTACGAAAGAGCACAGAGTGGGGGATTGGCCATCAAGAATAGAGGACGGCATACGATTGATTAAGTAACATGCAGTCATAACGGCCTCACCCCAAAACAATTTAGGGACATGCATATGAAATAAGAGAGTACGAGCGATATCTATAAGATGATGATTTTTTCGCTTCACAACCTTATTTTGTTGGGATGTATGAGAGTAAGATGACTAATGAATAATGCCTGACTTAGTCATAAAAGTTGTAAAAGACTCAGAAAGATACTCACAAGCATTGTCACTACGGAAAATCTTAACAGATAATTCAAATTGAGTTTTTATCTTAGCATAATAAGCACAAAAAATAAAAAACAACTCAAAATGATCTTTCATTAAATAAAGCCAGGTAAGCCTAGAATAATCATCCACAAAGATAACGAAATACCGAAATCCAAGTTTCGAAATCACACGACTTGGACCGCAAATATCAAAATGTACTAACATAAAAGTACTAAACACATGATTATTAATTCGGGAAGGAAATGACACACGATGATGTTTACACAATTGACATGACTCACATTCTAAAGACGAAACCTGACTCAAAGTAAAAACTAACCTTTTCAACTTCTCTAAGGACGGATGACCAAAACGACAATACACTTGAAGTGGGGACACGTCAATCGAGTAAGCAATAGGTGATGGGATAGGATCAAAGTAATACACGCCGTATGATTCATGCCCTCCACCAATTGTCTTCCTTGTTTTCAAATCCTGGATAAGAACAGAATTAGGAAAAAATGTAACAGAATAGTTAAGATATTTTGTAAGCTGACTAACAGATATCAAATTATACTGAGAAAAAGGAGCATAAAGGATAGATGATAAAGACATAGAAGAACTAGGGTGCATAGTGCCAATGCCACTAGCAATGGTTTTAGATCCATCTGTAAGAGTAACATTAGGCAAAGATGAAGAGTGATACAAACTAGAGAAAAATCAGTGGTACCTGACAAATGATTAGTATCTATAGATTTAAGGACCCAAGGTCTAGATGAAGAGCTACTAGATGATAGACAAGCTTTTGATGTATCTTTCTGGGCAAAAAGGGCAGTCGCAGAAGATGTCCGACGAGCTACCTTATACTGTAAAAACTCATTATACTCATCTTTGGAAACCATCAGAGAAGTTGAAGGCACGAAATTTAAGATAAGTCCATACTCAATAGAATCAGAAGTCATAACATTAGCAACCATAGGACGACCAACTAACTTCCAACACGTCTCTCAGGTATGCTCGGAACGATGGCAATACGTACATTGACGAAGTGAACCTCAACTAAGATCAACTAACTTCCAACACGTCTCCCGAGTATGCCTGGAACGATGACAGTACGTACATTAACGAAGTGAACCTCGACCACCACCACGACCAACAAAATTACCACCACAATCAAGTGAAGTGCTAATATGAGAACTTGGATGGGGAGACACACTGGAGATAGTCTTGGATTCCATTGTTAAGTTCTAAAAAACAGGTTAACCAAAAAAAAATCCTCCACACACGAAAGATAAATTAAGAGGAAATAGAGAAGAACATGTTTTTTTTTAACCTAATTGATCTGGGTCGGGTCACTAAACTGAATTGCTTTGCTGGACTGGGTTTGGTTTGCTGAACCAGGTCTAGAGTTTAACTGGGTCTCTTGGTCTCTTTAACATCTGGAACGACCTAGAAAGGTCACAACAATTTTGACTTCACCTCGATGTGTCGGCCGTCAGAAAATAGGACTCAAATCGGGCCAGGACCAAAATCAATAGGGCTTGACGTGATAGGATCAGCTATTGCAGGTGCGACGGGCCTGGACTGGTGGTGGTGGCCAGAAAAGGGTGAGGATGACGTCGTCGGAGACGTCTGGTTCTGGTGGTGGTGCCCGATCTGGCGTTGGGTGGTCGGAAAGTAGATCGTAGCTTGAGGTGGTGTGGTGGTGATAAGACTTTTGGGTTTCCATAGGGATTATGGCACGTGGTGGCCAGATCGGAGTAGATCAGGAAATTTCGATCCCGGTGGTGGTCTCGGAGAAGACAACGGCTAACAGCAGCACGTGGGGAGGCGTGTGGCGGATGGTGGTGTCAATAGTGTTCTGGTTTTTAGCCTCCCAATGAGCAGATTGCTCTGATACCATATTGAAAATAATAACTGAAAGAGATTTTCTGTCTTATTTATTGAATAGAATACAATGCAGTAGTCCAATATATAAACTTATGAATACTAAATCTAATAGGATTACGATACAATGATTAGATAAGATAAATATAATCTAGACCTACTATGACACATAATAAAAATCCTATTAGGATTCTCAACAATTATATTTGCTTTTGCATATGATACCTACTAGTTTACTATTCAATTTAGACGAGCACAGATTTAGCACAATAATTATTAATTAACCAATGGTTTGGAAAAAAAGGACTAGAGGAACTTTTACTTTCAATTTTGAAGATGATAACTAGAGGTAATTGCTATATATTATAGAATGAACCAGATAGGTAAATCTTGATATCGAAACCATTCTAATCAGGGTTACTTAGCATGTCATAGAAAGCTTCAATCATAACAAAATCTATATCAACATGCTTTCCCAAATCCAGCATGGCTTATAGCACAGATCATTCTGCCAGATGACTCATCGACTATCGTATAAATGCACACTTAATTGTTCTAGCACAAAAAAAATATGAAGTGTTACTTGAATGAGTTAGTGGATAACTAGGGCATCCCCCTACAGCATCCCCCACCCCCGACGACAACCAAAGAGTTCTCCCAACCTAGCCAGCCTAAAGCAATTGTTCAAGATGCATCAACACAACTGCATGAAAAGGAAATTCAAAATCTTGTTGGATTGGGTAAAGTAGTTTTAGTTGAACATTCTAAAAGGTTAAAGTAAGATCATTTATGTTCTGTATTAAGAAATTAGAAATTGTTACTTACAAAAAAATAATGAAATTAAATTTAGTCAAATGGTAAAACTTGGGTACAATTCCTTATGTTAGGTTCCTTAGGCTTTAAAAAATAAAAATTCAAGACTAATCTTTACAACTCAATAAAACTCATTTAATAGATCATATACACAAAATCTCAACTACAAATGATCACTTAAGTGTAATGGTGTAACCCATACTTCATCAACGGTTTAAACCTTATCAAATTTTGTAAGAAAAACTAGAGTTTAGATCAAATGTTAAAATTTATTAAAACAAGTTGCTTTTTTTGTAACTCTGGAATTCTCCATGATGTATGTTAGATAATAGGTAACGACAATTAACTTAATTGTTGAAATTGTGAAAATTTTAAACGGAAGCTGAGGAACCTAATATAAAGAATTGTACCTAAGTTTTATCCATAGTAAAATAAGATTGAAAGGCCACCCTATTTCAAATTAAATAATTTTGTAAGAAATATATCATTATTATATGAGAGAAACACTTCCAAGACCATTTTAGGTGATATTATTGAGACTCTCAAAATGATGATTTGAATGTCCCCAATTAATCGGTTCTTAGCTGTGAATTTTTAGTCCACTTCTTCTCATTTGAAATTTTATGGAATAATTTTATGCACCTACTTTCCTATACAACCAACAAAGAAGATACTATTTCAATATCAAGTGTATACTTGCAACTCGAATTTATCATCTAGACTTGTAAACCATCTTCCAAAGTCTCTATAATTCGTTTTTATATTACATGTTTACAACTAGATTCTATCTTTGGTCCCTATATCATCAGCAGCATCTAACCAAAAAAACAAAGACGAGAATAATGTTAAGCAAAGTTGAATATGTTTTTCTTGAATAATAGTCTAATGGAAATGTATAATGATAAGCAGTTAACTTTGCAAAGACATGAAACTTACCCATCAACAAGTTGAACAAGTTTTGGATATAACTGTTGATCTCGTAAACGGTTTATCTCTGAAACTGTTGAATCCATGGATTGCATATCAACTATGTATCTCGTATGCAGGTGACCTACTGTTGCTTTTGCTCTCTCTAATGATTCGGAGTTGGAACTTCGTTTCTTTAGCTTATTCAGACTTGCAACCTTCCTTTGGTACTCAAATTTCATAACTTCACCTGCCTATCCAGTGACAGTCAATCCCCAACAAGATTTAGCATGCAATCAAAAACATGAAAAGGTTTCTTTAAAGTTAAAGTAATATAGCAATTGGGTCAACTGTATGCATGCACACTGCACATTAGCAAGAAGGAGTAAAGACGTGTTGGTAATTGGTAAACATTACAACAAGGTTATGTATCATGTCAACCAAAGTCATTATTCTACATCAACCAAACACAGAAGAGAGGAGCAGATTTTCGGCTCAAGCAGAGGTGTGGCTGACTAAATATGCCAATCAAAGAAATCAGAAATTAAACAAAGATACTAATCACATGGTAGCTATTTTAAACAGCTAACTACCCCACAAACAAAAAGTCGGGTCAAAGGAGTGGGGGGAGAGTAGGCACCAGAATCACAATTTTATCTGGCACAGCACTGTCACAAAGTTGCTCATTCCAGCAGACTAGCAGAAGGTAACAGGGCTTAGACAGCTATAAACCTTGAATATGTATCTCTGTCTCTTTGATAACTATCTTCAATATGCAATCGCTAATTTTGTCCTCACATAGTCCCACTCTTGTTTGGTACACGGATATCGATTATAAACTTGCCTGGATTCAACTATTTCATTAAACCAAACAGCTCTCTCCAATACTCAATTAAGATTTTTTTTTTCAAAACCAAAATTTTCAATTAACAATTTACATGACAGGTGTCTAGATAACTGTCATAGGAGCATGATAATCACCTTTCCAAAGCCAGATCCTTGAAGTTTTATGCAATTGACCAAGCTAACATGCAAAGCATTAGAGAATATATCAGAATATTCCGTTTTTTAATCCCAGATTTGTCTGCCCCAACCAGTTATGAAAATGATTTTATCAGCTCGAGCTGACAGACTCACTGCCCAACCAGTTATTGTAGTCTGCCAAAAAGACATTTGGCTTGGATCTATTTCTCAGCTCCGACCAACTATTGATGGTTCACTCTAAAGGGCACAATTTAACTGCACACCAATTACAATATCCTAAAATTACTTAAATTTTGATCCCACACTCATATGATGGTAATTTTCTCAATTTTTCTTGGAAAAAAGACAATGAAATGGACTGAACAGCTCACAACTGAGTAGCCATTCCCAAATTCTGGACCATCATCAAAGTGCCACAAATTGGCAAAGGAACAATCACTAGTAGTTAATTTGTGTTCAGTGTACCTAATAAAGTGAAACCAAAGAGAACCTACTTTCCATGAATTCAACTAGCATTCAAGATAGATTAAGTACAAGTAAAAGCCTGCCAATGATACTAAGAAACTCATGCATGAACTACCAAGTATTTTTAACTGAACATATTTGGAAAAATTCAGTAAAGTCCATGCCAAGCAGAAATGGTTATGAGGACAACGGTGAAGGAATGAAGGCAGAGAGTTCTCTGCAACATACCTTCACTTCATCGTAAAGTTTTTTTTCCCATGCTAGCAACTTATCCAACACAGTAGCATGAGTTTCGTTCTCTTCTGAATCAAAATCACCTTTCCCATCATCAACATTAGGTATTCCTTTGAATGACCTATTCCACGTAATGACACGCATCACTCTCGCAGAGTGATCAATGTGTCCTGCAAAGCATATGGAAAGTTAAATCATGTCAACTATACCAAGGAACATACAAATTGATGAAACAATTGCACTTTTAAACTAAAGAGTCAAAAGGATAACTTTTCTTTCATTATGTGAAAAATAATGGCAAAAAAATTCAACAATATGGCAAATAACTGATTTTCCAGACATCAGTGAAATATTAAATTTCCTTGTTACAATCACACTCTAAACACAATCAACAATTAAAAAGGAGAAATGATAATCATTCAAGCCAAGTAAAGGATTGATTTACTTATCTCCATAATCAGATTACTTTTTTAAAAAATTCAAGCCAGAAACAGAATGCAATTCTCTTAGTATAACTCTCAAACTTAGTTTCTTCATCAATTAAATGCTAAAAAGTAGTACTAGTACCAAGTTGAAATGACTAATAAACTGTCATAGTTAACACTTTAACAAAATTCAAACAACCATTAATCAATTCACCTCTATTATCCGCAAAATTAGAATGATAATGCAACCGTTTGGCCTCCAGCATCTTGGAAACCTCGTGGGCACTCTCTGAGGCCTTCAAGAAATGATCATCAAGCTCCGCAAATATCTGCAACAAGTTCACTCCCTCTTTCATCACCTTCTTCTCCCCCACACCTACCCCCTTTCCCTTCTTCGCCCCTCTCCCAACTGCCGCCACTGCCACCTTCTCCGCCTCCACGGCCTTCTCCGTCTCTTCCGCTTTTCCTCTGCCACTACCACCAACACTGTCGCCGCCGTCCTCAACTCTCTTTGGCTTTTCGTCCAACGCCTTCCGTTCAACAACCTGCTCCACCTCCTCCGGCGGTGTTGGCGGCTTCTCCATCTTCATCTCCAGGGTTATCCCTGGCATGGTCTCCACTGAGGGGAAGATGTAATCGTAATAGACCTGATGCGGCTGCTCCACCTCCACCAGCGGCGGTGGAGGCCCCTCATCTTCTTCCTTCCTCCCTCTGCTACTGCCACCACCAGCACCACCAGAAGTAGTTGCAGCAGAAGAAGAAACAGATTTATGACTCCTGGATTTCCTTGTCAATTTTTCACGGTTTTCCAACTCCATATCGTCCTCTTCCTCAACGTACCCATCCTCCTCCTCAATAATCGTGGCGGTGGTAGTGGTGGTGGGCTTGGGAGGGGTCTTGATCTCGGGCATGCTGGCAGCGCGCTGGAGAGGGGCCGGCGTGTAGGAGGTGTTGAGGGAAGGAGGAGGGGGAGGCGGAGGAAGCGTGTCGACGAAGGAAGGCTGTTGAGTAGCCGCCGAGGATTGAGGGATCGCTGACGTGGAAGTGGAGGAGGAAGAAGATATCGCAGCGATTGATTGATTGGGGTTTTGGACCTCTCCGTATGCGTAATCACTGAGAGCAGCGCCGGTGTTCTTGAGGGACATGGAGTAGGAGGAGTGAGCCGCCGCGAAAGCGTTGCGTGAGGAGACAGCCTCTTTCATGAATTGCTTCCGGTCCTTGCACCGAGTCACCGCCTCCTCGTTCTCAATCTTTGATTGCGTGCATCCCATTATGTTGCCGTTGTTTTTGTTGCTTTCGTTTTTGCTGTTGCTGTTAGTGATGGAATTGATTGGGTTTGGAGATAGAATTGGATAGTTACTCTGCAGAGAGAATGAAAGAGACAACGAGGGTTTCTTTTTCCTATATTTTCTCTGGGTGTTTACTGCTTGGGCGGCTGGCTAGTTGGTGGTGGTTTTGGGGTGGAGAAAAACAAAAAAGAGAGCAGGAATAACAGAGGAGAAGGTTCAAGATGTACAACTATGGTGCCGTTATAACTTTTTGATTTTATAGAAAACGGTACCGTTTTTAAGTGCTTTTTGTGAAGCTGAGTTGGCTGAATGTGAAGGTGGAGTGGAGAAGAATAGAATGGGGACAAGGGTATGGGGATTGGAGAGTGACTGTAAGTTTTGGATCCATAAATAAATAATATTAAAAGACTAATGAGACTCTGGCAAGATCCAATGGGAGATGGCAATGGACGGGACAGATTAGAAATGGCTGTCCTGATTGGGTAAGATAGTATAAGACCAGGTAGTACGTGTAACAGAGGATCTATTAGATGGAATAGCCTTACCGGTCCTTTAGTTAGCTTACACCAACGTTGCACTGCATTGTACCGTGTGAGACACTAACAGATGAGAATTTAAGGGCATGTTGGCTTAACATTATTCTGTTTTCAGGAAATTATTTTTGAAAGTAAAATTTAAAATAAAATTTTGATATTTTAAAAATATATATATTTAAATAATTATAATTTAAAAATTATTTTTAAAATAAAAAATAATGAAGTATTGTGTGGATAATCTTATTTTAAAAATTATTTTGATATATTTTGTAATTATTTTTTTAATTTTGAGTTTAGATTTAAAATTTATATTAATTTTATTTCTCATATTTACTAAATACTTAAAAATAATTAATATTATTTTATTTTTAAAATTTTAATATTTTTTATATACTATAAAAAAGAATAAAATAGAGAAATAAAAATTTAAAGGTTATTTTTAAAAAATTATGTTAAAAAACATTAATTTAGAGTTTTTAAAAAAAAAAATTTTAAATTAATTTTAAAAATTATTTATCAAACATAAAAAAAATAATTTAAAAATAATTTTCAAAAATCATATTCAAACATACTCACACTTTTTTTTAGTTATTATAATCTTATTTTTAATTGACTTTTCCCCTTTTTACTTCTGTGCTATTCGTTTAAAGTAGCTTTTGGGACCGACCACTAAGGATTCTTCTTTAGATTTGCATGGAAGGCTCCTATTTGCTGTCATGGACTCATGGGTCGTACATGCGAGATAATGACATATGAAGTGCGAGTTTCGTTTTTTTATTTTCAATTTTTCTTTTTTTAATTTACTCTGTTATATTATTTTTCTTTTTTAGAATTTTTAATATGAGATATCGTACTTTTAACCTATGTGTCCAAATCCGTCTATAACAGGTGATGAATCGGAAGAGATCTGTGAGTTTTGTGGACTGAGATTTGACATGAATCCGTGAATTCCCATAGATGAACTCGCGTTTCCTTTGACTAAAATCCCTGCAATTCATATAACTTTCATTTATTCAAGCGAAAGTGACGGATCATGAGATGTGGTAAATAATTTTTGTTCATATTATATTAAAATAATAATAACAACCAATCAAATGTAATATAAATTTATTACATAAAAAATATAGATTTTTTCATATCCTTTTAACTTTTTTTTCCTTTTTCTACAATTTTTTCCTCTTTGTCTTTTTCAGTAGATTGGTCAAGTTGAATTCGTTTGAAAGCTACTGTGTTTTTTCCTCTTTACCTCTTTGCCTATTTGTATTATATATATATATATATATATATATATATATATATATATATATATATATATATAAGATTGTTAACTTGCAGCATTATAGGCACAAATTATTTACTTGGAATGAAACTATACTTTTAACCCACTTGGCATTCTTGTGACTATAAACAAAACCCACTTGCAAACGGTGATATGGAACAGAGGTAGGGGTACCAAGTTCTTACTTCTCTCTTTAGGATATGATTGGTAAATAGAAAAAATGAAATGAAGGAAGAATAGGAAAAGAAAATAGTGATTTTTTTATCATTTAAAAAAAAATGTGATGATTGATATTTTTTTCTACATGAACAAATCGCAATCCTCCTAAATTGGGATAATTGGATAGTGAAAGCTAACATAAATTACATTTTATTGCTTTTTTTCTTTCCTCTCATTTTTCCATCATCTTTACCAACACAGAAGATGAAAAACATCAATTGTCACATTCTTCTATCATCTCTTTCTTCTTTCATTTCCCTTTTCTTTCCTCTCATTTTTCCTTTATACCAATTAGAGCCTTAGTTTCCCGATCCATGATAATCTGTCTCCATTGCTATTGCTTCTCGGCTTTTTAAATGGTTACTTGTTAATTTTTTGGGTTTGTGATTTGTGAACAAAAATCACACGAAATACCTACAATACACTATACATATGTCCTAAACCAATTTTGATTGACTGATATGATCATTATATAATAGTTTAACACCATCTTTAACTTGATTAATCAATTTGGAGACTGAATTCAAAGTAATGTATATGAATTTGTTGTGTAATAGTTAGATTTCTAGCAAAACGAAACACTGAAAACCCAAAAGCTCCAAGTCACAGACGATTTGTTGTGAGACTGGGTTAGGCTTAACAAGGGGAGGAAAAAAGAGAGAGATATATGATGAAAGGCAAAAGAGAAGATTTAGATGCTTCATGGATCTAGTATGTTTATTTATTTGGTGAAGTTCCGAGAGAGAGATAAACGAATAAATAGAGGGAAGAGAAGATCAAAAGAGAGAGAGAGAGAGAGAGAGAGAGAGAGAGAGAGAGAGAGAGAGAGAGGAGACAGTAAAAGACAAGTTAAGATTTTTATATCTTAAAATTTCTAAAATATCCTTACATAAGTTGGGTACCAGCGGCAATTTTGGTCCAACATAATTATGGCACAATGCTAACTTTGCGTGAAGTGTGCCAAGTTAACATTCCCTTATATGTGTGTGTAAGAGAGAGAGAGAGAGAGTACAAGAAAATTGGGTATTTGTGATGGAACCCAAGAAGCCGTCACAATTGCTATTTCCAACACAACTAGTCCGTCGCAAATACTTTTTTGCAATCGAAAAAAATTCCGTCGCAATTAATATTATTTGCGACAGAAATTTTTGTCGCAAATAAGTCTTGTTTTTTTTAAATATATATATAATTAAAAATAATATTTTATTAAAAGTATTTGTGATGGAAAAATCGGTCGTAATTAAGAAAATTTATCTATGACGGATTTAAATCCGTCACAAATATTATGAATCGTAAATACTAATTCATAGTATTTGCGATGGATTTATATCCATCGCAAATACCCAAAATCAGTAAGAATAATTTTTTGGTTTTTAATTTTTTTTTAAATATTGTTCAAAGTATTCATCTAAAAAAATAATTTTAAAATCAATAAAACTGATAATACAATCTGCTAAAATATATAAACTCAAGAACAATATATCATATCATTCAATCTACTAATTTATATAAATTTGCTAGCAATAATAAAAATGCAATATGTCATCAAAATGTCATAAAGAATACAAATAAAATCACAAATGTGACATGTCTGGGTAGTAATCATCAGCCTTGTCTTCATTCTGTGCTTCCTCAGTAGGGTCCTGTGAAAGAAGTTGAGAAACCATAAGACATTTTGCAATCAAATGAGAGTATTCAATAATTATAGAAAAGAATGAATAATCAATTTTAATGTTTACGTCGAAAATCTGACAAAACCTGAATCGGTGGTCCAAACTCGACTAGATTTTTTCCCACAACTCAAATTCTATGCTACAGACGTGCTGGTACTCTCGGCTCGTCTACAAGACGAGTATTTTATGTTTTCTACCCTAAAACCACTAAGTGCTAATAGTTTGAACCTAAAACTCTCACTTTTTCTCACTGAATCGGAGGTCTGAACTCAACTAGACTTGTTCCCGCAACTCACATTCTATGGTATGTAAATCTTGATACTCTCAGCTCGTCCACAAGACGAGTATTTTACGTTTTCGACCCTAAAACCACTAAGTGTTAACATTATATGGTATATATCATGCACATTACAGTCATAAAGTTTCAATTCTAAAGTTCTAAAAGTGTTTAATACTTACATTAGAGGGTGGAGGTGGAGGTAAATATGAAGGTAGTATCCTGTAACTCTGATAGATGGCAAACAAAGAGCGTTGCATGCCTTTATTCACATGCTTTGTATCCACTGCTTTGTTCGCTATAAGCGTTGTTCAGTCTCCTCCAAACGTTGTTATACCTCATGGACCTGCTGGCGAAACTCTTCCTAGATTTGTTGTTGTACATGCTCATCCTTAAAAAATGTGGAGCCTCGAGCCCTGGAGGAAGTGGGAGTAGAGGACGAACGACACCCAGACTTCCCGAGTACATTACTTGGGTCCACCAAATCGCCTAAGCCATAGACACGACCTTTCTTTGGCACCCCACACTTTGCTAACCATTCATTGGCATTCAATTGCTGGTGTACAAATAGATCATTTCCATATTTAGAGGTCATAACCTGACTATAGGACTTATGTAATCCAAATAAATACATTAAGTAGATAAATTAGATCATAGACAACTAAATGGAAGGACTTTAATTAAAATCAATACATTAGGTAGATAAATTAGATCATAGACAACTAAATTGAAGGACTTTAGTAATTAAGATGCTTGACATAATATTTTATTAAAAATCTACTTATACTTACTCTTACTGCCCTAGACTTCCGATCAATGTACTCCTTTATGCTTTTGGCTATGTGGGTCTCATTGAAAACCTCTCGAACAAATGATGGTCTACCCAACTTTTCTCCTACACATGGTAATGAAATTTGCATTAAATATTAAACAAACATTATAATCATGTACTTATATAAAAATAAAAAAAAAACTAACATTAGGTAGATCATGCACATTCATGTATTAATAAAAAAAAAATAATCATTTTGTAGATAATTGACATTTGAATAATGTTTACCAACCGATCCGCATGGTCCTGCATACTCATGGACCCTCCAACATGGTGGAAATGCTCATCTTGTGATTGCCTATTGGATGATCTAGCCTGCTGAAGCCTTTCCCAACCCTTTGTGGCCCATAAGCCATAAAGTTTATCTCAATTTGACTACCTCATCCAATGCTTTTTCAACCCAACCCAATCTAGTTTGTTTGGCCCTCACTCTAGTTCCACTCTAGCTCGGGCTTTGTTTAGGTGGTCAGTCAAGAGCCTCTGAGTAATATGGTTAAAAACAAATTGGGCATGCGTGGTCTCATCCTCGGTAGAGAACCTATAACAATCTTAAAATACAAGGGAAAATGGATTACTTGCAACCTACAAAACATTTATGCGAAGCAAAAGTATAACGTATAACAACTTGTTTATATAGAGTGTGTGTGTGTGTGTGTGTGTATACACACACACACACACATATGTAGCACCCAACATAAATTATACCAAAAAGTCATTGAAGCAATTATTCTGCATTCTGGGAGTAAACTATCTATATGAATTGAAAGTCTCATCATGATGACTCTTTGCTATCGATGTTATGGTCCTCATAATGCCCTTCACCCTACTGAATGCATTTTAATAATCAAAAGCTTCAAGTCAAATGCAAAAAATTTGCTTTTATGGTACTAATACATAAATGTTATCACTAAAAGTATGTTAACCGAGTGCTTCTAATGCGAGTCAAAGGCTAGTTTACTGGATTCTTAAGAGCAAGGGGAGTATGTTAGGCCCTCTCCCTCTACATGGTACATTCTCCTTGTCATCCTCGTCCTCATCCTCATCCTCCTCGACATCCTCAACGGGCTCTGCAATTTGAAGGAAAATATATTATAAGCCAAAATGAAAAACAATACAACTAGGAGAAAGGGTTTATGTACAATGTAAAATTAAATATATACTTACCTAAAGCGAGATATGTGAAGTCGAGGCATCATCTCTACCAGGGTTACGCCCCCTCCCCCATCTTGCCTCATGCTCGACCCCTTGGTGGCATCTTGTTTTGGAAAAAACAACAAAAATATAAAGACCGAGATTAGAAGCTCCTAAGGTAGTTAATTTTAATGTAAATCTTCTTTCAATTACCTAGCTTAAATGCTGTTCATTTTGATTACAAAATGTTTTTGACAAAAACATATCAACTTGGTTTTAAGTTTATAAGACATTTAAAAACAGAAAATTTCTGTTTTATGGGATCCAGGCGACTGAATGAAGGACACAATGTCCTGTCTTTTGATCCAGTCGACTGAATGAATCATTAAGTGGACTAAATGAATGACAGAATATTCTAACCTCTGACCCAGTCGACTGAATAAGTCATCCAATCAAATGAATGAAAGACAAAATGTTCTGACCTCTGATCTTGTCGACCGAATGAGTCATCCAATCAATTGAATGAAGGACGAAAAATTTTGCCCTATAGCTCATCTAGTCAACCGAAGGGTTCATCTAATCGACTAAATAAGGCATTTAATGCTGAAAACTTGATTTTTACACTAAAATGATGATACAAAAATATTAATTCTAATTTTCACCAATTACCAAAAAAATTCGAAGTAGAGATATGCTTACAAGTTAATCCATGCTATGAATGTGTTCTTTTTAATTTCTTCTTCTTCTTCTTCTTTTCTTTTTTATTCTTCTCTTTCTTTTTCTTCTCATTCTTCTTCAACTCCTTCTGCATTCGGTTGATCTACTTCTTCCATTATACCAATGGGATCATGAAGAATACCTGGCATATAAAGTTCGTGGTTCATATCAACTAGGATTGGACTAGAACTTTCATCCTCTGGAACGATAGACACTATATTTTGATTTACATCTTCATATGAAGGAACGTATACAGTGGTCATCACCCTACCTTTACAAACTGTCCACCATTCTAGTCTTTCTTTCTTTTTTGAAAGGTATGGTGAGTAGTACACTTGTGCTGCTTGCTCCGCCAACACAAATGGCTCATTTAAGTGCCTTGATGTATACTTTATGTCTATAAGACCATGTTTTGGGTGTACCATAAGTCCTCTTTCAGAATCATACCAGTGGCACTTAAACAATATGTTGACCCTTATTTGATTTTAATTATGACAAAATAATGCTTTAACTATGCTAACAATTTTATTTAAGTGTTTTTCATTAAGCTTAAGCATCCAACTCAAGGACAAGACGTAATTCAAGCATAAAGAAGAATAGATTGGACTTAAGAGACATTCAAAAAAAGATTGAAGACCAAGTTTAGATTATAAGGAAGTTTATCTTTACATTTAAATCTCTCATTTAGTTTCTTAGCTTGATCTTGACTCAAAAACTCTTTTGAAAAATGTTTTGGTCAATTAAAAACTCATTTCTATTAAAAACTGACTTAAAAGTCTAAGTTTTCTAAAACTGACAGTCGACTGTGGATATTCGACAGTTGACTATCAAGAATTTGTAACTAACCATTTTAAAAATTAAAATGGACAATCGATTATGGCCAATGGATAGTTGACTATGAAAGGGATAGAGTTTCACAGTCGACTGCCCATTTAGACAGTCGACAGTCCAATTCTCTGTAAACTTTCCATTTTGAAAACAAAATGGACAGTCGACTGTAGTTCAAAGGATAGTCGATTGTGAAAGAACAAAGAGTTTCACAGTCGACTGCCCATTTATACAGTCGACTGTCCAAATCGTTTTAAGCCTAGAATTTCAAATTCAATAGAGAACAAAATTTGGACGTGAGATTTAAGCATTTAATGCTCCAAATTTACCCAATCTGTGTCTAATGGTCATATAAGGCCAAGGCTATTAAAACCACTCATCAATGAGAATTTAAACAACAGCCAAGAACACTTAATTTTATAAATTAGCTCATTAATACTCCTGAAAGCTTTGAAAAATTCTTTTTAGCCATTTATCAAGCTTTGTTCTTAAAAGAGAGATTATCTTCATCTTGTAAAGCATTTATTGTTATCTCTTTTCTTTTCCTTTACATTCAATATCAATCATTGTAACGAGAAAAAGTTGGTATAACTCTTAGAGTGTTTAGGATTTAAACACTTCCTAGTAACTTCCTTGTGGAAGAGAATACTTGTAAGGTTTGGGCAATACCCGAGAAGTTACTCGACTATAATTAGTGGATTACTTCAAGGAGGTTCCTTGAAGAGAGTGGACGTAGGGTCGAAGTGATTCCGATATTGTCAAACCACTATAAATAGAGTTTGCATATTTTCTTCCTTTACTCCTTTAATTGCAAGCATTTTATTTATTGTGGGCTTTACTTGAGTAAATTGTTAAAAACTTGTGTGTTAATTGCAAAAATTTTTGGAAAACCCTATTCACCTCCTCTTAGGTTTGTACCTTGGTCTACACAATATAACCATATTACTTTTCCCTATATATTGTATAGATATAATTTCTTTCAATATATCATAGAAGTCACATTTATATACGTTGTAGCAACTATCTTTCACACATACACTACTATTCATCATTTTCTTGAATTTTCCATACTCTTCAGTGTGAAAGTTTAATCCAATTACATTATAGTTACTATAACAGGTCACATGTTGACATGGACCAAGTCTTAGCTCTCTTATACGGTTGTTAATTGTATCGTCCCTCAAAACCTATTAAAATCATAATATTCATGTTTATATGGTTCTATTTATAATATTGAGGCAATTATCTCATTCAATTTTTACTTACAAGGTCATAAAGCCATTTCGCGAAATCCTTCTCACGAAGCTTTTCAATTTGTTCGTTGATGATCACATGTCAACGTTTCGTCGTATTGCCTACAATATTGATAATTGAATCACAATTTAAAATCTATTGACACTATAAATAATAAGTTTAAGATGGGATATAACGATATACTCTACATAAGGCTTGATCTCTACGCAATTTAGGAGAATATATATCTCTGCAGCCTTCATCTCATCTTCATCTAAATCTTTTCTAGTCTCACAACCAAATGCACGACATGGTTAACAAAAAATGGATAAGTACTCATTTGGATCCACATCTCCCCCATCATCATTCCGACTTACTCAATTCAACTTTGTTTGAACATTCGGTTCAAAATAATATGTGTAGAAGTTGGAAGTTTTCTCTATGATGTATGCCTAAAAAATGGAGCCTTCAATGCGTTCTTTGTTACGAGCTTTTTTCTTTAGTCTATGTATACACCTATTTTTCATATAAATATTATGAAGCAATTATAAAATGGTAAAGTATGTGACTTAATTAATACAAACAAAGATTAATAAGAGATATCACCTCTCAAAGGGATACATACATCGATACTGCATAAGGCCCCCAACCTTAGCTTCATAAGGTAAATGGATAGGTAAATGCTCCATAGAGTCAAAGAATTATGGGGGAAATATCTTTTCCAGCTTGTATAAGGTTACCATTATATTTTTCTCAAGTAATTCCATATGCTCAGTTTGCACCTCGGTTGCGCATATATCTCTAAAAAAGTTATTTAGTTCTGCTAATGGATCCTATATAGCATCAGAAAAAAAGTTACAGAATGCCAATGGTATTAATATCTCCATGTGGCAGTGACTCTTCATCCCATAGAACTTGTAGTCGTTCACATTGACACATCGGGCTATATTTGAGGCAAACCTGTATGGAAACTTCAATTTTTTTCACCCATTTGCACACATCCTTTATCTGAGACTTATTCAAGGTGTAGGAAGCTTTAGGTTTTTTAAGCTTACCATTTACTTGAACCAACTCTAACTCCAAACACTTACAAATGTTCTTAATATCCTCACGAACATTTGAATTGTCTTTGGTTTTACCTTTGACATCCATAACTGTGTTGAAGACATTGTAAAACATATTTTTCTCAATATGGATGACATCTAAATTACGTCTAATGAGATTTGTTTTCCAATATTGTAATTCCAAGAAGATACTCATTTTCAACTAGTTATTCTTCTTACCGAATCCTAGAATCTCTTGTTTCTTTTTCGTGTTACCAAATGAGATTTTATTGAAAGACAAAACTTTAGCCAACGCTTCTTCCTTAGACAACTGTGGTGAAGGAGAATCTCTCTCCATTTTTCTCTTCTTGAAATCGTCCCTCTACTTTAGAAAAGTATGATTCTGAGGTAGAAACTAGTGATGATAGTCAAACTAACAAATCGTCCTACCATGAGGCAATTGAAATGACTTGGTATGCTCCATACAGTAAGGATAAGCTAGTTGGCTATGAGTACTCCACCTAGAAAGCATACCATAAGCTGAGAAGTTGCTGATCATCTATAGAAGTGTAAGTTTCATATTAAAATTTTGTTTCCTACTTGCATTATAGGTAAGAACTCCCTCCATGTATAACATCTTCAACTTGTCTAATAGTGGCCATAAATAGACATCTTGATTCTTATCGGGGTGGTTTGGACCTAGAATGATCAAGGATAAGAACAAATTATGCTCCTTCATGCACATACTAGGAGGTAAATTGTATGGAGTGACAAAGACCGGCCAACAAAAGTAAAGGAAAGCCGAATGGCTGAACTGACTGAACCCGTCAGTCTATAGTCCCAACTTAACATTTCGTGGTTTGAAAGCAAACAATGGGTGCTTAACATTAAAGTATTTCCACGCCTCACCATCCGTAAGGTGGATGAGAAAGTCAAGCTTACTATGTTTTCCTTCCTTACGACATCTCATGTGTTCGACATTGTTTTTCAACATGTAAAGTCTTTGAAGTCTTAGTGTGATTGGAAGATAATGTAACACTTTGAATGGTATATCATTTTGGTTCTTATTTCCCATTTATTTAGGTTGAAATCTATCATGGCCACAAACGTTACAGTTTTTCTTTCTGAGAGTTAAACATACAATCATTGAATGTATCTTATGATAACCAAGTCCTAACCCCTTCACCATCTTCTTACATTGGTAAAAGTTTTTTGGCAACTTCTCGCCCTCCTACAACATACTCTTAATTATTAACATTAATCGATTGTAACAGATTTCAGACATCTTAAAATTTGACTTACAATTCAATAGCTGAGCATCCAACAATAACTTGGTATGCTTCTTGTAACCTTCCAATAACGACTCCTCGACATCTCTTAATAAGTCGTAAAACTTAGCAGCATCATGATTTAGGGCCTCTTCAGCATTATCCATTACCATATCCCCCATCTACTTCCTTTATTTGAATCATCTCTCCATATCATCAATTCAACTCATCGAACCCACCACAAACAAAAGGACTTCTCCTTGTCGAGTCCATTTCTTATAATTTCTAACACAAATTCTTCTTGTGTACGTGCACGGTAATGAGTTACGCCCAAACAGTACTATGCGATAGCAGCAGTATAAAATGGGGTGTCAATCCCACGAAGAGAACGTTCTACAATCAAAGTCTCAGGTAAAAATAATGGAAACAAAATTAAAAATTAATATTAAGAAAATTTGAGAATTAAATGAAGCAATTGAATTTAGTGAAAGAAAATCAATAATGAGAAACACAAGGGTCTAAGAATCCCTCCTAAATTTCACAGCTTCAACATGTAACAATTCAATAATTATAACTCAGCTGCGCATTTCACATCCCAAATGCGTAATTAGAAAATAATAGTGAAAGCACCAAAAGTATTCTTTTGTAAATTATTATGAGAAATCCCCTTCTTGTTTTTACAGGTAATGCAACGGTCGATTATATATGATATCCTAAATCGACGATATATCTGGAGACAATAATGCAGTAAAAGACAATCATATATAATTAATCTACCGAAATCAATTGCATCCTAAATTCCACACATAAGAGAAGCATTACTGAACTTATATGGAGAAAAAGAACAATAATCACCGGAGTTAAATAAATCTATGAAAGAAGAAAATATAATTGTCTATCACACAAAAACATCAACTTCAATATTAAATAAAGAAAACATCTTAAAATAATTATTCAACGTTAAAAACACAAATATTAAATTAAATACAAGCCAAACCCGCTATGTCTAGGAGTTCATCTCTTCACCTTGGTTGAAACCTAACCTAACAGACAATAAATAATCATAACAGCTCTCTAAGAATTCAATGTGTATCTGTTCAGCCCCTTGTTTCTGAGTATAAAAATCCTATATATAGTTGTATGGAGACGGCTTTGTAGACAGAAAAATTGCTTTAGGGTTTCTGTTCAGACTGTGTCCCCTGCTGTCTAGTCTAGGTCCGGTTTGCTTCTCTGAACTGATCCGGATATGCTGCTGTATAGGCCCGGTTCTGCGGCTCTGAACTGGTCCGGATCTGATGTTGTCCATACTCGATTCTGCTACTATGAACTGGTCCGAATGTTGTGTATTCTTTCAAACATGTTTTCATATTTTTTTGTTTAAGGCTTTTTTTTTTTTAGTGCATTTTCATTACCTAATCACAACCCCCAACCAGCTCATTGGTAGTACCTAATGATGCAAGCAAAACAATAATGCATGAAAAGTAATATAGCATGAATGTTGTTTATCCGAGAATTTTGCAGAACTGTCTAGCATTCAAACAAACGTTGGCCAAAGCTCACATATGCTAACAAGATTTTTAAATCATATTTTCTGAGAAACTGTGAGTGTGTGCACTAAGCCTAAACCTTCTTACCACATACCATTTATGCATAAAACTTTGAATTTAACCAAGAAAGAAGCCTCAACTCCATTATCCTCACAAGTAAAGTGGTTATCAATTGAAACAAGCAAGGTATTTACTCATGGAGTTGGAAAATGGATAAAAGCACTCAGTAAAAGGGTCAAGCAATTTAGGACAAGCAAGTGAACAAGAATCGACCACAACATTGGCTAATCACACAGTTCAGAACACTTTATCTGACTTACCAATATAATGCCTCGAAATTTCAATGGTTAATCAATAAGCCTTGGTGTTGAAGCTCCTTTCTTCTAAGTGTGGTGCGAAAAATTATCTTCCTTAAACTATTGAATCTTCTTTCTTTCGAATGAAAACTGAAAACTAAAGTAAACAAAAGTTGATATTTTCTTCTTCTTTTTTTATTTCTATTTTTTTTCTTTTAAAGAATTACAATATAAGTAAATAAACTGATAGAAAAATGATTTTTTTTTCTCTTCTCTTTTTTTTTCTTTTGGAGAATTACAGTATAAATAAATAAGCTGACTGAGGAAGAATCATTCCCAAGATATTGTCGACGATCAAAACTCTGTGCAAATGTCAATGATGGATTCGAAGGATTTGATGACTAACCAAATCATTTCTCTATATGTGAGATAAGCCAAACAAAGCATCTCAAATAGTGATAAAACCAATTTAAGTAGGCAATAAAAGTTCAAAATGCTAGTTTTCTCAGGCTCTCCACTCAATAAAAACAAATGTGTTTCAAACATGGTTAAAAACCAAAGATCATATGCATCACTCTCTAAACAATCCACAAAGCTTAGTATGTGTACATAAATGAGTTTCCAGAAAAAAGCCAGTGTTAATCAAGATAGTGTCATTGGACCTTGATGAAAAAAGAGTTGTAATCATGCATCAACAGTTCACAAAATCATGAAATCTCACAAACATGCCATGATGGTTTCACATACAACAATATATAACAAGCATGCATATGCTACAACCCCCAACCAGAATGTGATAGTGTCCTCATAGTCACCAAAAGAGAAGAAAGTCATACCGATGGGAGAGAGGAACTCCAATAACGTAGCATAAGTAAACCTGCATCACATAAAACAAAACATAAAAGCAAACAAAACCAAACAAAAGAAACTAAACTAGAAAGCAGTAAAATATAATATAGATAGAAGTACCGAACATCAATCAAAGTAGACAGGAGAAACCAGAGAGATCTCCTCTGGTTCCTCTACTTTCTCCATATAGTGCTTTAGATGTTGCCCATTCACTCGAAATACTCTCCCATCTTTTGGATCTTCTATCTCAACCGAACTATTAGGAAAGACTTGCTTAACCACAAACAGGCGGATTTATCTCGATTTTAGCTTGCCAGGATGAAGGTGAAGCCTCGAGTCATAGAGGTGGACTTATTGATTGGGCTTGAAATTCTTCCTCAGAATTTGCTTGTCATGAGCCGCCTTCATTTTTGCCTTGTAGATTCTTGAGTTATTGTAGGCATCATTTCGCAACTCTTCAATCTCAGCCAACTGAAGCTTCCTATGAATTCTTGCATCATTAAGATCAAAATTAATGCTCTTTACAGCCCAATAAGTATGATGTTTTAACTCAACCAGTAGATGGCAAGCTTTTCCATAGACAAGCTGGTATGGAGACATCCCGAGGTTGGTCTTGTAAGCTGTACGGTAAGCCTAAAGAGTGTTAGGAAGGTGTAAAGACCAATCCTTTCTATTCGGGTTTACTGTCTTCTCCAATATTTGCTTCACTTCTCAGTTGGCCAATTCAGCCTGGCCATTTGTCTGTGGGTGGTATGTGTTAGCGACCTTGTGGTGCACTTCATACCTATGTATTAAAGCCTTAAAAGAATGGTTACAAAAATGAGTGCCTTGATTACTAATCATAGCCCGAGGCATTCCGAATCTGGAGAAAATGTTTTCCTTAAGAAATTTGACGACAGTGTTGTTGTCGTTGTTTCAGCACACCACAGCCTCTACCTATTTGGACACGTAGTCCACTACAAGCAAGATATATAGATACCCAATGGAAGGTGGAAACGGTCCCATAAAATCGATCTCCCAATAATTAAATATTTCAATGACAATAATCAGGTTAAGGGGCATCATATGCTTTCGGGACAAAGCACCAAGCTTTTGGCATCTATCACAAGAATGACAAAAATTGTTAGTGTCTTTAAACAGAGAAGGCCAATATAATCCATACTGTAGAATTTTTGCGATAGTTTTTTTCATAGAAAAGTGACCGCCACAAGCTGAACTATGATAAAAATGTAAGAGATTATCAATCTCAACCGCAGGGATGCACCACCTCATAATTTGGTCAGTGCAATACTTATATAGATAAGTGTTGACCCTCATCTAAATTTTAATGATGACAAAACACAACTTTAATTGTACTAACAATGCTATCTAAGTGTATTAAGCAATAAGAGCATACAGCCAGAAATCAAGGTGCAAGAACTTAACCTGAATCAAACTCCAAGTCAAGACAGAAGATCTAGTATAGGTATAAAGTATTGAAACAAGTTGTAAATCTCACTTGTTCAGGTAACTAGTTTGTCTTATGGCTCATTTTGAAAAAGCATTTTAACAAAACTATTCATTCAAACGTTTGTAAGTCAAAAACATTTCAAAAGAATAAAAAACTAGGTTGAAGTGCAACCTAGTCGACTGGGTACTTATACCAAAAGACTGGTGTTTTGGACAGTGTGTCCTCAATCGACTGGATGCTTCATACCAGTCGACTAGTGTTTTAGACAGACTGTCCCAAGTCAACTTGTAAGAACAACCCAATCGACTGGTACTCTTCAAAACCTTAAAGGTGAGACTTTTCATCTGACCTAGTTGATTAGTACTAAGACCAAGTCGACTAGTAATTCAAAAAATATAACCGTTGAGAAGCGAGACTTCAGCACAAAATGCACCAAAATATTCCAAGTCAGTATAAAACGACCATATCAATACAAGGCTATATAAACCCACTCTATTGAGCATTTTAAAAGATGAGTTTACACATTCAATCAAGTTTTTGCTCATTGATACACATAAGGTTTGAAATATTTATTGTTGAGCCATTCTTCAAGCTTTACCTTGAAAGAGAGATATTATTCTGTTGTATAAGCTTTCATTGTTATCTCTCTACCATTTACTTTACTGCAACTCAGTTATTGTAAAGGGATTAGCTTCCAAAAGGAAGAGATTAGCTTCCGAAAAGAAGAGATTAGCTTCCGAAAGGAAGAGATTAGCTTCTGAGAGGAAGGGATTTTCTTCCAAGAGGAAGGGAGTGATTGTAAGGTTTGTGCAATACCCGTGAAGTTGCACGACTAAGTTTCTTAGTGGATTACTTCAAGGATGTTCTTTGAAGAGAGTGGACGTAGGGTCATAATAAATCTGATATTGTCGACTATTGAGTGCCAAATATTTCATATTTTGGCCTTGTTTTTATTGTTTTACAGGTTTACAAGAACTTGGAAAGGAGTTTCACTAAAATTGTCAGAATTGCCTATACAGATCAGTCATTTTTGTGGATTTTATTGTATTGATTCAGGAAGAACCAGGAGATAAGCCATATATGCTTTGAAAGATCCGGATGTCTATTTTTTGTAGAATTTTATGGCTCATAAAAATTATTTTTCTAGAGAAAGTTATTGTAGTTTTAGTAGACAAAGGTCAGGCTGTGTGTGATTTCAGCGTGGCAGATCAGTCATTTTTGTGGATTTTACTGTATTGATTCAGGAAGAACTAAAAGATTCCATATATTCTTGGAAATATCCAGATGTCTATTTTCTAAGGAATTTTACATTTCATAAAAATGATTTTTCTAGAGAAAGTTATGGCAGTTTTAGTAGACACCATGCTGCACTCAAACGCACAAGACTGTGATCGAGCGCACTCGGGTAGTATCCCACATCGAATTTGAAACACATTGCACTCTTGAGTTTTCCTATAAAAGCCCCACCTCACTAAAGCAATTGGTGTGCAATCCAAAAGACTTCTGCTAGCATTCTGGTGGATCTCGAAGGCTTTGCTACCACGAGGGGAAGCGTCGCCCAACAGCGAGTGGAATTTCTCCCAATGTATAGTCAGTTTTAATTTATTTATTTTTGTTTTAAAGTTTAATGTTTAGGACTTTTATTGAGAACTTTAGTTTCATAATTATGAGAGGCTAAAATCTTCATCTAAGATTGAAGATAAAGCCTCGCCATTGTTTGGCATAATATTTTCAGATTTGTTCATACAATTATGATATTTTTAGTATAAATGTTTTGTTTAATTATTTAAGTAAAATATTATGATTGATTTCTTTTAACTTGTTAAATTGGATATTCCTTGTGTTTCATTTTCTGGATACGATGGATCATTCAAATTAGATTGGATATCCATTGTGATTTGTGAATTAAATGGATACATTGGATGGTTTTAGTTTAGTTTGGGTATTCGCCATGATTTGTATAATGGTGGATTTATGGAATGATTTGATAGATTATTTTTATATAGAATATGAAGATATATGATTTACTTTGGTGGGGTGGATTCAGAAAACCTTAGTGTTTTTATCAATTGTTTTTAAATCAATTTAATTTAGTTTATATTTCTTTGCAAGATACAATCTAAAATTCGGAACTAAGTTAAAATAGGGTTAGTTTAAATAAAATATATATTTTCATAATGCAATTCCCTGTGGATTCGACCTCGCACTTGCACAACACTATATTGCAAACAACTCGTGCACTTGCGAGTAATTTAAAACTCACAACAAGTTTTTGGTCGGGGATCGAACCTGGGTCTCCTGGGTGAAGGCCAAATATCCTAACCACTGGACGACAACAGAGGTTCCTTGAAGAGAGTGGACGTAGGGTCAAAACGAATCCAATATTGTCGAACCACTATAAACTAATTTTGCATCTTCTATTCCTTAAACTCTTTTGTTTACAGCACATTACTTGTTTACATTCTTGTGGTCTTACCTGTTTTTCTAAACTTGCAATTAATTAGAGAAAGTTTTTATAAACCCAATTCACCCCCCTCTTGGGTTGAAACCTCAGTCTACAATTAGTATTAGAGTCTCGTTCTCAATTTTAGGCTTAATATCCTTGAGTTGATCCGATGGCAGCAAATAGCTATTCTGAGGGACATTCCTACACTAGACCTCCCTTGTTCAATGGCTCCAACTATAATTATTGAAAAAACAAGATGAAAATCTTTATCGAAGGACAAGATTATAATCTATGGAGGGTCATTGAGGAAGGACCTAGAATTCCATCAAAGGAAATAACTATTGGAGAAATCAATCATACAAGGCCTAAACTCAAAACTAAGTTCAATGATGAGGATTATAGAATGATGTCTCTCAATAGTAGAGCCACAAGTATTTTACATTGTGCTTTAGATATATCTGAATATAATAAAATTTTCACATATGTTTCGAGTAAGGAGATTTGGGATAAACTGCAAGTTACATATGAAGGAACTAGTGAAGTTAAAAAATAAAAAATCTATATGCTAGTATCCGAATATGAATCTTTTAAAATGTCTCCTAACGAAACAATTTCTCAAATGCACTCACATTTCACAACTATTGTTAATGGTTTGAAGCTTCTTGGTAGGAACATTGAAGAGTTTGAACTAAGAAGAAAAATCTTAATATCTTTGCCACCCACTTGGAAAGCAAAGAAGACGGCCATCACGGAGGCCAAAGATCTCGACAAACTTGACGTCGAAATGCATCTTAGATCACTATTGATGTATGAGATGGAAGAAATGAATTCCATTTTCAATGATGATGAGAATAAGAAAAAAGTAATTGCTCTCAAAGCCTCTACATGCTACAGAGAAGATAAAACAGAAGAAGAAGTGGAGAGCAGCAAAGAAGATGGTGAGATGACTTTAATCACCAAACTGTTTCACAGATTCTTGAAAAAAAGCAAGAAACCTTACACAAAGGATCCCACTTTAAAAAGGGAACCACTTGTGTGTTATGGACGCAAAAAGCTTGGTCACATCAAGGGTGATTGTATGCTTACAAGGAAACCATACATGAGCATCAAGAAAAAAGCTATGATTGCAACCACTTGAAGTTGATGACGAAGAATAAGACTCCTCGGATAAAGAAATCGGATACAAAGAAATTGCCAACCTATGTCTTATGGCAATCGATGATGAAAATGAGGTCTTATCTTCTCCCTCTTCAAAAAATAACATTATTAGTAGTAGTGAAGAATTGATAGAAGTCATAAATGAAATGCATGAAGAATTGAAGAAATTCGATTCTAGGAACTTTACTCTTAAGAAAGAGGTGTCATCTCTTTTTAAAGAGATGATAAGTCTAAAATAAGAAAAAGATATATTATCTTCATTGCTTTATGATTCTTCTCAAGATTTTCTTAAAGATGAAAATGAAAACTTAAAGAAGAAGATATTAGAATTGAATGGCACAATATCTAGACTCATGCTTAGAAAATAAAAGCTTGATGAAGTGCTATCTTGCCAAAGATTAAGTGGAGGAAAATTAGGGTTAGGATATTCTACATTAGGCAAGCAAAAATCAAAAGAGAGCTTATTCATGAAAGCATCATGTGTGAATGAAGTCTCTACTTCAAAGATCACTAGCAAGGTCAAAAGCATACCCTCAATGAATGCTAGCAAGTTTAGAAATGCTAATTCTAATGCATATACAATAATGAAACATCTTAGAAATACTCATGCTTATATATATGCTCATTCAAGAAATGCTTATGCACATCCTATGAGTAACCATCATATGCATCTTAGAAATAAAATGTATACTCAAGACTTGCACACTTCTCATGCATATCCTAGGAGTTATCATCATGGTTATCCTAGAAATAATATGCATATTCATAATAATGCAAGTATGTTTTCAAGAAATCATCATCATACATTTCCTAGAAATGACATGTATATTCCTCACATTAGTAACACGTATCCTAGGAATACTTATCCTAAGAATTATAAACATGCACAACTAAGTCATCCTAGAAATTTCAAAAACTATTGTCCTAGGATTATTCATTATGAACATGTCTATAGATCACCATATGCTGTTAAGAGTATGGGTCCCAAAAGGAACCGTATTTTCGAGGACTAACCCCAAAGGACCCAAAAAATTTTGAGTACCTAAAAATGCAATTGTGTATCCTTGTGTGATGTAAATATGTCTCCACACCAAGGAAAAAGGTAACTATTGGTACCTTGATAGTGAATGCTCAAAGCACATGACCGGTGATAAAAGTGTATTTAAAGAGTTAACTCTAAGAGATGACAGACATGTCACCATTGGAGATAACAGTAAGATAAAGATCATCGGGCATGGAAAATTTGGTAATCATTTCTCAACCATAGATAATGTATTGCTAGTACAAGGCCTTAAGCCAAATCTACTAAGTATTAGTCAACTATGTGACAAAGGTAACAAAGTCATATTTGAAACCTCTCATTGTCTAGTTATAAACATCAAGAGTAACAAGATCAAGTTTGTTGGCCATAGACATGACAATGTCTATATAGTTGATTTAAAATCCTTGCATTCCAAAAATTAAAAATGTTTTCCCGCATTTAGTGAAAATCTATGGCTATGGCATAAAAGGCTTAGTCATGTGAACATGAATTTGCTTAAAATCATTTCAAGAAAAGATTTAGTCATTGGACTTTCTAAAATCAAATTTGAAAAAGATAAAGTATGTGATGCTTGTCAAATGGAAAAACAAACTAGAATTTCCTTTAAATCAAAAAATGTAGTGTCAACTACTAGACCATTGGAACTCTTGCATATGTACTTATTTGGTCCAATAAGTACCATTAGTCTAGGTGGCCATCAATATGCTCTTGTTATTGTTGATGATTATTCAAGATATACCTATGTTATCTTTATTGCTTACAAGGATGAAGCTTTTAAGGGATCTGAAAACTTTTGCAAAAAGGTTCAAAATGAAAAAGGAATTTGTATTTCAAGCATTAGAAGTGATCATGGAAAAGAATTTGAAAACCAAAGTTTTCAAAAATTTTCAAAATTTTGTGATGAAAGTGTAATTGATCACAACTTTTTAGCTCCTAGACTCCTCAACAAAATAGGTGTTGAGAGGAAAAATAGAGCTCTAGAAGAATTTGCAAGAACAATGTTTTATGAAAATAGCTTACCAAAATACTTTTGGGCTGAAGCAATAAACACTTCTTGCTATATCTTGAATAAAATTTTAGTTAGGCCTATGCTTGATAAAACTCTGTATGAATTATGGAAAGGTAGAAAGCCTAATATCTCCTATTTTCGTACATTTGGTTGTAAATGCTTCATCCTAAATAACAATAAAACTAACTTGGGTAAATTTAACTCTAAGACCGATGAAGGGATATTTTTAGGATATTCAACCTCTAGTAAGACTTATAGAGTCTTTAACAAGAGAACTATAGTGGTAGAAGAATCCGTACATGTAACTCTTGATGAGTCTAACCCAATTAGTAGTAGAGAAGTTTCTTTCAATGATGATACAGATTTCGTTCCAAGAACGGAGGTGCTTTCCCCCATTGTTGACCCAAAGGAGAGCTCACCTCAGACAAATCAAGAGATGGAAACTCTCAAATTAGACCAACCATCTACAAGTTAACAAGAGGATGGTTTTCCCAAAGATTGGAGGTATGTGAATTATCATCCAATCGATCAAGTGATTGGTGATCCTTCACAAGGGGTAAGAACTCATTCCTCAATTAGAAATATTTGCAAGTATGTAGCTATTTGTCTCATACAGAACATAAGACATTTATAGAAGTCGAAAAGGATAATGATTGGATAATTGCCATGCAAGAAGAAATAAATCAATTTGAACGAAATAATGTATGGAATCTAGTTCCTAGACCTAAGAATCATACAATAATAGGAACTAAATCGGTGTTTAGAAATAAGATGGATGAAAATGGAATATTAACTAGGAACAAGGCTAGACTAGTTGCTAAGGGATATAATCAAGAAGAAGGAATAGAATTTGATGATATCTATGCTCCCATAGCTAGATTAGAAGCTATTTGAATGTTATTAGCCTTTGTGTGCTTTAACAAATTTAAGTTATTTCAAATGGATGTAAAAAGTACCCTTTTAAATGGCTTTATAGAATAAGAGGTATATGTTGAGAAACCTCTTGGATTTGAGAACCCTAGTATTCCAAATCATGTCTACAAGCTTTCTAAAGCTCTATATGGGTTGAAGCAAGCTCCAAGAGTATGGTATGAAAGACTAAGTAAATTTTTTATTAATAATAATTTTATAAGAGGTAAAGTAGACACAACCCTCTTCACAAAAACTCACATAAATGACACTCTACTAGTCCAAATATATGTTGATGATATTATATTTGGTGCTACTAATGAATCTATGTGTAAAGAGTTTGCCAAGTGCATGAAAGGTGAATTTGAAATGAGTATGATGGGAGAACTCACCTACTTCCTTGAACTTCAAATCAAACAATTGAAAGGAGGCATCTTCATCAATCAATCAAAGTACACTAAGGACCTACTAAAGAGCTTCAGGATGGAAAGCTCAAAGCTAGTTGGTACTCCTATGAGCACATCCACAAAACTTGATCTTGATGAAGGAGGCAAATGTGTAGATACTAAATATTATAGAAGCATGATAGGAGCTTTACTTTATTTGACTGCAAGTAGACCTGATATTATGTTTAGTGTATGTATGTGTGCTAGATTTCAAGCTAATCCTAAGGAATCACATGTAGTTGCTGTAAAAAGAATTCTTATATATATACAAGGAACTCAAACCCTAGGTTTATGGCACTCTAGAGATTCATCTTTTGAGCTTGTAGGATATTCAGATGTTGATTTTGCGAGGTGTAGGTTAGACAGAAAAAGCACAAGTGGAACATACCAATTCTTAAGTGCAATGCTAACCTCTTGGTTTTTCAAGAAACAAAACTCCGTTGCACTATCAACCGCCGAGGCGGAATATATAGCAGCTGGAAGTTATTGTGCCCAAGTATTGTGGATGAAACAACAACTAGAAGACTGTGATATGAACTTTAAAAGTATGTCAATTCATTGTGATAATACTAGTGCTATCAACCTAACCAAGAACCTTATTCAACACTCTAGAACTAAACACATAGAAATTAGACATCATTTCCTAAGAGACCATGCTCAAAAAGGTGATATAAGACTAGAATTCATACCTTTAGAAGATCAAATAGCTGACATTCTTACAAAACCTCTAAGTGAAACAAGTTTTTGCAAAATAAAACTGTCAATGGGATTGTTAGATTATGATGAATTGTATGTCTGATTGTTTCATCATTCATCATTTTGCATATTTGACATCTAGTGAAAGAGTATTAAGCCTTATTTAATATCTCCCTCACTCAAGATGGCATAAGAATCAAGGCTAAAAATTTTCTTAAGGGTCCAGTCGATTGGTAAGTCTATCCCATTCGATTGGTAAGTCTATCCCATTCGATTGGTAAGTCTCTGCCTAATCTTCCAGTCGACTAGTAATCAAAACCTTGTTTGGAGCCATTTTTTGAAATTCAGTTAACCACCCAGTCGACTGGTATGAACTACCCAATTAATTGGTATCCCAACCCAACCGAATGGTATGTGAAACTTTTCAAATCTACAAAAGACCCAGTCGACTGGTACCCTAACCCTAGTCGACTGGTATCGTGATTCTATAAATAGTCTCTTCGTTTTTCTCAGATTTTCACGCCATTTTTCAAACACTAAGCTTTCTCTCTCTAAAATTTTTTCGTCATTTTGATAAAAAAATCCTCAAAACACTTCATGCACACCTCGATCTACTCATCCACACCATCCATTTCAAATTTCTATGGTTGAAATCTTTAATTTACACCAAAATCCTTTTCTCTCCCAAAAACTCATATCTTCCAAAATGACCGATCGAATCCGCATTAAAACCACCGTTGGGGGACCTCATGCGCCTATTAGCTTAAGGTCCACCAAATCTACAGCTCCGAATTCCAGAGGGAAGGGTGAAGTGAGCTTCTCTAGCAAGAAGGCGAGGACAGAGCTCGATGACTCCCTGTTCTCCAGCCCGGCTACAAAAGAGAGGCATACATCCATTATCCACCATAAAAACATCATGACGGGTAGATTCTTCGACTTTGAATATATTCTTCATGGTAATTATGATGTATTACTTACTTTTAATGCCATTCACTTAACCTCACTGGTCAAGATACATCAAAAAATTTACCCAAGACTAATTCACCAGTCCTATGCAAACTTGGTGAAACCCAGTCCACTGGCTCTGAGGTTCAGAACTAGTGTTATGGGTGTGGAGTTTAAGGTTAACACTGATCTCTTGATGAGTATCCTGAGGATCTCTATGGGAGGGATCCAATAGAGTTTGGATGGATGGCCAGACAATTTCGATATGAGGAGGCATGTTGGATAGTTAGGGGTGACCCTAGCTATGTGTTTCGACCCACTACATTTCACACATGTAGTGACATACCTCTTGACTCGAAATTGTTCAATCTTATTGTGAGTTGGACCATTCACCCAAGACTTGGGAATCGGGGCTATCTATCTAAGATAGATGTCGTATTGATTTGGTGCCTTAAAATTGGGCACCACTTCAATATCTACCCCCTACTGCTCGCCAACATGATAAACAGTGAAGCGAGCGACTCTGGATGCCTTCCCTACCGGATGTTTATCACACTCATCCTCCAACACTTCCGGGTGCCTCTGCCCGCCTCTAAGGCTTAGGATATGGACCTCAAGGACATCATCAACGTCTCCTCACTGAAGAAGATGGGATGCACAGTCCAAGATGGCATGATCTATTCAAAGGCTGGGAAGAACATTCGGATAGGAGAGGATGATAGCAGTGATGATGAGGACGAGGGTCCAGATGCTGCTGCTGCTACTACTATGGATGCGGATGACAGAGTACCTCCTATGGGCGACTCAAGTACTGGTCTAGCTGAGTATGGCAATCTTCTTCAGGCTATCACAAGCCTCTAGCTGACCATGCAGTTCGGCTTCTAAAGCTTAAGCGCTATGGTTGACACCATGCATCACGACCTCCGCTCTCTTTGGGATAACTTTGAGCTATACCAAGGGCTCTTTGGCTAAGTTTCAGGATCTCGTTCATGATAGCACTGACTCACCCACTCCTTGAGTCACTTTTTATCTTCATTTTGATGTATATATAGATGTAGCTTTCAGTTGTTCTTAGCACGGACATCATTTCATCTTTTATTATATTTTGTCTTTTAGTTTCGGCTCTCCGAAGCATGTGATGTATAGACTTATGATGTATATGATTATGTTTTATGCTTAAACTTGTTTCATATACTTGCCTTACATTTACGCAATATGTTTACTTGCTTTAAATCCTTATGTGTTCGGATAAATGCTTTAAACTGCATATATGGAAACTTTCGATTCATCTCGGGAAGGCTTACCAACTCCAAATGATGCCAAATTTTCGTACATAGGTTTTTTCTATCCATTCTCTTAATGTCTAAGGTCTCTATATATCTTATTTTTTTGTTTACCCTTTTCAACTGTTGTCAAAACGGGGAAGAAATATGAGAAAATGAGAAAACTAAACTGTAAATTCAAATAGTGCATAGATTTAGAGGGAGCATTGCTCCAAAGGACTTGTTGTATAATTCTATATATTGAGTTGATTGGTTAAGTTGCATATAAAATACTCTTGAACTTGTTACAGGTTGGTTTTATCCTAAAAACAGAGGAAACTCTATCTAATTTTTTCAAAAAATCCAACACTTAGTTTTTAAAACCATTTTCTCTCATTAGTTTTGTCATCATAAAAAAAAGGGAGATTGTTGACCCTCATCTAAATTTTAATGATGACAAACACAACTTTAATTGTACTAACAGTGCTATCTAAGTGTATTAAGCAATAAGAGCACACAACCAGAAATTAAGGTGCAAGAACTTAACTCGAATCAAACTCCAAGTCAAGACAGAAGATCTAGTATAGGTATAAGGTATTGAAACAAGTTGTAAATCTCACTTGTTCAGGTAACTAGCTTGTCTTATGGCTCCTTTTGAAAATTTTTTTTAACAAAACTATTCTTTCAAACGTTTATAAGTTAAAAACATTTCAAAAGAATAAAAAACTTGGTTGAAGGGCAACCCAGTCAACTGGGTACTTATACCAGAAGACTGGTGTTTTGGACAGTGTGTCCCCAGTCGATTGGTACTCTTCAAACCCTAAAAGGTGAGGCTTTTCACCTGACCCAGTCAACTGGTACTAAGACCTAGTCGACTGGTAATTAAAAAAATGACCATTAAGACGCGAGACTTCAACACAAAATGCACTAAAATATTCCAAGTCATTACAAAATGACCATATCAATAAAAGGCTATATAAACCCACTTTATTGAGCCTTTTAAAAGAGGAGTTTACACATTCAATCAAGTTTTTGCTTATTGATACACAAAAGCTTTGAAATATTTGTTATTGAGCCATTCTTCAAGCTTTACCTTGAAAGAGAGATATTATTAAGTTGTATAAGCTTTCATTGTTGTCTCTCTACCATTCACTTTACAGCAACTCAGTTATTGTGAAGGGATTAGCTTTTGAAAGGAAGAGATTAGCTTCCGAGAGGAAGGTAGTGATTGTAAGGTTTATGCAACACCCGTGAAGTTGCACGACTAAGTTTCTTACTGGATTACTTCAAGAAGGTTCCTTGAAGAGAGTGGACGTAGGGTCGGAACAAATACAATATTGCTGAACCACTATAAACTGAGTTTGCAACTTCTATTCCTTAAACTCTTTTGTTTACAGCACATTACTTGTTTACATGCTTATGGTCTTACCTATTTTTATAAACTTGCGATTAATTAGAAAAGTTTTTCTAAACCCAATTCACTCCCTCTCTTGGGTTGAAACCTCAGTCTACAATAAGGGTCATCGCAATAAAAATTTCTTACCTCAACCAAAAATTTGTGCTTATCTTGCGCGCTCCATGTGGATGGCATTTTGCCAAAAACCAAGTAATTTACAATGTGCGCATACTATGGTACTTGGCTTACGGTGAATAAATGTTCATCGAGGAAGTTGTCTTGGATAAGTGGCTGTTGTGATGATTATCTACCTAAATAAATATGCAAATAACCATTCTAGTTTTACTTGCAAGTGCACAAGGTCTGTGGTAGCATAGTGTGCAAGTGCGAGATCATTTCCACAGGGATTGGTGAATTTCGTTTTAGAATTAGTTTCTTCAAGTTAAAAAGAGAAATAGCAATTTGATTGTGAATAAATAACAATAATGAGATCATATGGCTACGATATCCACCACTAATTATACTTTCCCACTAACTAGTTTTCAGTGCTCTAGCCTTATCATGAATATCTAATGGGTGCCAACCTAAGGGCTTGGTCTACACCTTAGGCTATTGATCTCCCTATGCAACGAGTTAGGCATGGTGTGTACTCTAACTCTTTTCTCTCTTAAGGGATTCAGGATAGGTGTATACTAAGTTGTTCCTTAAGAGAGCATGAGGGCTGTGGAGATCGGTAGCCACACGGGACCTAGGGCTTGGTCCGCTTCTAGTTTCCCATGTTGATTAACCCGGGAATCTGGTGTGGATATCCCTTATTACTAATGTCGAACCCATGACTCGGTCATCCAAATTGATTCGACTAACATATCCATATCACATGCATACGTTGATCAGACATATACATATGAGGAATGTAAATATAAACGGTATTAATCAAGTTAAATATTCTAACAATGCTATAGCAAAGATAATCAATGAATGAATATGTGGTAAAGCATAACTAGGGCTTCAATCGAGCCCTATAGGAGTTTAGTTACACATACTAAGTAAAGTAAACATGCTAAATATAATTAAATAAAAACATAAAACTAAAACTGAAGAAGACTCGGGAGACGAGTTGTCAATTCCTCTCCTAAGCTCTCTACTTCGGATCTAGAACAAAAGGTGTGAGTTATGTATTTTACAGGGCTATTTATAGGGTCCTTATGGTGTCCCAAAACCCTAATTCCTTTTTGGAGTCGGAACACTTCTTTCCAATTCTGACTTTGCCACCTCTGGAGTGATTGCGCTCGAGCGTATGCGATGTACTCGAGCCTTCCTCAAGTGCGCTCGATCTCAAGGGAGGTGCGCTCGAATGCACCTTGCTGGATGGTAGAATTTGACTTTTGCTCCTAAAAGCTCCAAATTATTACCTTTTTGTCCAAGTCCTGTGAAAAACACATAAAACACGAAAATGAAGTAAAATCCATAGAAATAGATAAATAAGGAACTTAACAAATGGAAATTAAGGGGCTTAAATATGACTATTTAAGCACTTATCACACCTGCAAACTTACATATTGCTGGTCCCTTAGCAATACAAAATTAAAGACTATGTTAGAACAAAAATTAAAGATAAATTCATTTCCATGATACTCAAAGATTTGGGTTGCACATAAAACTATGATAACCATTCATGAGTAAGTTTAAAACAAAAACACATTTTGGATTGCAAAAGGACTTTCAAAAGTTTTAAGTTACTTACCTAAGGTTGGCTTAAGGCATTGCAAGTTTGATTTGTGTGTGATGCGTTAGCACATATAAGATGGGGCTTCCACATAATTTTAGTGTATAGGGTTTCGATGCCCAAACTTTTATCGAATTCCTTATCAAATAGAACAATAATGGCATAATACTCGCTTCTTTTTCTTTTTCTTTTTCTTTTTCTTTTTATCATGCGATCTTTGCCATGTTAAGTTCCATCGAGCTTTTTAGTTAACCCTTGTAACGAGTGTTTGCCAATGACTTCCAAACCAGATAGTTTTAGGGCATTAGGTGTAAATACACCCCTAAGGACTCACTAACTCGAGTAAAAAAAGCTACGAAACTAACAGGTTTTAATGGTTCTAAATGACTCCCATGTTGCCATGTTAAGTTCCATCAAGCTTTCTAGTTGACCCTTGTAACGAGTGTTTGGCCAATGACTCCCAAACCAGATGGTTTTAGGGTATTAGGTGTAAGGACACCCCTAAGGACTTACTAACTCGAGTCAAAAAGGCTACGGAACTAACATGTTTTAATGCTTCTAAATGGAATTCCCACTTTTTGACGTGAATATTCAATACTTACTGAGGCAAGAGGCCCAGTTACTCAGTGGGAATATTTATTATGATCATTAAAGGCTTACTTTCCACCTTTGGACATGAACACTCAATGCTTACTGAGGCAAGAGGCCCAGTTACTCAGTGGAAAGTTTTTACTGATCATTAGAAGCTTTTTGATCACTTTTTGCATAATGAACATTTTTCTTTATTTTTTTTTATGCCAAAGTGTTCTTTTCAACAAGTTATCGGATTACAGTTAGATTATGGAAACATATACAAGAGAATTATATGTCATACCCCACACAAATGCATGTTAAATGTGCTCGTGCAAATTTGGATCAAACTTGTGAATTCTTAGGTGCCTTGAGGTAGGTAACTAAACTTTTATAAAATTCCCATTGCAAGACTATGTGTTCTAGCTTTTAAGCTTACTAATGAAGTGTTATCAAAATTATAAATTAACCAAAAATTTTGTTTACCAAAAGAACATGCATTTATCTTCCTAAAAAAAAACTAGGACTTAGTGTGTGCATGTGTTTCAAGTGCGTGTGTGATAGTATCTAGTATCTCCCACTACCTCCAAACTTAAAATACACATTGTCCCGAATGTGTGTGTGGCATGGAAAGATCTGACCTGGGAGATGGAGAACTTGGTTGCTTGCTTGCTTGTCCACGCCCCTAAACTTGAATTGGATGCACGCACTGAGTACCTGACAAAGAAAACTAAACGTTGTGTCGGAAAACAAAATATGCAAACTAGACATATAAATATAACTATAACTAAAAGAAAAGTATTAAAATGAGAAGGATATGTCTGGGGTGCCTCCCATAAGCACTAAGTTTAATGTCTTCAGCCATATGAGGTATCCTCTCATTGCTGATCATTTGTGGGTGCAGTCGAGGAGGTACCGGGTGCAGGAGGTAGGTAGTCAAGGATGGCCTGTAATAGCGCTTCCTGTCATGTAAACTGTGCCTCTAACCCATCGATCTACTGATGGATCAAATGGGCTGCCTCACGATCCTCCCGACGGATGTCAAATAGCTCACAGCGAAAGGAAGATAGCTTATCTAGGAGATGCTGATACTCCATGGATCCCATGTCTGTATGATCCTCTTCTCATGAAGGGCTCACTAGTGGATGCTCGACCTCCATCAGATCATCAGTTATAGGCTCGGCAACTGGAATCTATGCTCGGGGTCCTCGTGGCATGTGCGACTGGCTGAAGCTCCACTGGGCTCTCCCAAAGAAAGGGTGGTCGCTAACTGGGCCGTCTATAGAGGATCCCCTAAGTCCCTTCTTCTTAAAGATATGACTAAGCAAGAAGGGGAAAGGAAGACCCCAAGCATTAGATGTGGTCGTCTGCCGGTTATGCACCCCATCCCAGAATTTGTGTGTCTGACTCCATATGACTGCTTCAATGGAGTACCAATGACCTCGGTGGAAAGCGTAGAGAGCTTGCAGAAACTGATCTCGCCTCTATATCTTGTGCCCCAAAAGACACACATTACGCTGCAAGACTGAGTCGACGAACCATAGACGAAGAGGTAACCTCGATCGACTCCCCGCATTGTTGTGGCAGTCAGCATACTGCTCCGCACACATGTCCTCAATGATGTGTGGGAGAGGGAACGAGTCAGGCTGCTCCTCTATGTGGCTATCCTCCGGTGAAGACTCATCACAACAGTGTAAAGAGCTGGCTATGTTAGTGGTGTCAGTTCTATAAATCGGCCTTGAACTGATGAAGATAAGATCTCTGGTCTGGTGCAGTCATAGGTAAGGTTTTCGTAGAAACTGACCACGAATCGAGTGTATGCTATCGAGCAGACCAGCTTGAATAGTCGCTTGAGACCCCGGCTCTTGAATTCTTGGACCACCCATCTTGTGGCGTCCAAAGTCTTGAAGTCCTCTTATACGTTAAATGTTGTCTCGAATAGTATTTAATGCTGTTTGAAACAAGGCCGGGATGTTTGGTGATGGCTGTTAGAAGCCTGAGATGTGGAAGTCATATGTTGTGGACAAATAGTAGTGCCTCTGGTATGATTGCACTCATGTGCAACTACTAGTGCGCTCGATTGCACAGATTGAAGTACGCTCGATCGCTACTACTAAGCGCTCGATCGCACTCGGTCAGGCAATATATCGAACACTGTATGCGCACCAAAAACCAGAAGCTGTAGAATGCATACACCCTTGATCCAAAATCTCCTGCAAATGGAAAACTATCCAATCAATACACACGAATAACATATATAGATAATGTATATGTAAACTAAAGATCCAAAACTATGTGTATAATTATAAAAAAAAAAAAAGAAAAACAAAAGCATATGTGTACTTTGTGTGCTGAGGAGGGTAGTGTATGTGTAAGGGAGAAAGAAAATGTATTTACCTCGTGGTTGGCTTGGTTTTTTGGTGAGGTGATGGTGGTGTGGTGTGCCGAATGAGAGTGGAAAGTAGGGTTTTGCTGTGTGTGATGGTTCGTGCGAGAGAGAGATGTTAGAAGTGCGATTGAGCGTAAGTGAGTAAGGAAGAGGGAACTGTTTATAATATGCACGTGACTTCTCTGCCACGAGTGCGCTCAAGTGCATTTGTGAAGTACGCTAGATCGCATAATACGCAAGTGCGTAGTGTGATGCGCTCGAGCGCATTGCAGGGCAAGGCAGCACTCGAGCGCATGGGGTGTGTGCTCGATCGCATGGTAGAAATTTGCTAAATATTAAAAAGAGTATAAAGAAATGAATTAAGGTAAAAATAGGAACGATAAAGCAATACCAATTTGTAGTGGCCTCAGTACCACTAACCTTGATAGAGACACTTGAGCTATATGCTATGTAAGTGAAATTTTCTCAAGCGCTCTCTATGGTAGCTTCAAGGCTACATCCTTTGAAGGAGGCACTGAAAGCCCCCATCAGGTGGTTCTAGTATCGTTGATGGCTGTTTTGTCTCCCATTTTGGTGCCTAGTCAATAAAATAAGAAGCAGTAGTATTAGTAAGTGCAAGATTTTTAACTTTAGGATTATACTTACTTGTAGGTTTAGGTGTGCTCTTGATGGTGTGCACAGCTCCATAGATATCTTTAATCACATTATCCTTTGGCCTAATGTCCAATCTCATGTCAGCATAGATGGTCTTCAATGGAGCAGTGTAATGGACTTTAGATACTTCTTTATCAACACCTTGTATGAAACTTACATTGTGACATTCATCATTAGTTTTTGTGGAGTCTAGTGTATTAAAGATTTTAAATTCTACCTCTTCATCATTTACTCTCATTATGACAATGCCTCTTTTTACATTAATGTTTATGTCAGCAATGATCATAAATGGTCTCCCTAAAATGATAGGGAGTGGTACTAGCATATAACACTCCTTCATGTCTAACACAATAAAATCAGCAAGTAAAATAAATTTACCTACTCTTACCAAAACATCCTCGAGGATACTTCTTGGTCATTTGATGCTTTTGTCAGCCAATTGTAGAGTAATGGAGGTTGGTTGGAGTTCCCCCAAACCTAGTGTCTCGAATACACTGTAAGGTAGCAAATTGACACTCGCTCTTAGGTCCAATAATGCATGCTCAAAAAGTTGGTTACCTAGCCTGCAAAGAATAGTGAAACTTCCCGGATCTTTTAGTTTAGGTGGTAATTTTCTTAATAATACAACACTCACCTCTTTGGTCAAGGCTACCGTCTCATGCTCCTGAAACTTTCTTTTGTTAGTGCAACAATCTTTTAAAAACTTAGCATAAGCAGGTAGTTGCCTTATTGCATCTAATAAAGGAATATTTATTTCTACCTTTTTCAAAATTTCAAAAATGTCAATCATTTTAGTTTCCTTTTTAGGCTTCACTAACCTTTGAGGGAAGGGTGGAGGTATATTTACCTTTTCCATCTCTCTTACCTTAGATGTGGAGGCTTGGTCTGGAGATACTTGTGTAGGCTCATTGGTGCCGATGATCTTACCACTTCTTAAGGTTGTTACAGCATTCAGTTGCTGATGTCCTCTTAGATTAGGTAATGGCTGGGTTGGGAGCTCGCCTTGTTTTCTGGTACTCAATTCCTTAGCCAACTGTCCCATTTGTACCTCTAGCCCTTGAATGGCTTGATCATTTTTTGTAGTTATTTGCCTCATTTCAGTCCGAAATGGCCTTGACTCTTCCATGAATTGTTCATGTTTATTCAGGATTTGTTGTTACTGAGACATTAGTTGCCTCACAAGGCTTTTGAGGTCCTTCTTATTTGGTTCGGGGGCAGTTTGGGCTGCTGGTTGGAAATTTTTTTGCTGCTCTTGACTGTTTTGGTTGGTGCTCCATGAGAAGTTCGGGTGATTCCGCCATCCAGGGTTGTATGTGTTTGCATAGAGGTTGTTCTTTAGCGAATAATTGTTTGATTCCACAAAGTTGGCTTGCTCATGATCTGCAGATGAATATAATGGACACGGATCAGTATTATGATCAAACTGTTAGCAAATGGCACATACCTATAGTGTTCCAGCTGACGGGTTAGCTGAGGTGTTCTGGGCGGCCATGGCTTTAACTAATAGGTCAAGTTTTCTTTCCACCATGGCTATTTGAGGAGATGATCCTCTGTTTAAGCTTACCTTATACACACCCTTACTCTTGGTTATATATCTACCTCGAGAGGAGAACTGCTGTGTGTGTTCGCTCAGGGTTTCAAAAAGTTCCATTGCCTTTTCGCTGCTCTTCTCCATCAGCACCCCTCCACAACCTGAATCAACAATGTTTTTGTTAGAATCACTTAAACCTTAATAAAAGTCTTATACCAGTTTGTCTTAGGGTAGGTTGTGGTGTGGGCACTTGAGTAGTAGCTTATGAGTGAAAAATATTGCATATTTTGGCCACTTAATTTACATTTGTTAGCTTAGGAATTTGTTACTTTGAGTTGTTTTCATTGTTTTTTAGGTTTACAAGCACTGGGAAAGAAGTTTCACTAAAATTGCCAGAATTGCCCGTACAGATCAATCATCTTTGAAAATTAAACTGTATTGATTCAAGAAGAACCAGGATATGAACCATATATGCTTAGAAAGATCCAGAAGTCTATTTTCTGGAGAATTTTACGGCTCGTAAAAATGATTTTTCTACAGAAAGTTATGGCTGTTTTAGTAGACAAAGGTCAGGCAGTGCGGGCTGTGCAGGATTTCAGCGTGAACAGAAGTTTTGAAGGGCATGTGAAGACTTAAATCCAACATCCCACATCGGTTGGAAACACATTTCTATATCCCACATCCCACGTCAAATTGGAAACACATCCCACTTGTGGTATTTGCCTATATAAGACCCACTCCACTTCATCATTCAGGGTACAATTCCTGAGCCACTTTGGTGTTTACCGGTGGACGTTCGCTAGCATTCTGGTGGATCTCGAAGGCTTTGTCACCACAAGGGGAAGTGTCACCCGTCAGCGAGTGGAATTTCTCCCATGTAAAGTTATTTATTTATTTCTTTACATTTAATTGTTTTAGTTTAAATGTTTAGCACTTTTATTATGAATTGTAGTTTCATAGTTATGAGTGGCTAGACTCTTCAGCTAAGGTTGAAGATGAAGCCATGCCATTGTTTGGCGTAGTAGTTCAGATTTGCTCGTACAAATCTAACAATTTTTAGTATAAATGTTCTGTCAATTATTTGAGTTAATCTTATAATTGATTGAGTTTAAATTGTCTGTTGGATATTCCTTGTGTTTTATCTGATGGATACATTGAATGCTTTTCGATTAAATTGGATTTCCTTTGTGATTTGTTGAGAGCGGATACATTGGATGCTTTTGGTTTAACGGGGATATTCTTTGTTTTTTGTCTTATAGTTGGATTCATGGAATGTTTTGATAGGCTATATTTTTAGAACATATATGCTTAACTTCAGTGGGGTGGATTTGGAAACCTTAGTGTTTTAATTATTAGTTTTTAAAAATCAATTTAGTTTAATTTTAATTTCTTTTGCAAATTATCATCTGAAATTTGGAACTAGGTTAAAATAGAGTTAGTTTAGATTAAATTATATTTTCACAACGCAATTCCCTATGGATTCGACCTCGCACTTGCACAACACTATATTGCAAACGACTCGTGCGCTTGCGAGTAAATTAAAACTCACAACAAGTTTTTGGCGCAGTTGCCGGGGATTTGTTTGGTTTGTGAAAATTTTGTCTGAATTGATTTTATTTTTCTACTAATTAGTTATCAAATTTTTTTTTAAAAAAAAAAAAATTTAATTTAATTTTAAAAAAAAATGTAGATGAATCCAGCGCCGGTTTCACAGTCTTTAGAGGACGCCCTCAAGGATTTCATTAAAATGACCGGCCCGTCCCTCAATGCTGCCAACACATTCAATGTTGATAGCTGTTCCATCTGTGCTAGTCCTCTGCATTTAGCACAGAATTGTCCATCAATGCCGACTTTTGCCGAGTATCCCATGGAACAAATGAATGCTTTCAATGAGTGTTGTTGGCAATCAAATGGATCTTACTCTGAAACATACAATCCAGGGTGGTGGGACCACTCTAATGTTTCATGGACGCATAACCAACTGATGAATCAAAGAGGAGCCCCTTATCATGCTCACAATCAATACCCTCTCGAATTTCCTCCACCAATCCCAAGTTATGCCTATCCAGCACCATCACCCGCTTACCAAGCTCCTATTCAAGCGTCAACATCGGTTTCACAGTCATTGGAGGACGCTCTTAATGATTTCATGAAAACGACTAGCCAATCTATGAGTGAAGTGATGAGTGCAACCATAGAAAACACCCAAGCGATTGCCGACCTAGAGAGTCAAATTGATCAAATCGCAAGTTACGTGGGTGAAGGAGAGGAAAGAAAGTTCCCCAGTCAACCTGATCCTAACCCAAAGGAACAGTTTGCGGTGGGAAATTTATCAACTCCTATACAAGGGCAAGAAAGTGGCAACAAAGAAAAGAGAGATGCTGAGCCATCTACAGCAACACCTATCATTAAGGATCTCTCTAGGTCTTTTTTACTTAAAGTGCCTTACCCTGAGAGATTACAAGCGCCCAAGAAAGGAGAGGAGTTTGAGGATCCCCTGGAGGCATGCTTTGCTCACTTTGGAGAGGACTTGGGCTTAGATAAGTTACTCGAGGAAGTGAATGCCATTTTGAGTCTGATCCTCAGAAGAGCAGTGAGACGGAGGAGACTATGGATGAATCACATATTGAGGACCCCCTGGAGGCATGCTTTGCTCAATTTGAAGAGGATTTGGGCTTAGATAAGTTGTTTGAGCAAGAAAATGCTACTTTGGAGTCTGCTCCTCTAAAGATCAGTGAGACGGAGGAAACCACAACACCTGAACCCCCAAGAAGGAACTTAAGCCTTTATCGGACAATCTTAAGTATAAGTTCCTAGGTCCAACAGATTCTTTGCCTATAATTATAGCTTTAGATTTGGGTGATGCTCCAGAGGAGAAATTATTGGACGTCTTAAGAGAGCATAAGGAAGATATAGGCTGGACTATTGAGGATGTCAAGGGAATCAACCCCTCGTTGGTAATACACACGATACAGTTGGAGGAGAATGCCAAGCCATCAAGGGAGCCACAAAGAAGGCTCAACCCTACTATGCAAGAGGTTGTGAGGGCAGAAGATATTAAGCTGTTAGAGGCAAGGATCATTTATCCCATCTCTGATAACAAGGGGGTGAGCTTGATTAAAGTCATGCCAAAACATGCTGAATTGACGGTAGTAAATAAAGACGACAAGTTGGTTCCAACTCGAGTGCAGTCAAGATGGAGAAAGTGTCTAGACTACCGTAAATTGAATGCTGCCACTAGGCCTGATCATTTTCCATTCATATTTATTGATCAGATAGTGGAGTGCTTAGTTGGGCATGTCTACTAATATTGGGTCTGGCTAAAGACGTTAAACTTAGCTCTCATGGGAGGCACCCCATAGCTTATCTTTTCTGTTTATTTATTATTTCGCATTTTTATGATTAATGTTTGTTTCCAGTTTTTTTTTATTTTTCAGGGACAATGCGTACTTCAGTTCAAGTTTGGGGGTATGCTATGAGCCATACTAGTCCAGATAGTTCTCCATATCTCAGGTCAACTCTTTCCATATTAGTCACACATTGGGGTCAATGTGTAATTTAAGTTTGGGGGTATGGGAGACACATCACACACTTTGTCCTAATTTGTTATCTTTTTGTCGTAAAGATAAATGCATGTTCATGTTCATCTAAAATTTTTGGTTGTTCTGAAAAATTGTGATGTGATTTCATTGGTGAGTTTAAAACTTTGAACACATGATCTGATGATAGAGTTTAAACTTTAGTTACTTACTTTAGGCATTTTCGAGAATTCACATGTTTGAGCTAATCTAACACGAGCACATCAGCACATATTTGTGTGAGGTATGACAAGTGATTTGAATGTATACGTTTCCTTGTCTTAACTGAAATCGGATGACTTGTTGGATAAACACTTGGGCATACATATAAAATAAAAATAAAAAAAACAACTAATACTACTAATATTTATAATGATCATCATCAATAAACTTTTCACTGAGTAACTGGACCTCTTGCCTCAGTAAGCAGCGAGTGTTCACGTCAAAAGGTGGGAATTTTATTCATAATGATCATTGCAAAACTTTCCGCTGAGTAACTGGACCTCTTGCCTCAGTAAGCAGTGAGTGTTCACGTCAAAAGGTGGAATTTTGCTTGGTAGTGTTAAGGCCAGTTTAATTTCATAGCCTTTTTGACTCGAGTTAGTAAGTCCCTAGGGATGTCTTTACACCTAATGCCCTAAAACCATCTGGTTTGGGAGTCATTGACTCAACACTCGTTACATGGGTCAATTAGAAAGCTTAAAGGAACTAAACATAGTAGAGCCTTATGTTAAAAAAAAAAAAAAAAAAAACTATGCCTTCATTGTTCTTTCCGATGAAAAATTCTGTGGATCTTGAGATTTGAATACCTTGCACATTGAAGTTATTTGGAAACCTCATCTGTATATGCTAATTCACTTTACACTGATTCAAGCTTGTGATGTCTTACCATGCCTCTTGTAAGTAATTAAGTTTTAAATTCTTATTCATTGTGAAGATGGGTTTGACTTATTTAAGCTTGCTCATGAACGAATCTCATGATTTTGAATGCTCCTTAAATTTTTGGATACCATGAATACTGAACTTATCTTTATAATCTTTGTTGTTCATTTAGTTTTTTTATTTTGCTTTGCTAAGGGACTAGCAAAATGTAAGTTTGGGGGTATTTGATGAGTGAAAAATATTGCATATTTTGGCCACTTAGTTTACATTTATTAGCTTAGGAATTTGTTACTTTGAGTTGTTTTCATTGTTTTTTAGGTTTACAAGCACTGGGAAAGGAGTTTCACTAAAATTGCCAGAATTGCCCGTACAAATCAATCATCTTTGAAAATTAAACTGTATTGATTCAAGAAGAACCAGGATATGAGCCATATATGCTTAGAAAGATCCAGAAGTCTATTTTCTGGAGAATTTTACGGCTAGTAAAAATGATTTTTCTACAGAAAGTTATGGCCGTTTTAGTAGACAAAGATCAGGCTGTGTGGGCTGTGCGGGATTTTAGCGTGAACAGAAGTTTTGAAGGGCATGTGAAGACTTAAATCCAACAATCCACATCGGTTGGAAACACATTTCTATATCCCACATCCCACATCGGATTGGAAACACATTCCACTTGTGGTATTTGCCTATATAAGACCCACTCCACTTCATCATTCAGGGTACAATTCCTGAGCCACTTTGGTGTTTACTGGTGGACGTTCGCTAGAATTCTGGTGGATCTCGAAGGCTTTGTCACCACAAGGGGAAGCGTCGCCCGTCAGTGAGTGGAATTTCTCCCATGTAAAGTTATTTATTTATTTCTTTACATTCAGTTGTTTTAGTTTAAATGTTTAGCACTTTTATTATGAATTGTAGTTTCATAGTTATAAGTGGCTAGACTCTTCAGCTAAGGTTGAAGATGAAGCCCCACCATTGTTTGGCGTAGTAGTTCAGATTTGCTTGTACAAATCTGACAATTTTTAGTATAAATGTTCTGTCAATTATTTGAGTTAATCTTATAATTGATTGAGTTTAAATTGTCTGTTGGATATTCCTTGTGTTTCATCTGATGGATACATTGAATGCTTTTCGATTAAATTTGATTTCCTTTGTGATTTGTTGAGAGTGGATACATTGGATGCTTTTGGTTTAGTTGGGATATTCTTTGTTTTTTGTCTTATAGTTGGATTCATGGAATGTTTTGATAGGCTATATTTTTAGAACATATATGCTTAACTTCAGTGGGGTGCATTTGGAAACCTTAGTGTTTTAATTATTAGTTTTTAAAAATCAATTTAGTTTAATTTTAATTTCTTTTGCAAATTGTCATTTGAAATTCGGAACTAGGTTAAAATAGAGTTAGTTAAGATTAAATTATATTTTCACAACGCAATTCCCTGTAGATTCGACCTCGCACTTGCACAACACTATATTGCAAACGACTCGTGCACTTGTGAGTAAATTAAAACTCATAACAGTAGCTTGTTGAAGTGTCTTCAGGCCTCGAAGAACAGATCTCCATCCTTTTGTTGGAAGGATTGTATTTCTTTCCTCATTTGCCTTGTCTTCTGGGATGGGAAGAACTTCCTTAGAAATTTGCTCGACAACTCCTCCCAAGTGTGGATGGAAACTGCAGGCAAAGAATTATACCATAATTTAGCATTATCTTTCAAGGAAAAAGGGAAAAGAATTAACCTTATTCCTTCTTGGTCTAAGCCTCGGATGTGCTGGAATTTGCAGAGGTTGAAGAATTCTCGAAGGTGCAAATGAGGATCCTCACTAGGTGTACCCCTAAAGTGAGTCAGTGCACTGAGTATCTGCGGAGATATGTAATAGTTTCCTTCTGCCTCAGGTTGATACGCAATGCACAAAGGTTGATCGATGTTCTGCGGGATGAAGGATTGCTTCATCGGCCTTTGTTCAGGTGGTTGCTGTTCAGCTATTTGTTCTGCCATTAGTGGTGTCTCTTCCTCACTCCCTTCTCCTACCTCTTCTCAGTTATCCCTAAACCTTTGTCGGATAGACCTCTCAAGCTCGGGATCAAAGGGAAGGAATGCTGGATTCTTGGACCGACGTCCATGCATGAATCAGTGGCAGTTATGTGAGTGCAGTAGTCAAATACTGTTGCTCGGATTACTCTCTGCCTCAATTGCGCTCGATCGCACAAGAGGGTGTGCTCGATCGCCAGTGGCACAGAAAGCTTCTTGGAGTACCTAAAACAGAGAAAAAGGAATTGATTAGGGGGTTTTTTTTTTAGTGAAACGAAAAATAAGATAAAAATAGATTTAAAACTAAAAACAGAATAAATGGTAATTAAACTAAATGAGAAATTAATTCTAAAAGAAATTTAGTGCAATCTCCGGCAATGGCGCCAAAAACTTGTTGTGACGATTATCTACTTAAATAAATATGCAAATAACCATTCTAGTTTTACTTGCAAGTGCACAAGGTCTGTGGTAGCATAGTGTCCAAGTGCGAGATCATTTTCACAGGGATTGGTGAATTTCGTTTTAGAAATAGTCTCTTCAAGTTAAAAAGAGAAATAGCAATTTGATTGTGAGTAAATAACAATAATGAGATCATAGGGCTACGATATCCACCACTAATTATACTTTCCCACTAACTAAGGTTTCAATGCTCTAACTTTATCATGAATATCTAATGGTTGCCAACCTAAGGGATTCGTCCATACCTTAGGCTATTGATCTCCCTATGCAACGAGTTAAGCATGGTATATACTCTAACTCTTTTCTCTCTTATGGGATTCAGTATGGGTGTATACTGAGTTGTTTCTTAAGAGAGTGTGAGGGCTGTGGAGATCGGCAACCACACAGGACCTAGGGCTTGGTCCGCTCCTGGTTTCCCATGTTGATTAACCTGAGAATCTGGTGTGGATATCCCTTATTACTAATGTCGAACCCAGAACTCGGTCATCCAAATTGATTCGACTAACCTATCCATACCACATGCATGCATTGATCAGGCACATACATATGAGGAATGTAAATATAAACAGGTATTAATCAAGTTAAATATTCTAACAAGGCTATAACAAAGATAATCAATGAATGAATATGTGGTAAAGCATAACTAGGGCTTCAATCGAGCCCTATAGGAGTTTAGTTACACATACTAAGTAAAGTAAACATGCTAAACATAATTAAATAAAAACATAAAACTAAAACCGAAGAAGACTTGGGAGACGAGTCGTCAATTCCTCTCCTAAGCTCTCTACTTCGAATCTAGAACAAAAGGTGTGGGTTATGTGTTTTACAAGGCTATTTATAGGGTTCTTATGGTGTCCTGAAACCGTAATTCCTTTTTGGAGTCGGAAGACTTCTTTCCAATTTTGGCTTTGCCACCTCTGGAGTGATTACGCTTGAGTGTATGCAGTATGTACACATGCGCTCGAGCCTTCTTCAAGTGCGCTCGTGCTCTTGTGCGCTCGATCTCAAGGGAGGTGCACTCGAGCGCACCTTGTTGGATGGCAGAACTTGACTTTTGCTCCTAAAAGCTCCAAATTATTAACTTTTGTCCAAGTCCTGTGAAAAACACATAAAACATGAAAATGAAGTAAAATCCATAGAAATAGATAAATAAGGAACTTAACAAATGTAAATTAAGGGGCTTAAAAATGACTATTTAAGCACTTATCAGTGGCCCATCGGCAGACTCATTGAACTCCAGACGAGAAAAATTATCTACCACCACATTCTCCACCTCTTTATTGTCCTTAATTATTAAATCAAATTTCTGCAAGAGTAAAATCCATCTAATTAATCTTGCCTTAGAACCTTTCTTTGAAATAAGGTACTTAAGGGTTGCATGGTCAGTAAAAACAGTGATAGATGTACCAATCAGATAAGCACGAAATTTGTCTAAGGCAAAGACTACCACTAGCAATTCTTTTTTAGTAGTGGAATAATTCATTTGTGCATTATTAAGAGTTCTACTAGCATAGTATACAACAAAGGGTTTCCCCTCCATTTGTTGTCCTAAAACTGCCCCCACCGCATAATTACTTACGTCACACATAATCTCAAACGGTAAATTCCGATTTGGTGACTGCATGATGGGGGTGGACGTAAGCCTATCAATGAGTGCTAGAAGGTTACATAATGGTCTAGATATAGCAGTGAAACTCTGTATAAACCTCCTGTAAAAACTGACATGCCCAAGAAAGGATCTAACATCCTTAACAATTTAGGGTGTGGGTAATTTAAAGATCAATTCTATTTTTGATTTATCCACTTATATCCTCTTTTTAGAAATTATGTGCCCCAAAACTAGTCCAGAGGGAACTAAGAAATAATATTTTTCCCAATTAAGCACAAGACCTTTTTCTTCACATCTACTCAAACCAGCTTGTAAATGGAGTAGGCATGAATCAAAAGAATCGCCAAACATAGTCAAATCATTTATAAAGACTTCCACAAATTTTTTGACCATATTGCTAAATATACTCATCATGCATCTTTGAAATATAGCCGGTGCGTTACACAGTCCAAAAAGCGTATGCCGGAATGCATAAGTACCAAATGGGCATGTGAATGTAGTCTTGTCCTGATCTTCTAATGCAATCTCTATCTTGTAATATCCTGAATACCTGTCTAGAAAGCAATAGAAGGGATGACCAACTACACGTTCTAAGATTTGGTCTAAAAATGGAAGTAGGAAGTGATCCTTGCGGGTGTCGAAATTAAGTTTTCTATAGTTTATACATACGTGCCACCCTGTCACTACCTTGGTAGGAACAGGCATCCCCTCCGTGTTGGTTACCATAGCTACCCTATACTTTTTAGGTACTACCTGAGTCGGGCTAACCCACTTACTATCAGAGATGGGGTAAATAATACCCGTATCTAACAATTAAAATACTTCATTTTTCACGACTTCTTTCATAGTGGGGTTAAGTCATCGCTGAGGGTCTCTACGAGGGTTATCTTCTTCCTCTAAATGGATCCTATGGGAACACATCAAGGGACTAATACCTTTAATGGTAGCAATTGTCCATCCTAATGTAGCTGTATGCTCCCTTAACATGCCAATCAATTTTTTTTCTTGTGAATCACTAAGTACAGAGAAAATAATAATAGGAAATGTATTACCTGGTCTCAAGAATTCATGTTTGAGTCCCTCAGGTAACGTCGCTAAGTTGACCTTTGAGGTCTCCTTAGCAGATGGCTTTAGTCTCTCTCCATCTTTGGGTAACTTCTTGAAGCTCGGTTTCCATTTTCATTCTTCTTTATCCTTTGTCCCTGAAATAGCAAAAACATCGAAAATATCGTCTAGATAAAGTGAACTCTCAGAATCAGAAATACAAAGGAGGTATTCTCAAGATTCTGAATTTTTTCTCATGAGAGCCTCATTTGGGATCAGTGTGTCTATCATATAAGTATGATAGCAATCATCATCATCATCATGTGGTTGTCTGTCTTCCGATGTTGAAAATGTTGACCTCTAGAGTCATGTTCCTAAAAGACAACTTCATTAGACCATTCCTGTAATTAATAAGAGCGTTAGAGGTGGCCAGGAAAGATCTTTCTAAAATGATTAGAACTTTAGACTCCATATCTACCACAAAATGAGTATCCATAATGAGAAAATCAACAGGATAGTAGAACTTATTTATCTGTATCAGTAGATCTTCAACTATCCCCCTTGGTTGTTTAATCGACCGGTCGGCCAATTGTAGTACCACAGATGTGGGTTTGATCTCCCCTAAACCCAGTTATAAGTAGAGAGTGTAAGGCATTAGGTTCACTCTGGCTCTTAAATCCAGCAAAGCTTAAATGATCTCATGAGTCCCACTTTGACAAGTGATCATGGGACACCCTGGGTCTTTATATTTGAGCAGTGTCTTTTATTTAATCACCGCACTCACTTGCTCAGTCAAGAACGCAGTCTTCTTGACTTGATGCTTCCTTTTTATGGTGCATAGATCCTTAATCAACTTTGCATAGGTTGGTACCTGTTTAATCACATGAAGCAAAGGCAAGTTAATCTTAACTTGTTTCAAATGTTCTAGGATCTCACCTTGTATTTCTGGATTTTTTCCTTTTGGCCAGAGTGCTTAGGGAAAAGGGACTTAAATTAGAAAATTTTTATTTGGCTCGTTCTTGGGGGCATTCTTCTTAGTGCTTGTGGTTGTCAGTTGACTTGGTCCATCTAACACCTTACCACTCCGAGTAGTTATGGCATTGACCTCTGTGATATTTTGTGAATCTGAAGTAGAGGTTTGTGCCATATGTTATCCCCTTGGATTTGATTGAGGCTGAGATGGGAATTTTTCTCGCTCTTGCACTGCGACAGAACTTATTAACTTAGTTATTTAACTTTTAATTTCCTTGTTATCTTCCATTACCTGTGCCACAGCAGTTTCCAATCTCTAAATAACTTTACTTTGTGACTCTATAAATGCGTTTAATTTTTCCTCTAAAGGGATTCTATTAGGTTGCGCATTATATGAGGTTGCATGGTATGACACAGGTGGTTGTGCATATTCGTGTGTGGGTTGGTTTGAGTCAGACTTCTAGCTAAAGTTTGGGTGGTTACTCCAACTAGGATTATATGTATTGGAGAAAGGATTATGAGGCTTCTTGTAAATCCCTAAGGCATTACATTGTTCATCAAAAACCCCTCTCATCTCTACAAAATTTGGGCAATCTTGAGCTAAGTGTTCTATTCCCCCATAGATAAAACAAGCACCTTGTGATTTGACTCTTGCAACTATATTCGTGAGTCTACCATCTTGGGTCTTAAGTGCCTCTAACTCTCGAGTTACTCGCTCTAATTTGGCTTATCATTTTTCCTTAGTTCGTAGATCCCAGCCGTTCTTGCTCTATTTATGCTTTCAACAACACTAGGCCCTGTACAAGTGTGGGCCTTCTCAGCCAAGTCATTCAGATACTCAATTGCGTCATCAGAGTCCTTTTACATAAAGTCCCCATTGCACATCATCTCTATGAATTAGCGCTATCAACTCATAAGTCCCTCGTAAAAATGACTAACTACGTGCCAACTCTCGTACCTATGGTGTGGACACATATTTAACAAATCCTTATACCTCTCCCATGCCTGATATAATGTCTCATTGTCCTTTTGGGTAAAGGCTGAAATTTTTCTTTTCAGACCATTGGTTTTGTGAAACGTGAAGTATTTATTGAAAAATGCTTGCGTCATTTCTTCCCATGAACCTATGGACCTCGACCGGAAAGAGTATAGCCAACTCTTTGCTTTATCCTTTAACCAAGTTAATAGCTTCAGGTCTACCATGAAATGTGGCCACCACTTCCTTAAATTCCCTAATGTGAACATAAGGGTTTTTGCTTTCTAAACCGTGAAAGGTGGGTATCAATGCCATTATGCCCGACTTGAAATCTGTATATGGTGTGTTTGGCAGAAACATGATGCATGATGGTGTAGATATCCATGTGGGATGAAGGTAGTCATTTAGGGTCCTAACAGGGTCATCTTCGTGATTGTTCATGGTGTTAGAGCTTGTGTTTGAACCCGTTTCACTCCTAATGTAATTTGGTGGGTATTCTAACTAAAGGATTCTAACCAATTATCCGTGTTCGTCTCTAACCCAACATATATACCACCAAAACTCTTTTTTTTATTTATTTAATTTATTTTAATTATTAATATGAATTATTGATTTTTTTCTTGAATAAAAGAAAACTGAAAAATAAACTAAAGCTAGAATTAAAAAGAAACTAAAAGAAAAAGTTTGGAAAGGTAGTACCCGAAAACCTCTATGTAGACTAATACTCTCCCTAGAAACAACACCAAAATTTGAATTATTCCCAAACAGTAATATGCAGTAGCAGCAATATAGAAAGGGGTGTCGATCCCACGAAGAGAACGTTCTACAATCAAAGTTTCAGGAAAAAAATAACGGAAACAAAATTAAAAATTAATATTAAGAAAATGTTGAGAATTAAATGAAACAATTGAATTTAGTGAAAGAAAATCAATATTGAGAAACACAAGGGTCCAAGAATCCCTCATTGATTTCACAGCTTTAACTTGTATCAATTCAGTAATTATAACTCAATTACGCATTTCACATCCCAAATGCATAATCAGAAAATAATAGTGAAAGCACTAAAAATATTCTTTTGTAAATTATTATGAGAAATGCCTTTCTTGTTTGTACAAGTAATGCAACTGTCGATCATATTTGATATCCTAAATCGACGATATATCCGGAGATAATAACGCAGTAAAAGACAATCATATATAATCAATCTACCGAAATCAATTGTATCCTAAATTCCACACATAAGAGAAGCATGACTGAAATTATATGGAGAAAAAGAACAACAATCACTGGAGTTAAATAAATCTATGGAAGAAGAAAATATAATTGTCTATCACACAAAAACATCAACTTCAATATTAAATAAATGAAGCAACCCAAAATAATTATTCAACATTAAAAACACAAATACTGAATTAAATACAAGCCAAACCCGCTATGTCTAGGAGTTCATCTCTTCGTTTTGGTTAAAACCTAGCCTAGCTGACAATATATTAGCACAAAAGTTCTCTAAGAATTCAATGTGTATCTGTTCAGCCCCCTGTTTCTGAGTCTAAAAATCCTGTATATAGTTATATGGAGACAGCTTTGTAGACAAAAAAATTGCCTTAGGGTTTTTGTTCAGGTCGTGTCCCTTGCTGTCCAGTCTAGGTCTGGTTCTGCTGCTCTGAATTGGTCTGGATCTACTGCTATCCAGGCCCGGTTCTGCTGCTCTGAACTGGTATGGTTCTATTGCTCTGAACTGGTCTGGATTTGTTGCTATCCAGGCCTAGTTCTACTGCTCTGAATTAGTTCGGATCTGCTATTGTCCAGGCCCGGTTCTGCTGCTTTGAACTGGTCCCAATGTTATGGATTCTTTCGAACATATTTTATATATATTTTTTTTGTTTAAGGCTTCTTTGTTTTTTTAATCTGCAAAACACACTAAAACACAAAATTCTCCAAAAGACCACACTTGTTAAGAAATTCAATGAATAATAAAAAATAATCTCAACAAATGCATATAATTAACTCTATCTGAAGTGTATTTGTATGCCCTAATCAGGTAACAACATATCTCTTAAGAAACTTAGTATTGCTACAAATAGAGCAATAACATTTAATAGTTCCCTTATACACGTAGCGTTTATTACTATACGTGAAGTTAAGGAATTGTTCAACTCCATTCCTAAATTCTTCCGATATGTAACTTGACGGTCCATCTAACTCTGATTAACTGAAATTGTTCTAGATACTAAAACATTTTTTACCTTCAAAGTCATTCCGATGTACAATTAACTGACAAATATAACTCAAAATAAATAAAGTAAATTAAGATTTATGAGACAAAATAATTTAAAAGACTTGTTTTTAGTGGATGTATTTTTTGAGCGTATTATTCTACATCTTATACATAAATCATATCTTTATTTGTATGATCTCTCATCTTTTGTCATTCAAGAGTGCAAGGTAAGATTTATATAAGGAATTATATTATCTACTTATAAAAAATATTTATTCATTTCTAAGTAATTGAAAACTGATTAAATTAATAGCATACACAAGTTATAGTTTGCATACCTAATCAACAAGAGTACTACGTACTAGAGCATAGAAGAAGTAAAGAGTACCACTGGCTGATCATGTAACCCCGTTAGAGAAAATTATAAAGTATCAAAGAATAAGAAATTAAAAATTAAAAGGAAAAACTATTTATATATTAATATCATGCATGTTGATGCTTTCTAGCCATATCATTCCATTTACTAAAAGGTAAAGGTTCTAACCCATTTGTAGACACCCAATTTCATTCCAATTTTTTTTTAACGGACCACGTGCTGGTTCTTATGACGAATCTTTGATCCTAGTATGCTCGGACTTAGTAAGTGAGGACGTATGGATTTAATTGGGGAGTAGAAGCAATTGCAAGAAGCTTTTGTTCAATCAATTTAGTTCACAATGGGTTTAAATCAAATGGACTTTATTTGATTAAACTAATCCAATACCAAAGTCTTCCTTTAAATTTTGACCCAATCCAAAACCCGGTAAAGTCCTTTGATCTTTACTAGCCCAAACACTTTTGGCCCAAATTTCAAGCCCAAAGAAGAGTTCTAATTTATAAGGGTGAACTTCCAATTTCACCCTCCACTTGGCACTTCTTGATTGGTTTATTTTCTCAAAGTAAAAGTTACTTTTTTATAACCAAAAAGATGTCTCTCTCCTCTCCCTATATGGCTGGCCATAATGAAGAATTTTCACTCTTTCTTTTTGCTTTTTGGACTGAAATCTCCCTCCTAGATTTCTTCATCTTCATTTTTACCAATGCTACATTTTTTCCACACAAAATAAGACTTTTTCCACCTAAAAGGCAACAATAATGCACTTATAAAGTAGCTGATTTTTCTCCCACTTTGGACAGCCATATGTTCCAAAAATAAGGAGTTTCTCTTCTTCTCCTTTTTCTTAGTTAATTGGACATTACCTTATTAATTTTCCACCCTTTTCTAAATGTTAAATAACACATTTGTTTACCCAAAAAATCATATTTTATACCCCAAAAACAGCACCTAAAAAACAATAGTTTTTTTTAGAATGTGAAGCCTTTTCCTCATTTCTGTTGCTTTGTAATTGTACTATTTTTTTACCTAAGATTTTCCACTTTATTATATATTAAAAACCAAATATAATTGTGTCTTTTCCACCCCCTTTGGTTGTCCAAAGCAACGAGATTTTCTCCTCACCTTTTTTGCTTTAGCTTTATTGAAAACACTCTAAAATGTCCTTTCTTGTTCACCTTTTTGCAAATCTTATTCTTCACTTTTCTTCACCTCAAAGAAACCCCTCCCTCATCCTCATGTCCATCTACCTAAAAGTCTTTTCCTGTTCACTTTTCACTTGGTTTACAACACCTCACTTCTCTAGGCCCACCTTTACACCCTAAAAAAGAAGCACCTATTTCATCTCAAAAGTTGAAACTAATTTTCCCTTTCCCTATATAACCAGCCATGCACTTTCTTTTCACCCATTATTTTATTTTTTTAATCTCTTGGCCAGCCCTTACTCCTCCTATAAATACCCCCCTTTGCTAACACACACACACAAAAAAAAAAAAAAAACAACACAACACTAAGGTAAAGTAATGCAAAAAAAAAAAAGAAAAAAGAGAAAATTTAGAGAGAAATAAAGAAGTGATAAAATAGAGAAAAAGAGAGAAGAATAGGAAGATCAAAGAGAGGAATATAATAAAAGAGAAGAGAGTGTTCAAGAAAGGTGAAAAAAGAGAAAATAGTGAAACACAAAAGAAGAACTAGTGTGAGTTCTTCATCATTTTTGGCCATCTTTTTTTTGGTATTCTAATCTTCATTGGAATCATTCTTCCAACTTCACAAAGTCCACAAGAGCACAAGGATCTCCGAGGATAATCCCTATGTGTAGAAATTTTCCTTAGCCAAAGAAGGTTGGTTAAGCTTCTATGTTTTGCAAAATAAATTGTTAGCATGATTCATGTGTTTAGACCACCTTGAAAATAGACTAGATTAATTTGGCTCACTTAAAAAGTTTCATCTTAAGATACTTACTAGTTTCTTAGCATTTTATTTTTCACCAGTTATATGTCTTTCTTTAGTTAGCTACTAGACATATGTAGTCTCTTCTTTAAATGCAATGTTAAGTTAACGATAGATTTAAAGTTCTTTCCTTTAGTTTAGTACCTTAAGAATTTTTATGTTATCTAAGTTAGATATTTTATTTTAAGTTTTCATTAATTACTTGTGAATTTTAATTCTTTAAGAAGAATTTTGGGCCCCCTTGGTCCTTGTTAATTTTGGGCCCCCTTTGGCCCTTTAAAAATATTACTAGTTACTAGTCACTAGTTATTTTGAATCTCATCTTTAAGGTAGTTTAGTTTAAATCTATCTAGCTTAATTCATTCTTTTTTTAACTTGTCTAGTTTAAAGTAGCTTAGTTTAGTTCATTCAATTTAGTTTTCAAGTTCAGCTCATCTAGTTTAACTTATATAATTAATCCACCTAGTTTAAGTGCACGCACTTTAATTTACTTCTCATCCATACTTTGAAAGTAGTTTTAGTATTTTTTTTCTTTATAGTCAAAGCAATTTATTTCCTTTATATACTTACTTTTGCCGCATTACTTTAAAGTTAATATTTGGTGTTGGTTTGTTTGAATAAAAATTTCAAAATGTGTGTTTGGTTTTATTAATAGTGTATGATAATATACTTGAATCAAAATTTCAATTAATTTCCTTGAAACACAAAAGGCTAAACTTCGGTCTAGGTAAGAGAGAGAGAGCTTTAAATCCTCACTCTTTTGCACCAAAACCTCTCGAGCTTTAGAATTTCTCACGTAGACCAATGATAAGGAATTTGACTCCCTTCAAAGTCAAATGGTGGCTTCTTACCCATCATCCTTGCTTTGTGCTTAGATGACAAACGACCCCTTGTCTAATACATTAAAAGCACACCCATCATGGAAGCCTCCTTTCCACTTATAAAGAGTTTATATTAGACTTGGTAGGTTTCACTCGTTTCCATATGCCTACTCATCGTAATCTGTACCCTCACCATATCCGCCTTCTTTAAGGGGAATGGCCTTGGGTAATAAGACGGATGCATGGGTCTCAGATGGAAAAGAATGGTACCTACAGTTGGCGACTCCACTGGGGAGATTTAACCTTAAAGTGTTTCTTGGAAATCTTTTGAAATTTTAATTTGAATTATTATTTCATACTTCACTTTGCACACTAACACTTACCCTTTGCTTTCGACGAAGTAAACTGGGGACCCATTTCCTCTTGGTTTCTGGTATGACCCTTATTTACTTATTATCAGTCCTTAGTGTGGGACAAATTCATCTTTGTTCTTGTCAATGTAACAAAGGTTTGCCAAACGCGTTTGTCCTATTGTGGTCCACTTTTCAAGCCACTAGAGGAGCATGATAGCATCCTTCTAGCCATGGGATACTTGAGCCCACAGGAGTTATAAGGCGAGCCTATCCTCTTTTAAGCAAACCCTAGAACCTTTCCATCTAGGACAAGGACTCTTTCTATCCCTTTGATTGCTTGCATGTGTTTTCCTTCACCTCACATGTTAAGGGAAGATAAAATCAATTTGTTTGACAACATTAAGGAGACCATAAAAGAAACTAGCGGTGATTGGGCCTTAACCCAATAAATCTAAAATGAATGCGACTGAAGGCCTAAGGATCAAGTGGAGAGATCCATGTCAGGGGAAAACTTCATCATTCATTTGGCTTCTTAGATTTAGCCTGAATCACCATTAAATCTCTTAGGAAACTTAGTGATATCTGTAATACCTGTGCTCTTATAGTATGGGCAAAGAAGTAAATTGATAAATATGACATGAAATTAAAATGATATATATGTGAAAGATTTATTATTGAATAAAATAAATCTTTTGAAAAAAAGAAAAAGAAATTTGAAGAGTCCAGGAGGACACAGGAAAAAGAAAAAAAAAAGGAAACAAAAAAAGTTTTGTAAAAAAAGAGACGCGTGGACAAGATAAGAAGGAAAAGAAAAAAAAGAAAAAAAAATTGACCAATGTCTGGACGTTCAGGTGCTAGCTCCAGGACATGCAAACCTTGCATGTGAGACAGCAAAATGAAAGAAAATGAACTGAACGGTGGTGGTGGGATTTGGTATAAAAAGTTACAATTTTTGTTTTTGTTTTATTATTTTACCAAATCTTGTTTGGTTTTCTTCCTTCTTCAATACAAACTACTCTATTTCTTTAAACACTTGGGGACTGAAAGAAAAGTTGAAAGAGTAAAATTTTGAAGAGGTTTACAGAAGAATTTTATATAGAGTCACGAGAAGCTCTAAGAAAAACAGAAGGTAAAAAAGTGAAGTTTATTTTTGAAATTTAGCATACATGAAATTTTTGGAATTCAATGTAGAAATTTTCAAAAGGTTTGAATTATGAAGGAATTGAAGAATAAATTAGAAATTTTAATATAAATATTATGTCAGGTGTTGACGATCAGCAACTGTTGGAAATTGCTGAGAAAAGTAGAAAAGGAAAGGAAGTGATCCACGGGTAGCTCTAAGTGCTACGCGGTGAGTTAGATTTACTTTAAGTAATCAAGATAAATATGAAATATATAGTGGTAGTATTTGAATAAATTATTAACTTATGATTTGGTGATAGATGAAAGTTGGTTGATAGGTATGATAGGAATAATGGATGAGTAGAGAATTATTTTATGAGAAATAATATTATTGGAATAATGAGTCGATTTAATAATAAATGTGATAAGTGAAATTCTTGACGAGCTATGGTTGATGATTTGATATGATTTATGAGGAAAGAAATTTAGTGGAATTTTTCAAATAATAATTTGAGAATAAGGATAGCTAATTTGAATGTTTGAATACATGCTTCTTTCTATGTTATTGTTCATATGCATGTTTCATATCATTATTCATATGCATATGCATTAAATAAAAGAACCGGGAAGGTAGCCGGTCTAAATGAAAATAAAAGAACCAAGATGACAGCCGGTCTAAATGAAAACCATGAGGGCCGGTATGTACTAGAAATAAATGAAAACTGTGAGAGCCGATATATGTTGGAAATAAAAGAATCGAGAAGGAAACCGGTCTAAATAAAATAAAAGAACCAGGAGGGCAACTGGTCTAAGCTAAAACATATCGATATATGGGAAGACGTTCCCAATTAATAATTCATGCATTGCATCTGTTTTAAATATTGATTTTATTATTGAGATGCTAAAGTGCTATTCATGATTGTAGATTTATTTATAGATGAATGAGTCTCACAGAGAGACAATTATGTTGAAAAGAAATATGGAAATATAAAATGATGAGACTTATCTAAGTGACTGTTTATATGCTGTGAACCTCATAATAAGATAATTATGAGATAGAATTGATAGTCTCAAGATGATGATTAATTATATGAGAAGAAGAGATTTATAAAGGATGATGATTTGATATGAGTAGTGATAATTGAATATTATTATCAAAATATATGAGATATAGATAAATGAACATTGGAAGACTAATTATACAAATTGAATACTTCTAGTAAGTTTAATTAACTGAGCTTGTGAAGCTCACTCCTTATTGTACAATGATTTCAGGTAGTGGGCTGGACAGATAGAATTGTGAGCGGAGATTCAGACTAAATCATTTTCTGTAAGCCATGTGATCCACATCCTCAGACTAATGAGAAAGAAAAAAAATATTTGTAAAAATTAATGCATAATATGTTGTATATACTGTTCAGTTGAGATCTGAATGGGCAGGACAAATAGAATTGTGAGCGGAGATTCAGACTAAATCATTTTCTGTAAGCCATGTGGTCCACATCCTCAGACTAATGAGAAAGAAAAAAAATTAATGCATAATATGTTGTATATACTGTTCAGTTGAGATTTGAATGATGTAACTTCCTTGTTGAGGGTTGAGGATTTATGTATGTAAATAATTTAGTTCTTGTTTTTATATTATTATGGGTAAGTGTATATGTTGATAGACCCTTAACCTAGAATAAGTTTAAGGGGGTTTTCCTTGGTAAATACTTTCCTTATACCTTTAGAGCCCAACAAGAGAGAGATTTTATTTATTTGAGGCAAATGTATTGACTATGGCTCGATATGATATGAGATTTGTGGCTTTGTCAAGGTTTGTACCAAAAATGGTAGAACTAGAGGAGAAAAAGTGTAAGAGGTTCATAGATGGACTACATTTTGAGATTAAATCGAAACTATCTTACATGAGGCATATAAATTATGTCAGGTTGGTGGATATAGCTCTTCAGATTGAGAAAGATGTGATGGAATGTAAGGAAGAGAGAAAGTGTGGTTAAAGAGGCTTAGACATGAAGGTTCTAGAGGTAGTGGTGGTATGAGTGTATAGGGTGAGAGACCGCCCTAGATGGGGCGTTCCTTGTTATAAAGAACTGTAGTACAGAATCAAAGGTAAGCATGATCTGTTGCTTCTGTAGCTTAAAGTAATATCAGTGGGACCCCTAGATTTGGGAGATAGTTTGTGGGAACTAGAAGTTATGGTAAAGGTGGGAGTGTACTACCTAGAGGATGTGATAACGTGATAAAAATATTATAACATGTTATAGATGTAATCTGATAAGATATTTATCCCAGAATTGTCCTAATTTGAGGTGTCTTGTATATAGAAAAAGTGGACATATCAATGTTGGTTAATCCTGGTGCAACCCATTCTTTTGCATCCAATGTATTTATGAAGTTTATTGATGCATATATTAGTCCTTTGATGCATAATATTATTGCTGAAGTTCCCACTAAAGATAGAGTAATAATCATAAATGTTTACAAAGGTTGTGCGATTCATATAAGTGATAAAGAATTTGAAGTTAATTTATTACCTTAGAATATGATAGATTTTCATTGATTTTGGGAATGAATTGGTTGTCGATGTATTACACCTGGGTTAATTGTTCCAGAAAGAACATAGTGTTCAAGATATGGACATGAAGTGTTTAACTTTCAGGGAGAAGATAAGATACTCTCGAACTATCTTATTTTGCTCTGACTACTAGTAGATGGTTGAAGAAGGGTTTTGAGGAGTATTTGGCATACATAATGTATTCTAAAAAGGAAAATAGGAAGTTAGAATAAATCTTAGTGGTGAAAGATTATTCTAATGTATTTCTTGATGAGTTTTCTAGTTGTCTCCCAGTAGGGAGATTAAATTCTCTATCGATGTGATATCAGGTTCATCACATATATCTACAGCACCCTACAAAGTGACACTCCCTGAGTTGAAAGAATCGAAAGTTCAACTTCAAGAGTTGTTATATAAACAATTTATTCGACCAAGTGTGTCACCATTGGGAGCCCCTGTATTGTTTGTAAAAAAGAAAGATAGAACGATGATATGGTGTATAGATTACAAACAGCCGAATAAGATCACCATTAAGATCAAATATCCTTTATCCAGAATAAATGATTTATTTGAGAAGTTGCCGGGAGCAATGGTATTTTCTAAGATAGACATGAGATCAGGTTATCAACCAGTTGAGAATAAAAGTAAAAGATGTGTCTAAGACTACTTTTAGGACACGTTATGGTCATAAGTTTCTTGTGATGCCATTTGGGTTAACCAATACTCCAACAACATTCATGGACTTGATGAATAAAATGTTTAAACTATTTCTTGATAGTTTTGTGGTTGTGTTCATTGATGACATCTTGGTGTATTCTAAGACGTAAAATATTTAGAAAGTGTGTTAGAGATTCTGATGAGAGAGAGATTGAATGTAAAATTTTCTAAATATGAGTTTTGGTTGAATAAAGTAACTTTCTTGGAGCATGTAATATCTAGAGATGGTATAACAGTTGATCCACAAAAAGTAGAGGCATTGTTGAGTTGGGAGAAACCAATTAATGTAATTGAGATTAGAATCTTCTTGGGGTTAGCTGGATTTTTATAGAAGATTCATTCAAATTTGTTTTTTTTATTATTGCCATACTATTGACTAGATTGACCAGGAAAGAGGTGAGATTTGTAGGGTCTGTGGAGTGTGAGAAAAGTTTCCAATTACTAAAGGAGAAATTGACTATAGCTCAAGTATCGGTACTTCCTTTTGGTGATGAAGGATTTGTGGTGAATAGTGATGCATCCCATCAAGAGTTGGGATATGTATTGATGCAACATAGGAAGGTAGTGAAATATGCTTCTAGGCAATAGAAGAATCATGAAAGAAATTACCTTGCCCATGACTTAGAATTGGCTGCTATAGTGTTTGCTTTAAAATTTTGGAGACATTATTCATATGGAGCCACTTGTGAGATATTTATTGATTATAAGAGTTTGATATACTTAAATACCTAAGGAGAGTTTAATTTGATACAGGGGTGGTGGATGGAGTTGATTAGTGACTATGATTGTAAAATTCACTAGCATCTAGGAAATGCGAAGGTGGTAATTGATATATTGAGTAGAAACTCTATATGAAGATTAACTGTTATTGAGAGTCATGATATGAAATTGATGATAGATTTAAAAGAGATAAGAATGAAGTTGAATATCAGTGATAAAAGATCATTGTTAGCAAACATGGTTATATAGTCATCCATAGTAGAATGCTTGTTAGAGATGCAAGGTAGAGATAAGAGATAGAAAAGATTGAGCAGGAAGTGCTTAGTAAAAAGCAATATGAGTTCAAAATTAGAAATAATGGTATTTTGGTATTGAAACATAGAAATTGTGTTCCCAATGATGTTGAGATGAAAAAAGAGATATTAAGATAGGCACACAGTTCAGTGCATTTGATGCACCTGGGTAACAATAAAATGTATCGAGGATTGAGAAAAAATTACTGGTGGTCAGGATTGAAGAAGGAGCTAGCTAAATATATTTCTAGATATTTGGTTTGTCAGCAAGTGAAGTTAGAGAATAAACATCATACAGGCTTTTTATAGCCTTTTCCAGCGCCTGAATAGCCATAAGAGAATATGAGTATGGATTTTGTTTCTGGATTTCCCCTTACCCAGAGAGGTTTTGATGTTATGTGGGTCATTGTAGATATATTATCTAAACCATCTCATTTTCATCTTATTAAATTGCTTGGAGTCCTGAAAAGTTGGTTGAATTGTATGCAGTTGAGATGGTGAGATTGCATAAAGTGCCTTTGAACATTGTATCAGATAAAGATGCTAGATTTACATCTTGATTTTTGGAAAGACTTTTAAAAAAAGCCACGGATACGCAGTTACAATTTAGTACAACTTTTCACCCTCAAATTGTGAGTAGACAGAAAGGATTATTAGAGTACTAGAAGATATGTTAAAGGCAAATGTGATGAGTTTCTAGTAAGTTGGGATGCTTACTTGCCATTAATTGAATTTGCTTATAAAAATCAACATTAATCTAGTATTGAGATTTCAACAGGAAAGGAAAGTTGAGTCCGAGATATGTGGGACCATATGAGGTTGTTGAGAAAGTTGGGCTAGTCGTGTATAGCTTGGAATTACCTCCAAAGTTGAAGCAGTTACACAAAGTGTTTCATGTTTCACTTTTGAAAAAGTGTTTACATGATGAATCTCATAATATTTCGAGCCAAGCTGTAGAAATTAAGGAAGGTTTGACTTTTATACAAGGACCAATGAGAAATTTAGATAGAAAAGAACAAGCTTTGTGTGATAAAGTAATTCCAGTAGTTCAAGTTCTGTAGTGGAACAAAGATATTGAAGAAATTACGTGAGAATGTGAAGCAACTATGAAGATATATTATCCACAGTTATTTCTTGAGTTAGGTAAGGAAATTTCGAGGATGAAATTTTTATAAGGTAGGTAGGATTGTAATATCCATGCTCTTAGAGTAAAATTTTGAAGGGGTTTATGGGATAATTTTATAGAGAGTTACAGGAAGCTCTAAGAAAAACAGAAGGTAATAACGTGAAGTTTATTTTTGAAATTTAGCATACATGAAATTCCCAGAATTTAATGTGGTAATTTTCAAAGGGTGTGAATTATGAATGAATTGAAGAATAAATTAGAAATTTTAATGTAAATATTATTTCAGGTGTTGACGATCAGCAACGGGGGAAATTGCTGAGAAAAGCAGAAAAGGCAAGGAAGTGATCCACGGGTAGCTCTAAGTGCTACGTGGTGAGTTAGATTTACTTTAAGTAATCAAGATAAATATGAAATGTATAGCGATAGTATTTGAATAAATCATTAACTTATGATTTGGTGATAGATGAAAGTTGGTTGATAGGTATGATAGGCATAATGGATGTGTAGAGAATTATTTTATGAGAAATAATATTATTGGAATAATGAGTCGATTTAATAATAAAGGTGATAAATGAAATTCTTGACGAGCTATGGTTGATGATTTGTATGATTTATAAGGAAAGAAATTTAGAGAAATTTTTCAAATAATAATTTGAGAATAAGGATAGCTAATTTGAATGTTTGAATACATGCTTGTTTCTATATTATTGTTCATATGCATATGCATGAAATAAAAGAACTGGGAAGGCAACCGATCTAAATGAAAATAAAAGAACCAAGAAAGCAGTTGGTCTAAATAAAAATAAAAGAACTGGGAGGGCGACCGGTCTAAATGAAAACCATGAGAGCTGGTATATGCTAGAAATAAATGAAAACCGTGACTGCCAGTATATGCTGGAAATAAAAGAACCGAGAAGGCAACTGGTCTAAGCTAAAACATGTAGACATGTGGGAAGACGTTCCCAATTAATAATTCATGTATTGCATATGTTTTAAATATTGATTTTATTATTGAGATGCTAAAGTTCTATTCATGACTATAAATTTATTGATAGATGAATGAGTCTCACAGAGAGACAATTATGCTGAGAAGAAATATGGAAATATAAAATGATAAGAAATATATAGGTGACTGATTATATGATGTGAACCTCATAATGAGATAATTATGAGATAGAATCGATAGTCTCAAGATGATGGTTAATTATATGAGAAGAAGAGATTTATAAATGATAGAAATTTGATATGAGTAATGATAATAGAATGTTATTTTCAAAATATATGAGATATAGATGAATAAATATTGGAAGACTAATTATACAAATTGAATACTTTTAGTAAGTTTAATTCACTGAGCTTGTGAAGCTCACTCCTTATTGTATAATGATTTCAAGTAGCGAGCATGACAAATAGAATTGTGAGCGAAGATTCAGACTAAATCATTTTCTGTAAGCCACGTGGTCCATATCTCACACTAATGAGAAAGAAAAAAAAAATTGTAAAAATTAATGCATAATATGTTGTATATATTGTTCAGTTGAGATATGAATGATGTAACTCCCATGTTAAAGGTTGAGGATTTATGTATGTAAATCATTTAGTTGTTGTTTTTATATTATTGCATATATGCGTCATGCTGGGATTTCAAAAAGTGACGACACCATCTCGGGGGTGGCTAACCCGGGATGAAGCGTTACAATATCAAACCCATAATATTTAACTATGAGAAAGCCAAGGGGCCTAGACTAAGGAAGTTTGATTGGAATTTAATGGGAGGAAATTTCTTTTGATTAAATTATAACCAAATGAAATGAGCCCAACATTGAGCCCAATTTGTTTAGGTAGTTTGAAATCAATAAGAAGCCTATCAAAAAAAACTAGCGTTGAATAGGCCCTAACCCAAGAAATCTAAAATGAAAATGACGAAGTGTCCAAGGATCCAGCGGAATAATCCATGTAAGGGGTAATCTTTATCTTTCATTTGGGCCTCTTGGGTTTAGCCTAAATCATCATTAGGGTCTGACCGCCTTGGGAAGCAAGTTGATGTCAAATTCATCATATTTAACCATGAGAAAACCAAGAAAATTTGATTGTAATTTAATCAAAGGAAATTTTCCTTTATGATTTTGTCTTCACATAATTGGGCTAATTGAGAACTTATCTGTAAGTGGACTTTAATTCATTCAGTGGGCCTTTGGATGCAAAAATGAAACTCACTGATAAAGTTAATACTATGGATAAGCGAGTATGGCAAAAAAAGATTAGAATAAAATACTTTAAAAATGTCTTTTTTGTAAAGAAGAGTCATAGGTCTTCATTTTGGTACTAATCCTCTAGTAGAAGGCTAAAGAAAAGATCTTCTACGAGTCCAGTCTCACCTTCAATAAAAAAACTTACTAACGAATCAGCTCCCATGCCTAATTACGCTTTACCAAACTTCCTTAACATGATCAAAGAATTACTCACTACGTCCAACCCATCCACCCTAAACACAACCCCTAACCCCTCCACCCTAAACACAACCCTCGACCCCTTCACCTAAAACACAACACCTGACCCCGAGGAATACTATCTCTACCTCCTATTCAAATGTATTTCCTATGTCAATGAAAAGGTGTCTGAATTTGAATGTGCTATGTTTTCGATATGTGATAAGAAATCCATTTCAATGAACTTGATTTGGAAAACAAAAAAATGAAATAAATGAATTCCGACTGTTAATCTGGGTACTAAATCTATTCTATTTTAATAAAAACAAAACATTTCATGGTATATATGTATTCTATACCTAAACATTTGAGAAAAATGAAACATTGAGAAGTTCACTTGTAATCCTGAACCTATAAAATATTTAGTTTGGAAAAGCTAAGTGGTTGGATTTGAGAAGACGAAAAGCCATCATTCTTTTTTTTTCCTGTTCATTAAGATTTTTCCCTCATTATGATTTCTTTCAAAACAAACCTTGCCAATGATTGCTTTCCCACCATCCAATTAAGGCCTGACACATGGCAGCCTCTAAGGACCATTCCAAAGAGGATTCAACCCGAACAATTTCCCCCACCACGAGTTTTTTTTTTTTTTTTACGTAGGTTGATCGACCTAAGCGGATTTTTCCCTTCGGTATACCCGAGCAGACTCCACTCCTTCTGACGTCAACACATTTGACGATGAAAATTTTCAAAGAACAGGCGTTTGGGGACAATTAACAAAAATACAAAAAAAAAGAAAAGAGAAAATAACGATCGATGGAGGAGATGAAAAAAAATATTAAAAAATGATAAGAATGATCAATGAATAAGATGAGAAAAAAAGAAGAAAAAATAAGGAGGAGGACTGACGAAGAAAGCCAAAGTCAAAAGACAAGAAAAATGAAGAGAATAACTGATGAATGAGACAAAAGTCGAAAAAAAGGAAAAAAATTAAAAGGTAATCCTTGGATTATAGGAACCTTGAAACACCTTTTAAGCCTTTCAATTATCCTTTTCCTCGTTAGCCTTATAAACCATTGATCATGTTATAAACCTTGAGAAAGTTCTGTTAGATTGATGAAGATCACTTAGCCTCACAAATTATTTTTGGGTGATGATGGAACTTAGCTTTTTCGAGCGAATGTACCCCGTCTTGAAACCACTCACGAAAGATTATCCCTCTGAAATAACTTCACCAACCCAACACTCACTCTTGCACCACTTGTAAGAGGTTTCCACCAAATCCTACCTTACATCTAAGTCAATCGATTGTGTTCACAGAACACATGAGATGAAACCCTCTAACTACATATGGATTGATCCCTCTTTGGGTACGTAGAAAACCACTTTTATGCAGCCACGAACTTGCAAAAAAACCTTAGTTACCTCTTTTATCCTTGTTAGAACCATACAAATACATCATTAAGACTCGGTTGAATGAGCAAATCTGTAGCTCGAGGTTTCAACCCAAGAGGGGGGTGAATTGGGCTTATAAAACTTTTTGCGGAATTAATACAAGTTTATAAAAACGTATAAGCAGCAAACAATTAAGACAAGTAATGCGCTGTAAATAAAGAGTTTAAGGAAAGAGGATGCAAACACAGTTTATAGTGGTTCGGCAATATCGGATTCGTTCCGACCCATGTCCACTCTCTTCAAGGAACTCCTTGAAGTAATCCACTAAGAAATCTTAGTCGCACAACTTAGTCGGGTGTTGCACAAACCGTACACAAGCAATTTACAGGTGTTGCATAAACCGAACAATCTCCTTCCTTTCGGAAGTAATCCCTTTACAAAAGATGGTGTAAAGTAAAAGGTAGAGAGATAGCAAATGAAAGCTTATTACAACAGAAATGTCTCTCTTTCAAAGTAAAGCTTGAAGAAATGGCTCAACAAGATTATTTCAAAGCTTTTTGTGTTTCAAGAGTGTAAAAACTTGATTGTGTGAGATCAACTCTTTTTGAATGTATACAGCTTCTTATTGAATGCTTAATTGAATGGGTTTATATAGCAATCAATTAATATGGCCGTTAGGACTTTAATTTGAAAAATATTTGCTTTAAAACGTTCAGATTTGGAGTCCAACGGTCATATTTTTGAAATACCAGTCGACTGGGTCGTGATACCAGTCGGCTGGGTTCACTTGAAAAAATCATGTTTTCAGACCTTCTGGGTATCTAGTCGACTGGTATATTTCATCCAGTTGACTGGGGACTTTCTGTCCATTTTACCAGTCGACTGGGTTGATTCATCCAGTCGAGTGGGGACTTACTGTCCATGTACCAGTCGACTAGGTTGATTCATCCAATCGACTGAGGACCTTCTGTCCTATATACCAATCGGCTGGTATATGTACCTAGTCGACTAGGTTGTCTTCCAACCCAGTTTTTCTTCTGTTTTTCATTAAAAATATTTGTTTTAAAATCAACGGTTTTAGAAAACCTTTTGTGCTCGAGCCATTGAACAAGCTAATACAATGTATAAGTGAGACTTACATCGGTTCTAAACCTTAAGACCTATACTAGATCTTCAGTCTTCACTTAATACTTTATTTGGTTCGAGTTCTTGCACTTTGTTCCTTGGTTGAATGCGTTTGATCCTTAATACAACTTAGCTTAAACTTGTTAGTAAAATAATAGTTGTGTTTTGCCATCATTAAAATACAGGCGAAGGTCAACAATCTCCCCCTTTTTGATGATGACGAAACTAATAATGTGAAAACAGTTTTAAAAGCTAAGTGTTAGGATTTTACAAAAATTTGGACAGAGTCTCCTCTGTTTTTTGAGTAAAACCACCTCGTAAACAAGCAAACACAGTTTATATTTCTTTTAACCAATCCAGAATCAAACTCAACCAATCAATAAACATTTTTATAAGGCTATGGAGCAATGCTCCCCCTAAATCTATGCATTGGTTGTGTTCACTTAGATTTTCTCGTTTTCTCATTTTTCTCTCCCATTTTGATAACAGCAACAAAAAGGGGTATAAAATGAAAAATAAGCTAAATAGCCAATACAGTCATCTAGAGTATAAGAAAACGAACTTGCACGCGAAAATTTGGCTTCATTCGGATTTCGGAAGCCTTCCCGGGATGAACCGAAAGTTTTTATACACGTATAAGCATTTTAGAGCAGTTTAGTGACTAAACAGAGTTTTAAAACAGTGCTAACATATCACAAATAGCGTAAATAGATGCAAGAAATATGGCTAATAGAAATGCATCATCATATATAAAAAGTCAATACATAAACGGGCTTCACAGAGCCATAACTAAGATAAAATAATATAAGATATGTCCGTGCTATGTGATAAGAGCTGGAAAAACACTAAGTACATAATAAAGACATAGACTCAATGAGCGGGAGAGTTCGAGCCATCATGAAGAAGTTTCCTAATCTCAGCTAAGGAACCCTCGGTGTGCTCTCGATATAACTCGAAGTTGTCCCGTAGGTGGTCGATGGAGGAGCTCAGTCTCTAGTACTCAGACTGCATGGACTGGAAACCGGACTCCATCATCATCTGAAGGCTCAAGATAGCTCGTAGGGTGTCATCATATCCAGCCTGACCAGTACTCGAGGCACCAGTGGGAGGTGCTTGGGTATCCGTCTCTATCTCAGCAGCTGTATCAGCAGCAGCATCCTCATCACTGTCGCTCGCATCCTCTCGGATCCTCAGGTGCTTTCCGACCTTCGGATAGAGGAACCCATCATGAATAGTACATCCCATCTTCTTCAGTGATGAGATGTTGATGATGTCCGTCAATTCGATATCCTGAGCCTCGGAGGCAGGCAAAGGTACCCGAAAATGCTGGAGCATGAGCGTAATGAGCATCCCATAAGGAAGACACCCAGAGTCGTTTGCTTCACCGTTGATCATGTTGGCGAGCAGCAGAGGATATATATTGAAGTGGTGCCCAGATTTAAGGCACCAAATCAATACCGTATCTATTTTAGATAGATACCCTCGACTCCCGAGTCTCGGGTGGATGGTCCAACTGACAATCAGCTGAAACATCTTTGAGTTGAGGGGCATGTCACTACATGTGTGAAATGTAGTGGGTCTGTACACATAGTTAGGGTTTCCCCTGACTATCTGACAGGCCTCATCGACCTCAAAGTTGTCTGGCCATCCATCCAGACTCCATTGAATCCCCCTTATAGGGATTCTCAGAAGGTTCGTCAAGAGGTCAGTGTTGACCTCAAACTCCACACCGCTGACTCTGGTTCTGAATCTCAGAGCCAGAGGACTAGGTTTCACCAAGCTCGCGTAGAATTAGTGAATCAGTCGCGGGTAATATTTCTCATGAATTCTAACCAGTGAGGTAAGATTTATTGCCTCAAAGGCTGGCAGAATATCGAAATTTCCATGGCGAATAGAGTCAAAATCAACGACTCTACCCGTCATGATTTTCTTGTGACGGATTATCTAGTTATACCTTGCATGTGCCGCCGGACTGTAAAACAGAGTCTCCTCCAACTCTGTTCTGGGCTCCTTGCTAGATGAGCCCGCTGTTCCCTTTCATTTCGACTCTGATGCCGAAGGTTTTGAAGACCTTGGCTTTTTAGGGGCATTTGGTTTACTCGTGGTGAATTTTACACGGATCTTATCGCTCATTTTGAAGAAAAATGAGTTTTTGGGGGAAAAAGGATTTTTGTGAAAATAAGAGATTTTAACTGTAGAAAGTCAAAAATATCTTTGTGGATGAGTAGATCGGTGTGTTTAGATGAAGTTTGGATGGTTTTTGGATCCAAAGGGTGAATTTTTCTAGAGAGAGAAAACAGGGGTGCTCGAAAATGGCGTAAAAAATCAGAAAAATGAACAGTCCCTTATATAGAATCGCGATACCAGTCGACTGGGTCACTTTGAAAAGATGAACAGTTTCCATACCAGTCGACTGGGTAAACATACCAGTCGACTGGGTAAACTGGCTGTGAGTTATTAGTCGACTGGGCTACCTTTACCAGTCGACTGGATGACAAGGGTTTTTCAAAAATTGGCACCAAACAGGGATTAGACCTAATAGATGACTGGAGAAGACTTACTAGTCGTCTAGAATATTTGGCAGAGAGTTACCAGTCGACTGGAAGATTTGGCAGTGACTTACCAGTCGACTGGATAACATGTACTAGTCGACTGGACCCTTAGTAAAATTTTCAGTCTTGAATTTTTAGCACGAATTTGTTTATCTATGACAGTTTTGAGTGAGGGAAATAATTAAACAAGGATTAATACTCTTTCACTCAATGTCAAACTTGTGAATGATGAAATGAGATGCAATCAAACATTCAGTTTGTCAAAATCAAGCAATCCCATCAACATTCTAATCTTACAAAAACTAACTTCACTTAGGGGTTTTCTAAGAATATCAGCTATTTGATCTTCTAAAGGTATGAATTCTAATCTTATATCACCTTTTTTAGCATGGTCTCTTAGAAAATGATGTCTAATCTCTATATGCTTGGTTCTAGAGTACTGAATAGGATTTTTGGTTAGGTTGATAGCACTAGTGTTATCACAAAATATAAGAATATTTTTTAGGTTCATGCCATAGTCTTCTAGTTGTTGTTTCATCCAACACACTTGGGCACAACAACTTCCAGCTGCTACATATTCCGCCTCAGTGGTTGATAGTGCAACGGAATTTTGTTTCTTGGAAAACCAAGAAGTTAACATAGCACTTAAGAATTGACATGTTCCACTTGTGCTCTTTCTATCTAACCTATATCCAGCAAAATCAGCATCTGAATGACCTACAAGCTCAAAAGATGAATCTCTAGAGTACCATAATCCTATAGTTTGGGTTCCTTGTAGATATCTAAGGATTCTTTTTACTGCAACTACATGTGATTCCTTAGGATTAGCCTGAAATCTAGCACACATGCATACACTGAACATTATATCAGGTCTACTTGCAGTCAAATAAAGTAAAGCACCTATCATGCTTCTATAATATTTAGTATCTACAGTTTTACCTTCTTCATCAAGATCAAGTTTAGTAGTTGTGCTCATAGGTGTTCCAAGTGGCTTTGAGCTTTCCATCCCAAACCTCTTTAGTAGGTCCTTGATGTACTTCTGTTGATTGATGAAGATGCCTCATTTTAGTTGCTTGATTTGAAGTCCAAGGAAGTAGGTAAGTTCTCCCATCATGCTCATTTCAAATTCACCTTGCATGCACTTTGCAAACTCTTGACACATAGATTCATTAGTAGCACCAAATATAATATCATCAACATAAATTTGAACTATCAAGGTGTCATTTTTGTGAGTTTTTGTGAAAAGAGTTGTGTCTATTCTACCTCTTACAAAATCATTGTCAATCAAAAATTTACTTAGTCTTTCATACCATGCTCTTGGAGCTTGCTTCAACCCATATAGAGCTTTAGAAAGCTTGTAGACATGATTTGGAAGACTAGGATTTTCAAATCCAAAAGGTTGCTCAACATAAACCTCTTCTTCTATAAAGCCATTAAAAAGGCACTTTTCACATCCATTTGAAATAGCTTGAATTTATTAAAGCATGCAAAGGCTAATAACATTCGAATGGCTTCTAATCTAGCTACGGGAGCATAGGTTTCATCAAAATCTATTCCTTCTTCTTGATTATATCCCTTAGCAACTAACCTAGCCTTATTTCTAGTTACTATACCATTTTCATCCATTTTATTTCTATATACCCATTTAGTTCTTATTATTGAATGACCTTGGAACTAGTTTCCAAACATTGTTTCTCTCAAATTGATTTATCTCTTCCTGCATTGCAATTATCCAATCATTATCTTTGTCAGCTTCTATAAATGTCTTAGGTTCTACTTGAGATAAATAAGCTACAAAATTGCAAATATTTCTAATGGAAGAGCGAGTTCTTACCCCTTGTGAAGGATCACCAATCACTTGATCAATTGGATGATAATTTACGTACCTCCAATCTTTGGGTAGACTTTCCTCTTGTTGGCTTAAGGATGGTTGGTCCACATTGGAAGTTTTCATCTCTTCATTTGCTTGAGGTGAACTCACTTTTGGGTCAACAATGGGAGTAGGAGTTTCTATTCTTGGAATAAAATCTGCATCATTTTTAAAGGAAACTTCTCTACTACTCATTGGGTTAGATTCATCAATAGTTACATGCACAGATTTTTCTACCACTAGAGTTCTCTTATTGAAAACTCTATAAGCCTTACTAGTAGTTGAATATCCTAAAAATATTCCTTCATCGGTCTTGGAATCAAATTTACCCAAGTTAGTTTTTTGTTATTTAAGATGAAGCATTTACTACCAAAAACACGAAAATAGGAAATATTGGGCTTTCTCCCTTTCCATAGTTCATATGGAGTTTTATCAAGCAGAGGCCTTATCAAAATTCTATTTAATATATAGTAAGAAGTATTCACGGCTTTAGACCAAAAGTATTTTGGTAAATTATTTTCACAAAGCATAGTTCTTGAAAATTCTTCTAGAATTCTATTTTTCCTCTCAACAACTCCATTTTGTTGAGGAGTTCTAGGAGCTGAAAAGTTGTGATTATTCCATTTTCATCACAAAATTTTGAAAAGCTTTGATTTTCAAATTCTTTGCCATGATCACTTCTTATGCTTGAAATACAAATTCTTTTTTTCATTTTGTACCTTTTTGCAAAACTTTTCAAATCCTTTGAAAGCTTTATCCTTGTAAGCAAAAAAAATAACAAAGGTATATCTTGAATAGTCATCAACAATAACAAGAGCATATTGATGGCCACCTAGATTAATGGTACTAATTGGACCAAAAAAGTCCATATGCAAAAGTTTCAAAGGTCTAGTAGTTGAGACTACATTTTTTGCTTTAAGAGAAATCCTAGTTTGTTTTCCCATTTGACAAGCATTGCAAATTCTGTCTTTTTCAAAATTGATTTTAGGAAGTCCAATAACTAAATCTTTTCTTGAAACGATTTTTAGCAAGTTCATGTTTACATGACCAAACCTTCTATGCCATAGCCATGGATTTTCACTAAAAGCAGGAAAACATTTTTCATTATCAGAATGCAAGGATTTCAAATCAACTATGTAGACATTTTCATGTCTATGGCCAATGAATTTGATCTTGTTGCTCTTGATGTCTATAACTAGACAATGAGAGGTTTCAAATGTGACTTTGTATCCTTTGTCACATAATTGACTAATGCTAAGTAAATTTGGCTTAAGGCCTTGTACTAGCAATACATTGTCTAAGGTTGAGAAATCATTACTGAATTTTTCATGCCCGATGATCTTTATTTTAGTATTGTCTCCAATGGTCACAAGTCCACCATCTCTTAGAGTTAGCTCCTTGAATACGCTTTTATCACCGGTCATGTGCTTTGAGCATCCGCTATCAAGGTACCAACAGTTACCTTTCTCCTTGGTGTGGAGGCAAATCTACATCACACAAGGATATACGATAGCACTTTTAGGTACCCAAAATTTCTTGGGTCCTTTGGGGTTAGTCCTTGAAAATACAGTTCCTTTTGGGACCCATACTTTCTTAACATGTGGTGCTCTATGAACAAGTTGATGATGCACAATCCTAGCATGATAGTCATAGAAATTTCTAGGATATCTTTAATGTGCATTCCTATAATCCTTAGGATAATAGTTCCTAGGATACATGTTTCTATGGTAAAGAGTATGAAAATGCATGTCATTTCCAGAAAATGAATGATGATGCATTCTAGGATACATGCTAGCATTATTTTGTGTATGCATATTGTTTCTAGGATAACCATGATGGTAATTCCAAGGATGAGCATGAGCAGAATGCATTCTTTGATTATACACATTGTTCCTAGAATGAGCATGATAATTATTTCTAGGATGTGTATAAGCATTTCTAGAATGAGCATACATATAAGCATGAGTATTTCTAGGATGCGTCAATTTAGTATGAACATTTAAATTTCTAGACTTCCTAGCATTCATCGAGGGAGTGCTCTTAACCATGCTTGAAGTAGAGGCTCAATCTACATAAGAGGCTTTCATGAATAAACTCTCTTTTGATTTTTGCTTTCCCAATGGAGAATATCTTAAACCAGATTTTCCTCCACTTGATCTTTGGGAATCAAGCACTTCATCAAGCTTTTCTTTTCCAAGCATAAGTCTTAATATAGTGCTATTCAATTTAGAAATTTGATTTTTTAAATTCTCATTTTCATTTTTGAGAAAATCTTGAGAAGAATCATATAATAAAGATGATAGTTTTTCTTTTTCTTCTCTTAGATTTATCATCTCTTTAGAGAGAGATGATACCTCTTTCTTAAGAAAATAATTTCTAGAATCAAATTTCTTTAATTCTTCATGCATTTCATTTATTACTTCTAGCAGTTCTTCACTACTAGTACCAATATTATTTTTTGAAGAGGGAGAAGATGTTACCTCACTTTCATCGTCGATTACCATCAAACAAAGGTTGGCAATTTCCTCGTATCCGATTTCTTTGTCTGATGACTCATCTTCTTCGTCATCGCTCCAGGTAGTTGCTACCATAGCTTTCTTTTTAAAGCCCTTGTATGGTTTGTTTGAAACCAGACAATCAGCTTTTATGTGACCTGGCTTCTTGCAGCCATAGCACATAAGTGGTTCCCTTTTCAAGGTGGGATCCTTTGTGTAAGGTTTCTTGCTTTTCTTCAAGAACCTATGGAATCGTCTGGCGATTAAGGCCATCTCACCATCCTCTTCATTGCTCTCTGCTTCTTGTTCTAATTCCTTTTCTTTGTTGCTCGTAGAAGCTTTGAGAGCGATTTGCTTTTTCTTCTTCTCATCATCATTGACGATGGGAGTCATTTCTTCCATCTCATATGTCAATAATGACCCAAGCAGTGTCTCAACATCAAGCTTGTCAAGATTTTTGGCCTCCTGTATAGCTGTCCTCTTTGGTTTCCATTCTGGTGGCAGAGATCTCAAGATTTTTCTGGTTAGTTCAACCTCCTCAATATTCTTACCAAGCAGTTTTAAACCATTTATAATAGTGGTGAACCGTGAGTGCATTTCAGAAATAGTTTCGTTAAGAGACATTTTAAATGATTCATACTCAGAAATTAGCATGTAAATTTTAGACTTTTTTACTTCACTAATTCCTTCATATGTGACTTGTAATTTGTCCCATATCTCTTTAGCAGAAATGCATGCAGATATTTTATTATATTCAGAAATATCTAATGCACAATATAACATGCTTGTTGCTCTGCTATTGAGAGACATCGTTTTACAATCCTCGTTAATGAACTTAGTTTTGAGTTTAGGCATTGTATGAAGAGTCTCTTCAATAACTATTTCTTTTGAAGGAATTCTAGGTCCTTCTTCTATGATTCTCCATAGATTGTAATCTTGTCCTTCGACAAAGATTTTCATTCTATTTTTCCAATAGTTATAATTTGAGCCATTGAACGAAGGTGGTCTAGTATAAGAGTGTCCCTTAGAGTAGCTATTTGCTGCCATTGGATCAACTCAAGGATTTTAAGCCTAAATAAGAGAACGAAGCTCTGATACCAATTGTAGCTCGAGGTTTCAACCCAAGAGGGGGGTGAATTGGGTTTATAAAACTTTTTGCGGAATTAATACATGTTTATAAAAACGTATAAGCAGCAAACAATTAAGATAAGTAATGCACTGTAAATAAAGCGTTTAAGGAAAGAGGATGCAAACACAGTTTACAGTGGTTCGGCAATATCGAATTCGTTCCGACCCTACGTCCACTCTCTTCAAGGAACTCCTTGAAGTAATCCACTAAGAAATCTTAGTCGCATAACTTAGCCGGGTGTTGCACAAACCGTACACAAGCAATTTACAGGTGTTGCTTAAACCGAACAATTCCCTTCCTTTCGGAAGTTTCCCCTTCCTCTCGGAAGTAATCCCTTTACAAAAGATGGTGTAAAGTAAAAGGTAGAGAGACAGCAAATGAAAGCTTATTACAACAGAAATGTTTCTCTTTCAAAGTAAAGCTTGAAGAAATGGCTCAACAAGATTATTTCAAAGCTTTTTGTGTTTCAAGAGTGTAAAAACTTGATTGTGTGAGATCAACTCTTTTTGAATGTATGCAGCTTCTTATTGAATGCTTAAATGAATGGGTTTATATAGCAATCAATTAATATGGCCGTTAGGACTTTAATTTGAAAAAGATTTTCTTTAAAATGTTCAGATTTGGAGTCCAACGGTCATATTTTTGAAATACCAGTCGACTGGGTCGTGATACCAGTCGACTGAGTTCACTTGAAAAAATCATGTTTTCAGACCTTTTGGGTATCCAGTCGACTGGTATATTTCATACAGTTGACTGGGGACTTTCTGTCCATTTTACCAGTCGACTGGGTTGATTCATCCAGTCGAGTGGAGACTTACTGTCCATGTACCAGTCGACTGGGCTGATTCATCCAGTCGACTGGGGACCTTCTGTCCCATATACCAGTCGGCCGGTATATGTACCCAGTCGACTGGGTTGTCTTCCAACCCAGTTTTTCTTTTGTTTTTCGTTAAAAACATTTGTTTTAAAATCAACGGTTTTAGAAAACTTTTTGTGATCGAGCCATTGAACAAGCTAATACAATGTATAAGTGAGACTTACATCGGTTCTAAACCTTAAGACCTATACTAGATATTCAATCTTCACTTGATACTTGATTTGGTTCGAGTTCTTGCACTTTGTTCCTTGGTTGAATGCGTTTGATCCTTAATACAACTTAGCTTAAACTTGTTAGTAAAATAACAGTTGTGTTTTGCCATCATTAAAATACGGGCGAAGGTCAACAATCTCCCCCTTTTTGATGATGACAAAACTAATAATGTGAAAACAGTTTTAAAAGCTAAGTGTTAGAATTTTACAAAAATTTGGACAGAGTCTCCTCTGTTTTTCGAGTAAAACCACCCTGTAAACAAGAAAACACAGTTTATATTTCTTTCAACCAATTGAGAATCAAACTCAACCAATCAATAAACATTTTTATAAGGCTATGGAGCAATGCTCCCCTAAATCTATGCATTGGTTGTGTTCACTTAGATTTTCTCATTTTTCTCATTTTTCTCCCTTGTTTTGACAACAGCAACCAAAGGGGATATAAAATGAAAAATAAGCTAAATAGCTAATACAATCATCTTGAGTATAAGAAAACGAACTTGTACGCAAAAATTTGGCTCCATTCGGATTTCGGAAGCCTTCCCGAAAAGAACCAAAAGTTTTCATACACGTATAAGCATTTTAGAGCAGTTTAGTGACTAAACAGAGTTTTAAAACAGTGCTAACATATCACAAATAGCGTAAATAGAAGCAAGAAATATGGCTAATAGAAATACATCATCATATATAAAAAGTCAATACATAAACGGGCTTCATAGAGCCATAACTAAGACAAAATAATACAAGATATGTCCGTGCTATGTGATAAGAGTTGGAAAAACCCTAAATACATAATAAATACATAGACTCAAGGAGCGGGAGAGTCCGAGCCATCATGAAGAAGTTCCCTAATCTCAACTAGGGAACCCTCGGTGTGCTCTCGATGTAACTCGAAGTCGTCCCATAGGTGGTCTATGGAGGAGCTTAGTCTCTAGTACTCAGACTGCATGGACTGGAAACCGGACTCCATCGTCATCTGAAGGCTCGAGATAGCTCGTAGGATGTCATCATATCCAGCCTGACCAGTACTCGAGGCACCAATGGGAGGTGCTCGGGTATCCGTCTCCATCTCAGCAGCTGTATTAGTAGCAGCATCCTCATCACTGTCACTTGCATCCTCTCCGATCCTCAAGCGCTTTCTGGCCTTCGGATGGAGGAACCCATCACGAATAGTACATCCCATCTTCTTCAGTGATGAGATGTTGATGATGTCCGTCAATCCGATATCCTGAGCCTCAGAAGCAGGCAAAGGTACCTGGAAGTGCTGGAGGATGAGCGTAATGAGCATCCCATAAGGAAGACACTCGGAGTCGTTTGCTTCGCCGTTTATCGTGTTGGCAAGCAGCAGAGGATATATATTGAAGTGGTTCCCAGATTTAAGGCACCAAATCAATACCGTATCTATTTTAGATAGATACCCTCGACTGGGTTGATTCATCCAGTCGACTGGGGACCTTCTGTCCCATATACCAGTCGACTGGGTTGTCTTCCAACCCAGTTTTTCTTCTGTTTTTCATTAAAAACATTTGTTTTAAAATCAACGGTTTTAGAAAATCTTTTGTGTTCGAGCCATTGAACAAGCTAATACAATGTGTAAGTGAGACTTACATCGGTTCTAAACCTTAAGACCTATACTAGATCTTCAGTCTTCACTTGATACTTGATTTGGTTTGAGTTCTTGCACTTTGTTCCTTGGTTGAATGCGTTTGATCCTTAATACAACTTAGCTTAAACTTATTAGTAAAATAACAGTTGTGTTTTGCCATCATTAAAATACGGGCGAAGGTCAACAAAATCAAAATGGAATTGTTTCAGTATCCAAATTAACATAAACTTATTTTTTGGAAATGGCTCATGCCAATCGTTTATTTTTAGTGGATTTCATAATACATATAGTAGACAAAAAACACGAAGAATCATGGCATCGTTAAGTTTTTCTTTTGACTTAGTTCCAAGCTCAACAATAGGGGCAAATTTTGAGCTAGAACAATAGGGTGAAAATTGGAACAAGTACGTGGGTGCCAGGATCCCACTTTGTCAATATAACCCTTAAGAAATTCTAATCGATCCTTACACCTTCAAGTGAAAAGATTGCATTGATGCCTTACCAAGAGAAATTGTGGAGCCAGATACCCTTCACGTTGTCAATCCCACATACCATTTGAGCTGAGATAGCTTCCATCGCCTGTCTGTTGAAGAAAGAAAAAAAGATTGTGGACAAGTTGTGAAGCTTTGTTCTTAGATCTACTAAAGGATGTGTACCAAATAAGAGGAAAGATGGGTTTAAACACAAGTTCTGAGTCAAATATTTTATCTTGACTCCATTAGGAGGAAAGATATGTTTAAATACAAGTTTTTGGTCAAATAAAAAAAGTTACCAAAGAAAATGTCACTAAGTGCATTGTTTTTCAAAAGTTATCTCTTGCATGCACTGTTTTTCCAAACTCTAAAAAACATAATCTTAAATGCTATGACTCAGCTCACACCCAAGTTTTTTTTTTTTTTGTGATTTAACAAATGTGATTAAGAAGACTCTGCAAAACCAATAGGTAAAAGCTCTCACAGCATGCAAAATACCAAAAAGCCCTCACAGCAGTTACAATCACAAAAAAGAGTCCTCATCAGCAAGCAAAATCACAAACCAAAGTTCTCGTAGCAGGCAACCCAATGTTCTCATCAATAGGCAAACCAAAGTTCTCATACCAGGCAACCCAATGTCCGCATCAACAGAAAAAATAAAGTCCTCGTCAGTAGGCAAACCTAAGTCCTCATTGGCAAGCAAACCTAAGTCCTCATTGGCAAGCAAAATCACAAACCAAAGTCCTTATAACCAAAGTCCTCGTCAGCAGGTGAACCTAACTCCTCATCAGCAGGCAAACCAAAGTCCTCGTCCGCAAGCGAACCTAAGTTCTCATCAGCAGGCAAACCAAAGTCCTTGTCACCAGGAAAACCTACGTCCTCATTAGCAGGAAAAATCACAAACCAAAGTCCTCGTCAGCAGGAAAATCAAAGTCCTCGTTAGCAGGCAAAATCAAAAACTCTTAGTCCTGGTCAATAGGTAAACTAAAGTCCTCCTCAGCAAGAAAATTAAAGTCCTCACAGCAGGCACCAATCGGTCCAGAAGTATCGCACAAGTGAACAGACGCCAGCTCCATCACTCTATGTACGTATCATTCTCATTGGTGATTCTATAACACCAACTTTGCCAAACAACATTTTTACTATTATGCACACATCGCATATTTTTCGCTCTAAAATTTTGAAACGAAATAACATTCACTCACAGCCTTTGATTAGAACTCTCAAAGGAGCTCCAATCAAAGGGGGGCAAACTGTAACCACCCAATTTTGTTCGAATTTTTTTAAAAGACCATGCGCGGGTTCCTATGACGAATCATTGATCCTAGTGTGCTTAGACTTGGTAAGTGAGGAAGTATTGATTTAATTGGGGAGTAAGAATAATTGCAAGAACCTTTTGTTCAATCCATTTAATTCACTTTGAGTTTAAATCCATTGGACTTTATTTGATTCAACTAATCCAAAACCAAAGTCTTCGTATAAATTTTGACATAATCCAAAACCCACTAAAGCCTTTTGATCTTTCCTAAGCCCAAACATTTTGGGCCTAAATTTAAAGCCCAATAAGACTTCTAATTTTTAAGTGTGAACTTCCAATTTCACCCTCCACTTGGCACTCCTTGATTGGTTCACTTTTCTCAAAGTAAAAGTTACTTTTTTTTGTAATAATAAGTGTTTAAATATTCATATTTAAGCCCCTTAATTTACATTTGTTAAGCTCTTTGTTTATATATTTTATTATGTTTTACTTCATTTTTTGTTTTCTGTGTTTTTTGTAGGCATGTGAAGAAAAGAAGCATTTGGAAGCTTTAAAGGAAGAAAACTGAAGATCTGGAAAAAGCTAGTGTGATCAAGCACAACATGGCTACAATCGAGCACACAAGCAATCGTGCGCACACATAGAAGGCTCAAGCACAGAAGCAAGCGATCGAGTGCACACGCACAGAGGGGCGGTAGAGCCAGTTTTAAAAAGATTTCTTCCAGACCTATTTTGGAAATTAGGGTTTTGAGGCACCCTTAGAACCCTATATATAGGCTTTTAAAACACAAAAAAACACATCTTTCTTTTATCTTTTACTTTTTCTTGAAGTTGTAAGCTTTGGAGAGGAATTGACGACTCGTCTCCACAATATTCTTCGGGTTTTATATTTTCTATTTAGTTTATGTTATGATGATGTTTAACATAGACAGCATGTGTAACTAACTTACTAATAGGGTTCGATTGAAGCCCTAATTATGCTTTTCCATATATATATTCATTGATTGTCTTTGCAAATGGCCATGTTATGATACTTTAATTGATTAATGCCTCTTTTATTGAATTCCTTATATGTGTGTGTCTGATCAATGTATGCATGTGGTATGGATTAGTTAGTTAGATCAATTTGGATGACCGAGTCCTGGGTCTGACAATAGTAACAAAAGAAATCCATGCCGGATTCTTAAGTTAATCAACACAAGAAACTGGGAGTATATACTATACCCTAGGTCTCATGTGGTTGTCGATTTCCACAGATCTTATGCTCTTTTAAGGAATAACTCAGTATACATCACGCTGAATCCCTTAAGAAAGAAAAGAGTTAGAGTAGATACCATACCTAACTCATTGCTTAGGGAAATCAATAGCTTAAGGAGTAAATACCATGCCCTTAGGTTACCAACCATTAGGTATTCATGATAGGGCTAGAGCATTGGCACATTACTTATTGGGAAAGTATGATTAGTGGTGGATATCAAAGCCTTATGTTCTTATCATTATCAATCTAGACTTTATATTTATTTCTATCAATTTTTACATTATGAAACTAATTCTAAAACGAAATTCACCAATCCCTGTGGAGATGATCTCGCACTTGCACACTATGCTACTATTGAGCTTATGCACTTCCATGTAAAACAAATTCGATTATTTACTTTTTTATTTGGATAGATAATCACACAACAAGTTTTTGGCGCCATTGCCGGGGATTGCGCTAAATTTCTTTCTAGAATTATTTTCGTTTAGTTTAGCAATTTTTAAATTTTTATTTATTTATTCTATTTTATCAAAAATCCCAAATTTTAAGTTTATGTTATTCATCTTTATTTTTGTTTCATCAAAACCTAATTTATTTCCTTTTTGTTTTCTGTTTCAGGCACTGCAGCAAAAGCTCTCTGTGACACTTGCGATCGAGCACACTACCTTGTGTGATCGAGCGCAATACTGTGTGATTGAGTGTCTCTCCTCTGCGATCAAGCGCATTTGAGGTAGAGGCTACTCGAGCAGGAGTACTAAACTGCTGCATTGAAGTAGTTTTCACTAATTCATGCAAGGGCTTCGATCCAGGCATCCAACTTTCTTTGCCCTCAATACCGAGCTTGAACAGACCATTCGAAAAAGACTTAGAAACAACTCTGAAGAGGTAGAAAAAGAATTCGAGGATGAAGCATCAATGGCAGAACAGCTAGAAAACCAATAACCACCTGAGCGAAGGCCGATGAAGCAATCCTTCATCCCAAGGAACATCGACCAGCCATCATACATTGCGTATCAACCTGAGGCGGAAGGTAATTACTACATATCTCCGCAAATACTTAGTGCATTGACTCACTTTAGGGGTACACCTAATGAGGATCCACACTTGCACCTTCAAGAGTTCTTCGATCTCTGCAAGTTCCAGCACATTCAAGGCTTAGACTAAGAAGGAATAAGTTTAATTCTTTTCCTTTTTTCCTTAAAAGATAATGCTAAACTGTGGTACAATTCATTACCTACAGTTTCTATCCACACTTGGGAAGAGTTGGCCAGCAAGTTCCTACGGAAGTTTTTTCTAGCTCAAAAGACGAGGCTAATGAGGAAGGAGATTCAGTCTTTCCAACAAAAGGATGGAGACCTATTCTTTGAGGCATGGGGACATTTCAACGAGCTACTACTCAAATGCCCACATCACAATCTACCTCAGGATGAACTGGTACAAGCTTTCTATGAAGGTTTGAGTGATACTAATAAAAGTATTATGGATTCAAGTTGTGGAGGAATGCTGATGCAGAAGAGCAACGAGGAAGCCATGGAGTTATTCGAGACATTAAATGAGCACACCCAGCAATTCTCCTCTCGAGGTAGACATGTTTCCAAAAGCAAAGGTATGTATGAGGTGACTTTAAACAGTGGATCCTCTACCCAAATAGCTGCTGTAGAGAGAAAACTAAACCTACTTATGAAAGCCATGACTGTTCAGAACGCCTCACCTAATCCACCAACTGCACCACTCCAGGTATATGCTATATGTTCCCAACTTGATCATAATACTGAGACATGTCCTTTGTATTCATCTATAGACCCAGAGCAAGCAAATTACGTGGAACCAAACAACTATCCGCCAAAGAACAACCCATATGCAAACACTTACAACCATGGATGGCGAAACCACCCAAATTTCTCTTGGAGCAACAATCAGAATACCCTTAACCAGCAAGGGCAGCAAAGAAACTCTTAGCCAGCTGCTCACTCAGCTCCCGAAACAAAGAAAAATTACCTTAAAAATCTTGTGAGGCAATTGGCAACTCAGCAACAACAATTAATTACTTCACAAGATCAGTTCATGGCAGATGAAAGGTAATTCTGGACTGAACTAAGACAAGCCACAGTAAAATATGAACAAGTTATTCAAAGGCTAGAGGTACAAATGGGACAATTGGCTAAAGAGCTAAGTGGCAGAAAGCATGGTGAGCTTCCAGCTCAAACACTGCCTAACCCAGAGGGTCACCAGCAACTAAAGGCTGTCACAACTCTAAGGAATGGTAAGGTGATAGAGACTGATGAATCTGCAAAAACATCTCTCGAGAAACCATCAGCATCAAAGGTAAGTGAGATGGAGAAGGTGAATGCACCACCCTTCCCGCAAAGGTTAGTAAAACAAAAGAAAGAAAATAAACTGCTTGATATTTTTGAAACCTTACGGAAAGTAGAAATAAACATTCCCTTATTAGATGCAATTCAACAAATACCTGCTTATGCTAAATTCCTAAAAGATTATTGTACTCATAAGAGGAAGTTTCAAAAGCATGAGATGGTAGCCTTAGCTGAAGAGGTAAGTGTTGTGCTATTAAAGAAACTACCACCAAAACTGAAAGATCTGGGTAGTTTTACTATTCTCTGTAGGATAGGTGATCAACTGTTTGAGCGAGCATTACTAGATTTGGGAGCGGGTGTAAATTTGCTACCATACACAGTATTCGAAACCCTAAGCTTGGGGGAGCTACAACCAACTTCCATCACTTTGCAGTTGGCAGATAGAAGTATCAAAAGACCTAGGGGTATTCTTGAGGATGTCCTAGTAAAGGTAGGTGAGTTCATTTTACCTGCTGATTTCATTGTGTTAGATATGGAAGAATGCCCTATGCCATTACCCCTACCCATCATTTTAGGAAGACCCTTCATGAGAATTGCTGATACAAAGATTTGTGTGAAAAAGGGTATAGTAAGTATGAAGGTAAATTGTGAGAAAATAGAGTTTAAAATATTTGATGCATTAAAACTACCTCAAGATGACATGGAATGCTTTAATGAATATATGATACAAAGTTTTGTTGAGCAAGCTTTTTAGGTCCAGCACATGGATCCATTGGAGACCACTATTACCCATAGCTTCACAAAAGTGGATATTGAGCAAGAACTTGAAAATGTTACTGATGACATCATCAAAGCTGTACACCTCCTTGAGACTTCTCCAAAACATCCAAGTAAGTATGCTCCTCCATTTGAATCTCTCACACCTATTAATACTACTCTTCTTCCCTCTATTATCCAGACATCGACCTTGGAATTGAAGCAGCTGCCAGAACATTTATCTTATGCCTATTTGGGAGAGAATAAGACATTACTTGTGAGTGTGGCTGCTAATTTGGTTGTTGAAGAAGAAGAGAAATTATTAAGAGTTCTTAGGGAGCATAGATCTACCATTGGATAGACCATTGCTGACATTAAAGGGATAAGTCTAGCCAAGTGCATGCATAATATCTACCTTAAGGATGAAGCAAAGCCCACTCGAGATGCTCAAATAAGACTTAACCCACACATGAAAGAGGTAGTAAAGGTCGAGGTATTAAAATTACTAGATGTTGGCATTATCTACCCCATCTCAAATAGTAATTGGGTAAGTCAGGTCCAAGTTGTTCCTAAAAAGAGTGGGATCACAGTAGTGAAGAATGAAAATGAGGAGCTCATACCTATAAGAAAAACAACTGGTTGGAGAGTATGTATTGATTACCGAAGATTGAACAAAGTGACCAGAAAAGATCATTTCCCATTGCCATTCATTGATCAGATGTTAGAAAGATTAGCTGGCCATAGCTATTATTGCTTCTTGGATGGGTACAGTGGGTACAACCAGATTGCCATAGCACCTGAGGATCAAGAAAAGACCACCCTCACCTGTCCTTTCAGTACATTTGCTTATCAAAGGATGTCATTCGGTTTATGCAACGCACCAGCCACCTTTCAAAGATGTATGACGAGAATATTTTCCGATATGGTGGAGAAATACATTGAGGTATTCATGGATGATTTCAATGTTTTTGGTTCTAATTTTGATGAATGCCTAAATCATCTAGAGAATGTCCTAAAGAGATGTGAAGAGAGCAACTTAGTGCTAAATTGGGAGAAATGTCACTTTATGGTTCAACAAGACATTGTGTTGGGTCATTCCATCTCAAATAAAGGTATTGCGGTAGACAAGGCTAAAATAGACATAATTTCAAAGCTGCCTCCTCCTCTCACAGTCAAGGGTGTTAGAAGTTTTCTGGGATATGTTGGTTTCTATAGACGATTCATCAAGGATTTCTCCAAGATCTCGAGACCTTTTTGTGCATTGTTAGCTAAAGATACTAAGTTTAAGTGGACTGATAATTGTAGGAAAGCTTTTAACACATTGAAGGATGTTCTCACCTCTACCCCAATAATGATGGCACTAGATTGGAATCTTCCATTCGAATTGATGTGCAATGCCAGTGACTTCGCCTTGGGAGCTGTCTTAGGTCAAAGAATCAATAAGGTACCGCTATTTACTATGCTTTTAGAACTTTAAATGATGCTCAGCTTAATTATTTTACTACTGAAAATGAATTGTTAGCTGTTATTTTTGCTTTAGAGAAGTTTAGATCATATCTTATTGGCTCTAAGGTTATTGTATTCATTGATCATGCTGCTTTAAGATATATGTTTTCTAAGAAAAATGCAAAGCCTAGGTTAATTAGATAGGTACTCCTATTACAAGAATTTGATTTGGAGATCAAAAGACAAGAAAGGCAGTGAGAATGTGGTTGCAGATTATTTATCAAGGCTACCCTATGAGAATGACAAAAATGAGCTGCCTTTGAATGAGAACTTCCCAGATGAACAATTGTTGGCACTAGAGGTAAAACTTCTATGGTATGCTGATATTGTCAATTACCTAACTGCTAAGGTTTTTCCCCAAGGTATGACCACGCAAGAAAAGAAGTGGCTGATATCTATGTCTAGACACTACCATTGGGATGACCCTTACCTCTTCAAATTTTGACCCAATCAAATCATCAGACGGTGTGTCTCAAAAGAGGAGCACTTGAGCTTATTACAACACTGCCATCAGTTTGCTTGTGGAGGACATTTTGGGGCTAAGCGAACAACTCTTAAGGTATTACAATGTGGTTTTTATTGGCCTAATCTGTTTAAAGATGCCTTCCTTTTGCAGCTCATGTGATACATGCCAGCGGACAGGTAACATCTCTTCCTGAAATCAGATGCCCCTACAAAATATTCATATAGTAGAACTTTTTGATGTATGGAGCATTAATTTCATGGGTCCATTTCCTAACTCTTTTGGTTATTTATATATTATTGTGGGTGTGGATTATGTGTCCAAATGGGTCGAGACTATCCCCTCAAAGACTAATGATCACAAAGTGGTTGTAAAGTTTCTACAGGCTAACATCTTTACCCAGTTTGGAACTCCAAGAGCAATCATCAGTGATGGCGGCAACCACTTTCATCACACTCTTTTACGGCACTAATCAGAAAATATGGGATCACCCATAAAGTTGGCACTCCATATCATCCTCAAACCAGTGGCCAAGTGGAGATAAGTAACCGAGAGATCAAAGGCATTCTAGAGAGGACCGTGAATCCTAATTGGAAGGATTAGTCTTTACACCTAAATGATACTCTAAGGGCATATAGTACAGCTTACAAAACTCCAATTAGGATGTCCCCATACCGCTTAGTCTTTGGTAAAGCATGCCATTTGCCAGTGGAGCTAGAACATCGAGCATATTGGGCCATTAAATGGTTCAATTTTGATATGAAACAAGCGGGTGAGAAAAGGAAGCTGCGCTTAAATGAGCTAGAAGAATTAAGGAATGATGCATATGAGAATACCAAGCTTTACAAAGAAAGGACAAAGGCCTATCATGACAAACACCTAGTAAGGAAAGAGTTTCATGTGGGACAAAGGGTGTTGCTTTACGACTCAAGATTAAGACTGTTCCTAGGCAAACTCAAGTCCAGATGGTATGGTCCTTATGTGGTCACCAAGGTTTTTCCTCATGGTGCTTTGGAGGTCCATAGTCCCAACAAAAATGAAACATTTACAGTAAATGGACACAGAGTCAAACCATACCTTGATATCAACTTGCCTCCTAGAGATGAAGACTTGACACTACAATCTGTCCAGTATGCAGCTGAGCCAAGAGCACTTGAGCCACATGAGGTGGGCTCTAAGTACCCCCTTCAAAGAGAGTAGCACTGCTATAGAGAGCACTTAAGCAATTCAGACTTTGATAAACATATAGCTCAAGTGCCTCTAATAAGGTTAGTGGCACTGAGGCAACTACAGTACGTTATCGTTGTATCGTTACTAGTTTTTCTCATTATTTGTTTAAGTCCTTTTACATTTTAGTATTTTTATCAGCACTTTCTACCTTGCGTTAAGTGCATTACACCGTGTGCTCGAGCGCACTCTCGTCCTGCACTCCAAAGCCCGCGAGAGCACCACACCACACACTTGTGCATAAGTGCGATCGAGCACACATTATAATGCGCTCAAGTTCACGCGAGGTTGAGAGGTCACGTGATGGTTTTAAATGTTTCCCCTTCATTCTCCCTCCCCTACGCTCAATCGCAATTCTCTACCTCTCTCGCCCTCTCCATTGGGCACAAACACCCAGCAAGCCTGACACTCTCATTTTTCGTCCATTACATTCCACATTCACCAAACCCTACCCCTTCCATACCTATTTTTGTTTCTAATTAAGTTACACACAATCACACACAGCTTTTTGATATACACTTTACTAATTCGATATCTTTACCATGTGTGTGGTTGTACTTTATGTTTACAGGAGGTTGGGGTCCCGTTTGGGTACTTTCCACAGCTTTGTGTATTTATCACACACAACCTATTCGAAAAATTTCATGAACCACTGCGCTTAAGCGAATATCCCCTGTGATAGAGTGCAAGTTCTCCAGTGCGATCGAGCATATATAACTTGTGATCAAGCATAAATTTGACAGTAACTGCACCTTCTAGCCTAAGAAAATGACATCCAGTTCCCAAGCCTCCAGCAGTCGCTCCCATTCCACCAGGCCTAGTTTCAAGCAGCGCAAAATCCTGTTCAAAACTACGTTCAACATCGGTGGGGATTTCAAGAGCTTGGACACACCACGAGATGGGTAGTCCAAGAATTCAAGGCCCGGGGTCTCAAGCGGCTGTTCAAGCCAGTTTATTCGACAGTCTACACTAGATTCGGAGTCAGCTTCTACAAGAACCTGACCTATGACTACACTCGCTCAGAGATCCTATTCTCCTCAGTCCAAGGCAGATTTATAAAGCTGACCACTACTGATATCGCCACTACCTCCACTGTTGTGATGAGTCCCCTCCGGAGGACAGCCACATGGAGGAGCAGCCTAACCCATTCCCTCTACCCCACATCATCGATGATATGTGTGCGGGCCAGTATGCGGACCAGCACAATAATGCAAGGAACTGGTCAAAGTTGCTTCCCCGCCTGTGGCTTGTAGAATTCATCCTCCAGCGTAATGTGTGCCCCTTGGGGCACAAGACTCAGAGGAGGGATCAGTTTATACAAGCCCTCTACGTCTTTCATCGAGGTCACTGGTACTCCATACTATCCATCATATGGAGCTAGATACACAATTTTTGGGACCATATGCACAGCTGGCAGACCTCCACGACTAATGCATGGGGGCTCCCCTTTCTATTTTTACTCAGCTGCATCTTCAAGAAGAAGGGGGTTAAGGGCTCCTCTGTCGACGGACCAGTCAGTGACCATCCATTCTTTGGGAGGGCCCAGTGGAGCCTTAGCCAGTCCCACATGCCTCAAGGACCCTAGGTACATATTCCTATTGTTGAGCCTGTGGTAGATGATCCGATGGATACTGAACACCTGGCAGTGAGCCCTATATGGAAGGAGGACCAGCCAGACATGAGGTCCACAGAGTACCAGCACCTTCTCGAGGAGCTATCCTCCTTCCACTACAAGCTCTCCGATATCCGTTGGGAGGACAGAAAGGTGACCCGTCTGATCCATCAGTGGATAGATGGGTTGGAGGTGCAGTTTGCACGAAAGGAGGCGATGCTACAGGCCATCCTTGATCGCTTACCTCTAGCACCCGATACCTCTTCGACTGCACCACCTGATGACCAGCAGTGAGAGGATACCCTGTCTAGCTGAAGACGTAAAACTTAGCGCTCATAGGAGGCACCCCACCACATATCCTTTTCATTATAGTATTTTTCTTTTCTTATTTATGTTTATTTTCCATATTTCTTGTTTTCCGGTACAACATTTGTTTATCTTTTTCAGGAACATAATGCGTGCATCAAGTTCAAGTTTGGGGGCGTACTATGAGCTATGCCAGCAGTCTAGTTCTCCAACTCCCAGGTCAGATCTTTCCATGTTACTTACACATTGGGGACAATGTGTATATTAAGTTTGGGGGTAGAGAGAGACATTTGCACACATATGCACACACTATGTCCCAATTTTTTTTTTTAAAGATAAATGCATGTTCATTTTATTTTGAAAATTTTGGTTGATTTAAAACAAATATGATAAAACTTCATTAGTAAGTTTAAAATCTAGAACACATAGCCTAGTAATAAGAATTTTAAAAGTTTAATTACCTACCTCAAGGCATTTAGGAATTCACAAAGTTGATCTAAATCTAACACGAGCACATTAGCACATAATGGTGTGAGGTATGACATATAATCTCTATGTATATGTTTCCATGACCTAGCTGTAATCAGATAACTCGTTAGAATAACACTTTGGCATAGAAAAAATAAAGAAGAATGTCATTATGCAAAAAGAGAAAATAAAATGCTCCTAATGATCATTAAATAAGTTTTCCACTGAGTAACTAGACCTCTTGCCTCAGTAAGCAGTGAGTGTTCATGTCAAAAGATGTGAATGATGCATATAATGATCATTAAATAAAAGTCTCCACTGAGTAACTGGACCTCTTGCCTCAGTAAGCAGTGAGTGTTCACGTCAAAAGGTGGGGATTTTGCAAGGAAGCATTAAAACCAGTTAGTTTTGAAGCCTTTTTTATTCGAGTTAGTAAGTCCTTAGGGGTGTCTTTACACCTAATGTCCTAAAACCATCTGGTTTGGGAGTCATTGGTTAAACAATCACTACATGGGTCAATTAGAAAGCTTAATGGAACTCAACTTGGCAAAAAACTCATGATAAAAGAAAAAGAAAAGAAATAAAACTATACCACTAGTGTTCATTCTGATAGGAAATTCGATGAATACTAAGACACCGAAACACTATACAGTAAAGATATTTAGAAGCTTAATCTTTTATATGCTAATTCACCACACACTAAATCAAACTTGTGATGCCTTAAACCAGCCTTGTGTAAGTAATCGGAATCTAAAACTCTTATTCATTGTGAAGATGTGTTTATATTTTAAGCCTACTCATGAACAAATATCATGGTTTTGTGTGCAACCCAATTTTTAAATAAAATGAATAATGAATTTACCTTTGTTATTATTTTTTATTTAGTTCTCAGTTTCGTATTGCTAAGGGACTACCAATATGTAAGTTTGGGGGTGTGATAAGTGCTTAAACATTCATATTTAAACCCCTTAATTTTCATTTGTTAAGCTCTTTGTTTACATATTTTATTATGTTTTACTTCATTTTGTGTTTTCTGTGTTTTTCATAGGCTTGTGAAGAAAAGAAGCATTTTGAAGCTTTAAAGGAAGAAAACTGAAGATCTGGAAAAAGCTAGTGCGATAGAGCGCAACATGGCCACGATCGAGCGCATAAGCAATCGTGCGCACACATAGAAGGCTTGAGCGCACCCATGCGCTCGAGCGCAAAGGCAAGCGATCGAGCGCACACACACAGAGAAGCGACAGAGCCAGTTTTGGGAAGATTTCTTCCGGACCTATTTTGGAAATTAGGGTTTCGAGGCACTCTTAGAACCCTATATATAGGCTTGTAAAACACAGAAAACACATCTTTCTTTCATCTTCTACTTTTGCTTGAAGTTGTAAGCTTTGGAGAGGAATTGACGACTCATCTCCACAGTATTCTTCGGGTTTTACATTTTCTATTTAGTTTATGTTATGATGATGTTTATAATAGACAACATGTGTAACTAACTTACTAATAGGGCTCGATTAAAGCCCTAATTATGCTTTTCCATATATATATATATATATATATATATATATATATATATATATATTCATTGATTGTCTTTGCAAATAGCCATGTTATGATGCTTTAATTGATTAATACCTGTTTCATTGAATTCCTCATATGTGTATGTCTGATCAATGTATGCATGTGGTAAGAATTAGTTAGTTAGATCAATTTGGATGACCGAGTCCTGGGTCTGACAATAGTAATAAAAGAACTCCACGCTGGATTCTTGGGTTAATCAACACGAGAAACCAGGAGTATATACCATACCCTAGGTCTCATGTGGTTGTCGATTTCCATAGATCTTATGCTCTTTTAAGGAACAACTCAGTATACACCATGCTGAATCCCTTAAGAAAGAAAAGAGTTAGAGTAGATACCATGCCTAACTCATTGCTTAGGGAAATCAATAGCTTAAAGAATAGGTACCATGCCCTTAGGTTGACAACCATTAGGTATTCATGATAGGGTTGGAGCATTGGCACATTACTTATTGGGAAAGTATGATTAGTGGTGGATATCAAAGCCCTATATTCTTATCATTATCAATCTAGACTTAATATTTATTTCTATCAATTTTTACATTGTGAAACTAATTCTAAAATGAAATTCACCAATCCCTATGGAGATAATCTCGCACTTGCACACTATGCTGCTGTTGACTTTGTGCACTTGCAAGTAAAAGTTCAATTATTTGCTTATTTATTAGGGTAGATAATCGCACATGTAACAAAAATGATGTCTCTCTCATTTCCCTATATTGTTTGCTATAATAAGGAATTTTCACTCTTTCTTTTTGCTTTTAGAACTCACATCTCCCTCCTAGATTCCCTCATCTTCTTTTTTACCAAATGCTACCCTTTTTCCACACAAAATAAGACTTTTCCACCTAAAAAGCAACAACAATGCACTTATAAAGTAGTTGATTTTTCTCCCTCTTTGGACAACCATGTGTATCAAAAAGAAGGAGTTTCTCTTTTTCTCCTTTTGCATAGTTATTTAGAAATTACCTTATTAATCTTCCACTTTTCCAAAATGTTAAATAACACATTTTTCTACCCAAAAAATCATATTTCATACCCAAAAAATAGCACCTAAAAAAATAATCTTTTTTAGAATGTGAAGCCTTTTTCTCGTTTCTTTTGCTTTGTAATTGCACTCTTTTCTTACCTAAGATTTTCCACTTTATTATATATCAAAACCCAAAGAAATTGTGTCTTTTCCACCTCTTTTGGTCATCCAAAGCAAGGAGAGTTTCTTCTCACCTTTTTTGTTTTTTCTTTTGCTTTATTGAAAACACTCCAAATTGTCCTATCTTGTTCACCTTTTTGCAAACCTTCTTTTTCACTTTTTTTCACCTCAAAGAAACCCCTCCCTCTTCCCCATGTCCATCCACCTAAAATTATTTTCCCTTTCACTTTTTCACTTGGTTTACCACACTTCACTTCTCTAGCCCCATCTTTACACCCTAAAAGTGAAGCACATTTTTCATCTCAAAAGTTGAAACTAATTTTCCCCTTCCCTATATGACCAGCCATGCACCTTATTTTCACCCATTATTTTACTTTTTTTTAATCTCTTGGCCAGCCCTTACTCCTCCTATAAATACCCTTTGCTAACCCCAAAAAAAAAAAAACAACACAACACTAAGGCAAAATAACACAAAAAAAACAAAGAAAAGAGGGAAAGTTTAGAGAAAAAGAAAGAAGTGAGAAAATAAAGAAAAAGAGAGAAAAGTAGATAGTTCAAAGAGAGGAATATAACAAAAGAGAAGAGAATGTTCAAGAAAGATGAAAAAAGAGAAAAGAGTGAAACACAAAAGAAGAACTAGTGAGAGTTCTTCATCATTTTTTGCCACCCTTTTTTTTAGTCTTCTAATCTTCATTGGAATCATTCTTCTAACTTCACAAAGTCCACAAGAGCACAATGATCTTTGAGAATAATCCCCATATGTGGAAATTTTCCTAGCCAAAGAAGGTAGGTTAAGATTCTACGTTTTGCAAAATAAATTGTTAACATGATTCATGTGTTTAAACCACCTTGAAAATAGACTAGATTAATTTAGCTCACTTAAAAAGTTTCATCTTAAGATACTAGTTTCTTAGCATTTTACTTTTCACTAGTTATATGTCTTTCTTTAGTTAGCTACTAGTCATATGTAGTATCTTCGTTAAATGCAAGGTTAAGTTAACGGTAGTTTTAAAGTTCTTTCCTTTAGTTTGGTACCTTAAGAATTTTTATGTTCTCTAAATTAGATATTTTATTTTAAGTTGTCATTAATTACATGTGAACTTTAATTCTTTAAGAATAATTTTGGGCTCTCTTGATCCTTGTTAATTTTGGCCCCCCTTTGGTCTATTAAAAATGTTACTAGTTACTAGTTATTTTGAATCCTATAAGGTAGTTTAGTTTAAATCTATCTAGCCTAATTCCTTTTTCTTCTTTTTTTAACTTGGCTAGTTTAAAGTAGATTAGTTTAGTTCATTCAATTTAGTTTTCAAGTTCAATTCATCTAGTTTAAAATAATTTTGTCTCAATCCATCTAGTTTAACTTACATAATTAATCCACCTAGTTTAAATGCAAGTACTTTAATTTACTTCTCTTCCATACTTTGAAAGTATTTTCAATATTTTTTTCTTCATAGTCAGAGCAATGTATTTCCTTTATATACTTACTTTTGTTGCATTACTTTAAAGTTAATATTTGGTGTTCCTTTGTTTAAATAAAAATTGCAAAATATGTGTTTGGTTTTATTAATAGTGTATGATAATAATACTTGAATTAAAATTTCAATTAATTTATTTGAAACACAAAGGGCTAGACTTCGGTCTAGGTAAGAGAGAGACCTTTAAATCCTCACTCTTTTGCACCAAAATCTCCTGAGCTTTGGCATTTCTCACGTAGACCAATGATATGAGATTTAACCCCCTTCAAAGTCAAATGGCGGCTCCTTACCGGTTATTTTTGCTTTTTGCTTGGATGACAAACGATCTTTTGTCTAATGCATTAAAAGCGCACCCATCATGGGAGCCTTTTTACTACTTATAAAGGGTCTGCACTAGACTTGGTAGGTTTCACTCATTTCCATATGCCTAGTCATCGTAATCTGCACCCTCACTATATCCACCTTCTTTAAGGGGAGTGGCCTTGGGTAATGAGCCGGATGCATGGGTCTCAGGCAGAAAAGAGCGGTGCCTACACCATTCAAGAATGTGCAATCCTTATTGCATTTAATAACTCCTATGCTGCTTCATTTCAAAAAAAAATTAACAGCACTTCCCCTTAGTTCTCCAAGTACACAACTTAAATTCGATGTTATCACCCGAATGAGATAGCCACAAATTTAGTATATACCTAGAGAACAAGGAGAAAAACTACTAAAACTTTATCAAAATGAAACAAGCAAAGAATTATTAACTACAATTCGGATCAAGCATTCCTAAACTGTCCACAGTGGATAATCTAATGATTATTTGAACACAAACACTTTCATTGCAAATATATAAATTAGCAACCAACAAGCGCATTTGTGTCGTTCAATAATCCTCAGACGGGTGATCTAAGGTAAAACGCAATAAATGATATATGCAAATAAAGAATATATTAGAGAAATAAGGGATTGGGATCCTCTCCATTTCAAACGAAAAGAAAATTTAGTTTTTTCTTTCAAGCCGAGCGTATGGCTTGACTTGGTTTGACTAAGAACTACTAAACATAAGATTACCTCGAGAGAGTCACTTACACCCTTTAATGATTTCCAAAAAATTATCTTCCACAAATAGGGAATGGAAAAAGTAAGTTCAACACAAGAAAGTTGGGAACTTTCCAACTTTCTTAAGAAAGTTTTTTTCCTAGTATGAATCGATAAAACTATTTAAAAGGATTTTACTGGGTACCATGCATTGGCAAAAAAATCAAATAATCAATCGATGCAATCATCTCTCAATGCTACATTTTGTTTATTTTATCAATTTTTTTGGTCTCATGATCCTGGGGAAATCACTTGAAAGTCTAAAATAAATACAATTCTTTGTTAAGATAGAGGACCTCATGGGAGGACTATGGAAATGGATTTGAAAAAGATGGGAAGATTTCATATCTTCTGTATGCTTTAAGGTGAGAAATAGTACTAACACTATCTAGCTAGAATCATTTTCGTATCAAACCAAAATATGTTGATAATTTGGTAATCACTATCTATTCGCAGTGCAAAGAAAAATAAAGGATTTTCTAATACTTAGGGATAAAATAGTTCAAAAGGCTTCCTAGTTATTGATACAAAACAAGTCTTGTTTAGTTTTTGTTTATAAACTAACACAATTTTTACATCCCACCTTTTGTGCCATACATGTCTACATGTTCTGTTATCTCATTTCCTTCAATTAGGTCATATACACATACATGAAACAAAAGTGTGACACATATATAGCTTCTCATCTTAACCAAAAAAAAAATCATGGATTTTTTAATAAAAAAATATATATCATCAAAGCCTAGAAAATCTAGCACTATACAAATTTATACAACAAGATTGATTAATCTAGGAAGTATATTTTCTTTGTTTCTTCAAATCCAGAAATATTAATCAAAGTCAAATAATATAAAAAGGATCTCCAGAGTTCTTACTTCAAGTGATGGGCACCAAATTGATCAGCAAACTGTTGGAGTTTAGAGTCAGAGTAAAGGTTGAAACCAGCAGATGATGCATGAGCGCAAGCCATGGTTAAGTCTTGCCTAACAGCTACAAGTCATGCATCAGTAGCCCTCAAAAGCTCATTCCTGTAAAAATTGGACAAATAAAAGATTTGAAAATTATTTTAAGCAAATTAGACACTAAACATTGAGACGAAGAAGGGCTTACCTACAGCGGTGGAGGATGCATGGCAGCCAAGGAAATGCGACGGTGGAGGAAGTGCGACGATGGTCGAGGAGGTGCGACGATGAAGAAAACTCCTTTCGGACAGGAAAAAAAATTTGTTGAAGAGGAAGAAAAATCAAGTAAGAAATTTGTGGAAGAAGAAGAAAAATCAAGTAAGAAAAAGGGAGAGGAAGGTGGAGGAGATGAAAATGGAGGAAAAATGCAAGCGGATAAAATGAGGAAGAATGAGGGAAGAAGCTGATTTGTCAGAAAATGATCTGCAATGGTCCATATCCCACGCAAATAAGGTAAAAGTTCTGTTGCAATTAACGTTTTATTATATTTAATTGATTCAACAAAGCAAAATGGATTATTATATTGTTTATCTATATGCGACAGATCAGAGGTCGTCGAAGAAAAGTCCGGTCAAGCAATATGCGACAGAATTATGGGGTAAGTACGATGATAAGTCCATCGAAAATAACTAGTGCGAACGATTAAACTGGCCGTCACATATAATACACAATTGCGACTAAAAATTGGCCGTCGTAACTAATCCATCATAGATTCCAAGTTTTCTTGTAGTGTGTGTGTGTGTGTGTGTGTGTGAGAGAGAGAGAGAGAGAGAGAGAGAGAGAGAGAGAGAGAGAGAGATGTGTAGTAAGGCGGAGAAAAAAGGATACAATTTGTTTGACCTAAGAAAAAGTGATAGTTTTGTCAATAAATTTTTAGATTTTTCTTTGCCTCTTTTGTTTGTTTTTCCAACAATGAAAAAGCCAAAAAATGACATTATATTATCAATCTATATCTATATTATTAACCCAAAAGACCCATTTGGTGTCCACCCCTCAAAATGTCTAAAAAACCTTTGCCTAAATATATAACTTAAATATTTAAATAGGTCTAGATATGTAACTAAAATTACTTCAACTCCCCATATCTTTCTCTCACGTTTTTCTCTCCAAGTATCCTACCCAAGCTTAACTTTCCTACTCTTCTTAGCCTTCTCATCTCCAACTCAGGTTGATTTTCTCTTTCTCTCTATCTCTATCTCTCTTTCTTTATTTTATCTTAACTAATCAATGTTACCATATTGTTTCATTACATAAAAGAGCAGATAAATGTGTGCGTAGAGCATGTTGAGATGCTAGTAATGATAAATGTATAACAAAAATGGCCAACATGGGCATGGACCAATAAAAAAACACCACATGACGCAAAGAGAGTCAGGATTTCATTTTTGGCTCTGCTTGTTACTACTCGAGCTTCATGATGGTCATGTTGTTAAAATGTATTGGATTCCTTTTTTGTACACTTATCAATACTCATATATTATTGAAATTCAATAACTATCATATCTACTTAATTTTGTAACGACCCATCCCGAGTGGGTCCTACTCACCTTTCAGTTCTGAACCTTAACCTGAATGTCATGCATACATCTTTTCATACAAAACATTTCAAAATTCATCATAATCAATCAAATTACTTCATGTATAATCATATCCATACAACCCAACAAATGCATTTTAAAAAAAAAAAAAACTTTACAGTACAAAAGATACAACAAAATCTCTCCTACACTTACATAACGATATTTTTTTAATGAACTTAGACTTAAGGATTTCGTTTCCAAACCACATGAACAAATTCAAGCTAGCAGCTCTCAACTAGAGCTATCTCTCATAATCAGCTACCACTTGGGGGAATGAAACATAAAGAATGGGGTGAACTTCAAAAAGTTCAGTAACACGTTTCTCAAAATACTTGATTTTTAATCTTGATTACCAATCCTTATTATACATTTAATTAATTAGTACGTGTTCCTAAGTAATTTCCATGTCTTTGAATACAAACTATATATTTTATTTTCTTCAACCCAGTGAAAAGTATTCATCAAAATTGATGCTTTATACCATATTATAATTACAAAATATATTCATAAGCACATTCACACAACCATTCACAATAAACTCTCATAATTTCCACATCACAAACAATTAACCATATGAACAAAAGATCATATTGTCACACGAATCAACATCATATGCCCTTCACTAGGTCAGTCACATCATGTGATCTTCATTAGGCCAGTCACATCACTCTTCAAATGAAATGCAATTGCAATGCATGATCACATCTCAACTCATTTTATCTCTCATTTCATTGCCCCTCATTGGGCTAATCATATCACAATGCCCCTTACTGGTCTAATTACATCACAATGGGGACGTCTCCCCACGTACTGATACGCCTCTCAGCATATTCAACTCGGATCCCTTTTACCTCTTCCCGAGTGGGGTCCTATCATTCCAAGGTTACGAATCCCCCACTTCCTGGGCGAGGTCCTTTTCTCAATTTTTCACTCCACTCGTTTCACACAAAATCATCACATGAACTACATTTATGTAGATACATTCACATCACATAAATTCTCAAGCACAACCAATCACACAAAAGGCATTCATTTCTTTTCCACAACCAATTCAATACTTTACACATAAACCATGATACACACTTCAAATTTACAACCATTCCCTATAATCCAGTCACAATCTATTCAAACAATCATATTATAGCCTAATTATACACACACACACACACACACACACACACACACACACACACACACACACATATATATATATATATATATATATATATATATATATATTCAACTCATTTTTTGTGTAAATACTTATGCCCAACACACAATCATTTATTGTATCAAGGCCTTATTGTAAGCTTTATAAATTTATATATGTATCTTAAGTTCAAATTCATCAATTATTAGGTCTTTCTTGCTTACTAGGAGTAAGGTGTACAAACCTCGCTAAGCGTTCCACAACTATCCCAAATTACTTTCTTTGTACTTCAATAATATTCACCACTTGCACCTAGAAGTAATTAACACTTAGTCTCATCATTATCAAACATTATTTAATACTAAACAACTTCTAAAGGCATTTTGCAGTCTAAAAGTTAAGTGTGCACTTTGCACGTAACCAAAAATCAAATAAATCAAGTGTTATGCTCTTTTTTCTTCTCTTTTTTAAATCATCGATTTTTGGGTTTCAAAAAACTTTTAATCTCATGAATATTAAATATTTCGAAGGCATTTTAGTCATGTTTCCAATGATATAAAGATTAAAATTATATTAGAGAGGTTTTATATTCAAAAGTTTAAGGAAAAAGCATAACTTTTCAAAAATCGGCATAACATAGTCAACTGTAAAATTTTTAGAGATCTTTCATAGTCAACTATGTAACAATATAGTCGACTGTGTTCCCAATTTTTCCATAATTTTGGTCCAAAAGTCTCACACAGTTGGCTATCCATCCAACATAATCGACCGTGCTCCCCTTATTCTAAATAATTCTTCACGAAAATTCATCTTTTTCCCCAAAATCCTTCTTGATTTCCATTGTTCTTTTCAATCTTCAAAGATATATGTTTCTTATAGTTCTTTTTTTTAACAAAAACCAACATCGCCCATACCAAAATTTGAACCTAAAACTTCAAAATTATAAACTTTGGTTTAAAACATATTTTTCTTCAAAATAACTTAAATATTTTCTCAAAATTTCTCAAATCCGTAACCCAAACTCAAATTCTTAGTTTACAAGCATGCTTAAAGATCAAAGTTAAAGAAAAGTAGATTTTTAGCTTGATTTTGAGCAAATCTCTCATCTTTTTCTTTCTTTTCTCTTCTCTTTCTCGGTCTCTCTAGAACTTTCACCCCAAAAATCTTATCTATCCCTCCCTTTTTATAGTATAAGTTTAGCCTTATTACATAATTACCCATCCACTCTTAAATTTTCTTGCTTTTCACCACATCACGTTTTAAATTTCAGTTTTTGCTTAGTTTTTCTTACCATTCTTAAGAAATTTTGTAGTCCTCCCTTGACATATATTTTTATTCTTAGTTTATTTATTTATTTCCAAGTCTTACTAATCCTAATATGAATTAAATTGATATTTATTTTTTAAATAAACACACCAATTCATGAAGAAATGCACTCTCGTGATTTAAAATAACTTAATTAAAATACTGGACCCTACAAATTTTATCTTCTTGATACTTTTGTATAATTGAAAAATGATCTTTCATATACTAAAAAATGACCTTTCTTTTATTTTTTTTTTGGGTTTCAGAGTAATAAATAGAAACCGTAGTAGGTACATGAGGTTTTAGAAAATAATTAAGATATGTCTCTCTTTAACCCCATTTTTTTTTAAATTTTAGAGGAATAGTTATAATATAAAATTTTAAAATAATATATACTCTAAAGAAATTTTAAAAAGTTAAAGGGGTGCAATTGTGCACCCTCACCATAATATAGATCTATCCATGCACACACGTAAGCTAGAACAATGATTTGTAAGATATAGTCAACTCAACCATTATTAATCAAATATTGTAATGTTGTCTTGACTTTTTTGATAAATGAAACTAAGTGTTTGAAATTTCACTATTGCTTTGAAAATCCCTAAAAAAAAATAAAGCCGAGGTAAAATTAATTATAAAACTCTTTTAAGTATACTACTTATTATGAAACATGCAATGCATCTGATGAATAATATACAGTACGTACGTTGCACGTGATGAATAATATTTGGTATGTGTGTTGCATGTGATAAGAAATTAGGCGTGATAATTTTTTTGTTATTTTTCTATATGTAATTTAAAAGTAATAGTAAATAATATTATTTTAAATCTAATCCTTATTAATATTTTTTGATGATTTAAGTTATCTAATTAATAAAATATTATTATTTTCATTAATCTAGAGAGAGTGAGACATTGTTTGGGTATTTGATTAAATGCAACTTAAATCACCAAAACTTGAAGTTTTTAGAGTAAAAAGGTCTAAAAACTTTAAATTTTGGCGATTTAAGTTACATTTAAGCAACTCCTAAATAAGGCCTTAGTGTGGGGCTTGGTTGTTTCCAATAATTTAAAATTTTTGATATTAAGGGCTTACAAAAATAGATTGCCTACAATAGTCAATCTCATGAGGAGAAAGGTCGTTCCCTATGGTGTTTGTAACCTTTGTCAAAATGGTGCCTAAACTATCATGCATGCTTTGATAAATTATGTGATGGTAGAAAAAGTTTTGGGGTGTTAGGGTCTGTTTGGTTCACAAAAAAGATTATAATAAGATAAGACTAGGATTAACATGAGATATGATAAAGGGAGATTAAAGTGGTAATACCTTAATCCTATATATGTTTGACTCATTAGATTGCTAGATTAGGACTAAAGTGAGATAATAAGTCTAAATACTAAAATACTCTAGCACTACTCATCATCCTTAACTATACTCAATTTCTTCACAAACCTCATTGTTGTTATTATTATTATTATCATAATATATAGTTATTTTTGTAATTACTATTAGAATTATTATAGATATAGTTATAATTACAAAGTATAATAACAATTATTATTATTATTACTATCATTACTGTAATTATTATTAATATCTAATTATTGTTATCATTAATATAATTATTATTGTTATTATAATAAAATAATTATTACGACTATTATTATAATTATTATACTTATTATAATAATAATAATAAATGTAGAGCGAGAGAAACCTTAATGCCATGTCGCTTCCTACATCAGCGTTGACTTATGCTCCGGCAAAGGCGGTGGCAGAGTCTATTCCCCCTCTCTCATTCTTCAAAGCAATCTCTTTTACCTCACCCCTCTATCTCTAAATCATCAACCCTTTAGGCTTCTCCTAACTTGTCAAAAACAACGTCTACTTCTTCTTTTGTTGTAGTTGTTTCAGGCATTGATTCATCTTTGTTTTCTTCTAAGCCTCTTTTGTATAATCTCCTTATTGCAAATAGGTCTTCTGCTAAGCTCAGCGATGAACCAACTTTTCATTTATTAGTAGTAAAGCTCTCGAAAGCGAATACATCCTTGCTACCACCTTGGTTTCAAAATTTTCTACAGAACAACCTTCTATTGAGGCAATTCGTAAGCATATTAATTCCTTTTAGGGATTAGATAAGCCAATTACTATTGTTTCATTGGTGTTCTTCATGTCATGATTCATCTTCAGTCAGGTTCAGATTTGATCAAAGCTTAGACTAGAGAGGGTCATATAATCGATTATCAGTTGTTTAGGCTATTTAGATGGACCATAACTTTCATCCTGAAGATATAATCATTTTTCGCACCTGTTTGGGCTCATTTGCCTCATCTGCCTCTTCTGCACTTCCACACTTCAATCTTCAAAGATATTGTTAACAACTTTGGAAGATTTTTACATAAGGATGGTCATACTTTATCATTAGAAATCTCAAGGTTTGCAAAAGCCTATGTTGAAATGGATCTCTATAAAGCTTTACTTTCTAGGGTTTAGCTTGGACTAGAGAGAGTCAAATAATCGATTATCAATTGTTTAGGCTATTTAGATGGACTCTAACTTTTAACCTGAAGGTATAATCATTCTTCGCACTTGTTTGGGTTCGTTTGCCTCATATGCCTCTTCCATACTTCCATGCTTCAACCTCAAAGGTATTGTTAACAGCTTTGGAAGATTTTTACGTAAGAATGATCGTACTTTATCATTAGAAATCTTGAGTTTTGCAAAAGCCTATGTTGAAATTATGATTATTATTATTATTATCATAATATATAATTATTTTTATTATTACTATTAGAATTATTATAGATATAGTTATAATTACAAAGTATAATAACAATTATTATTATTACTATCATTATTGTAATTATTATAAATATCATTATTAATAAGTAATTATTGTTATCATTAATATAATTATTATTGTTATTATAATAAAATAATTATTATAACTATTATAATAATTATTATTATTATACTTATTATTATAATAATAATAAATGTAGAGCGATATAAACCCTTACACCATGTCACTTCCTACGTCCGTATTGACTTTTACTCCAGCGAAAGCAGTGGCAGCGTCTTTTCCACCTCTCTCCTTCTTTAAAGCAATCTTTTTTACCTCACCCCTCTATTTTTGAATCATCAACCCTTTAGGCTTCTCCTAACTTGTCAAACACAATGTCTCATTTTTTTTTTTTTTGTAGTTGTTTCAAGCACTGATTCATCCTTTTTTTTCTTCTAAGCCTCTTTTGCCTAATCTTCTGATTGCAAATAGGTCTTCTGGTAAGCTCAACGATGAACCCACTTTTCTTTTATTAGTATTAGAGCTCTCGAAAGCTAATGCATCCTTTGCTACCACCTTGGTTGCAAAATTTTCTATAGGGCGACCTTCTATTGAGGCAATTCATAAGCATATTAATTCCTTCTATGGCTTGGATAAGCCAACTACTATTGTTTCATTGCTGTTCATCATGTCATGATTCATCTTCAGTCAAGTTCAGATTTGATCAAAGCTTAGACTAGAGAGAATCATATAATCGATTATCAATTGTTTAGGCTATTTAGATGGGCCCTAACTTTCAACTTGAAGATATAATCATTCTTCGCACCTGTTTAGGTTCGTTTACCTCATCTACCACTTCCATACTTCCACGCTTCAATCTTCAAAGGTATTGTTAACAGCTTTGGAAGACTTTTACGTAAGGATGATCGTACTTTATCATTAGAAATCTTGATTTTTGCAAAAGCCTATGTTGAAATGTTTCTCTCTATACCTTTACTTTCTAAGGTTTAGGTCGGTACAAACACGGAACAAGATTTTTCGCAAACGATTCTGTATGAGAAAACAATGAATGTTGTTCATTTTGCTGCCTTCAAGGTCGTTGCTAGGTCAATTATCGTAAGGTTAACTCAGAGCTAACTAAGAAGATTTCTTTGCAACCTCGAGCCAAGGAGAAGAAAATTATTTCGGCTTCTACAAACGAGGAGGGTAACCTTCTTATCAGTCGTTAGGACAGTTTAATTTAGCTATTGGGTCTCATAAGAAGAAGGATTCCATTCCAACTCAATCGTTGCAAAAAGCAAGGAAATAGACAAACAATTAAAAGGGGAAGAAAAAATCACGAAACAACAAAACATGTATCAGGTTAACTGTTCGGGTCTAGACATGACCTGAACTCATGCTCCACAGGGTTGGATAGACATGACTAAAAATAAATTTGATTTCAATGCAAGTTTAATAATAAAAAAAATGTCATGCAAAACCTAATCTAAATGATATATTGATATGCATGCATCCTAATTAATTATTTTTAGATGAAATGTGATTTAATTGATTTTCTAGATGCAAAAACCCTAATTTACATGATATAGAAGAATTAAATGTGATTCTAGAACGTGTGTTTATGAAATAAACTATATGACATGTATAACTAAATTAAATCATGGGGGTTTAAAATAATCAATCATCATGCTATAGAATAATTAAATTACTAACATTTTTTATGATCTATTCGGTCTCTTCGCATTTGTACATAAAGATTAACAAAGAGTTAATACCAGAATAATTGGTGAATTTCCATGTGTGGTGTGGATGTCATCATAGATTTGTTTGTTGTATGTAATGGATGAATGCATGTAGAACTTTGATTTTGGAATTTGATTTGATCGTAGAAATTTTTTTTGGGATTTGTAAGCTTGTAGGAGAAATTTAGGGTTTTTGTGTGTAAGGTTTTTATGGTGGCTAGGATTTATTGAAATGTTGAGGTTTAGGGTTATTGAAAAATTTAGAATTTGGGGTTTAGGGAAATAAGGTTTAATAATTTTAAAGAAATCTTGTACAGAGATTAGGTATCTTCATTGTTTCCTCAATTGAATTCGGTGTGTTTTTTTCTTGTAGGTTAAAAGGGTAAATATAAGAAAACTAGAGATATAGTAAACAGTTAGGATGTGTCAGATATAATCTGATGGTGGTCAAGATTATTTGGGGAAGTGGAAAACTAGAGTTTTCGCTTAACTTTTAGGGTTTGCAATGGCTAAGGATGTCTTTTAGAAGGTTCGAAATGAGGAAGGGCAAAACTGGTGAGAAACAGTGGGTCAGGTCCGAGATCTAGTCGGCCGACCCTAGGCCTAAACCAGTTGGCTGGGTCAGGCCCTATGGTATTGATTTTTGCTTTGTACGCCTCTGTTTCGTTTCATTCCAATTCGTTTTGATTTGGTTTGAATTTCTTTAACCATTTCTCATCCAAAATTAATTTTCTATTGTGCATTCATCCACAATTAATTCATCGGGACTAAAATTTAATCATCAGGCTCCAAACATTATTTGTTCTAATATTTGAAACAAAATTGGGTGTCTCTGAAAGGCATACGCCTTTTCGTTGAGGCATATACCTTTCTAATGTGGTGTATGTCTTTCTCGCCTTACGATGTGATAGTTATTTTTATTATTTTTTAAAATTTAAATTTCTTTTTAAAAATTCTTTAAATATTATAAAATTTTAATATTTTTTAAAAAAAATACCCAAAAGGCTTACATAATGTCTAAGGGTTTACTCCTCATTTCATTAAAAAAAAAAAAAAAAAACCACTTAAGCAATGTTTTCACTTATGAAAACACTGCTATATAAAAACAAAATATTCTATAAATAGAATTTTGTCTTTTAGTACATTAGAAGAAAAATAATTAACACTAAAAGACAAAATAAATTCTCTGTATATAAAAAAACTTCTCTTATATATAGCTATTCCTAAAAAAAATTAAAAGTTTTTTTTATGGCCCACACACATAAAACCTTGTAGGTTTGTGACCCACAAGTACGTAAACTACGAAAAATTCTTGTCTAGCTTGGGTCCATGAAAGATACATAGTACAAGGGTTAATCTCGTGAAATAAAATATCTTTTTTTTTATCTTCTCATGTCATTTAATAGTGAGATAAACCATTGTACAATGTATCTTTTATGGATTTGTACTAAATAAGAACTTCTTTACAGAAAATAAATACAAAATATATAAGAAATAGAGAAAGGAAAAGAGCTGTTTAGCTCTCAATCTCTAGCTTTATTATTTTTCTATGTTGTTTGAAATGTTTCGAAATTACACTTTGTGAGCTCCATCTCTTTTATTTATAGGAGTAATAGGACGAGATCACTCATAAATAATTTTTTGTTTAAACAAGTATTTTTTATCAATAAGTTTCTTTAGGTTTTGTAGTATAAATGATAATTTAAAAGCTTTGATTTTAAATTTTAATAATAGTTTGTAATGTGATTGCGTACAAAGGCAATACTTGGAGTTTGGAGATATCATTAACATGATTCAACTTGTAAATTAACTGAATTTATTTTGAAGTTATGTGATTATGAAATTGATTTCATTACTAAAAGTACAAAGATAATTAACAGTTGTGAGCAAAGTATACCCAGAAGTGAATTTTATTATTCTTTCTTTATTTAATTAGTCATATGGTTGTGAAAATAAATTCCAAACTATTGTTAAAAAATGACTAAGCATATAAAATAAATACTTAATATATAATTAAATATTTAAATAAAAAAATTGGTATGATATTAAGAACCTACGCAAATGCACGCGATAGACGCATTCTATTATATTTTTTTATTTTAAAAATGTTAAGAAATTAAGTTTATAATATCTATATTAGTGATACAATATTCATTAAATAAGTAAGAAAATAAAAGTAAATGTAATTATAAAAGCTCAAACAGATATATCTAGTCGATAAATTGAACAAACACAAATCCTCAAACAAAGAAAAAATTCTTGTAGAATCCCATAATTCAATAAAGGCAAACAATCTAATTTATTTTTGTTTGTCACCGCTCTTGCTCAAATGAGTTGCTTCTTCCATGCATATTCAAAGTATTGAAATATATAAGATTTATGTTTTTTGAAATTTAATTATGTTTTAAAAAGTAATAATGATTTTTTTTACAATAAAGATTTAAGGTATATACCCTCTTACGCATATCTTTTTCAGTATGGATTCTCAACATTTTGATCATACGCAACTGCCACAGAAAACAAATGTTTTGGTGGTGGGGTGATCTCAGCATTTGAATTAAGATCTTCTCTATTAGATAGATGAGGTGATGAATAAAAAGACTACAAAATTCATAAAGTATTTTGTTTGTTCAATAATTGAGATATTAAAAATTAAATTAAAGAAATTATATTAATATTTTTTGCCTTTACTTATGAAACTAAATAGATGACAACATTCACGCGAAGGGTGAAAATCATAAACCTTGCATCTATGAACTTTGTACTCCATTTCTTTTTGTTGTAGTCATTCAGTCTTATCTTAAAAATATATTTCTACCCTATCATCCTCTCTAGTATGTTTTGCACAATACCAGGTCCACCATCTTATATAATTTTTCTTAAAATTATTTAAAACCATATACAAACAATTCATTTGGTACCATCAATTAAAAAATGGTTCTTATGTAAAATGTATTACCTTGTCATTTGTTTCAATAAGATGTCTTACTGAACATTGGATGATTGTTTCTGCTTCTTTATCAAAAATGACAAATATAGCTCCACAAAAAGGATTGTATGCTTCAATAGTTAACATATATCTATTTAAATGACATATATTATAAGTTGACAAAATAGCCTAGACTAAGGAGAAAGTAATATTTATTTCAGCATATACTTTATTGAACTTACGAAATTTTATTACTTGGGAACTGGATCTTTGGCATCTAGACCACATACACACACAATATTGGCAAGACATATAATGACATCCATGCGTTGTATCAATTTTCAATATTATCGCTTTGCATGTATAATTGCTCTCCTATAATAAAAACTATGAGAAACAATTAATATGAATTAGTAAATTATAAAAAAAAAAAATTAATATGCATGAAGAAATATTGTTTTTAAGTTATTATCTATATAATCATAATACATGTAACTTATTGTAATTACATACATCGAATGTATGATTATACAGAGCATTTAAGATACCAGATATTGTGGTAACATCAGTTATTCAACATGAACTATCACCCTTTGTGGCGTTACATATTCTTCTATTTGTGAATCAATCATGAATACACTGCAAAATTAATTGTAAATAATAGATATTGTAGACTGAGATTTCAACCCAAGAGGGGGGTGAATTAGGTTTTTAAAAACTTTTGCTAATTAATCACAAGTTTATAAAAATAATTTAATCCACAAGCATGTAAACAAGTAAAGTGTTGTAAACAAAAGAGTTTAGGGAATAAAATATGCAAACTCAGTTTATAGTGGTTCGGCAATATCAGATTCGTTCCGACCCTACATCCACTCTCTTCAAGGAACCTCCTTGAAGCAATCCACTAAAAAACTTTAGTCGTGCAACTTCACGGGTGTTACACAAACCTTACAAACAATCCCTTCCACCTGGAAGCTTACCCCTTCCCGAAGTAAATCCCTTTACAATAAATGATGTAAAGTAAATGGTAGAGAGATAGCAATGAAAGCTTATACAATTGAATAATATCTCTCTTTCAAGGTAAAGCGTGAAGAATGGCTCAACAATAAATATTTCAAAGCTTTTGTGTATCAATGAGTAAAAACTTGATTGAATGTGTAATCCTTTTTTTTAAATGCTCAATAGAGTGGGTTTATATAGCCTTGAATTGATATGGCCGTTTTGTACTGACTTAGAATGTTTTGGTGCATTTTGTGCTGAATTCTCGAGTCTCAATGGTCATATTTTTTAAATTACCAGTCGACTAGATCTTAGTATCAGTCGACTGGGTCAGGTGCAAAGTCTCACTTTTAAGGTTATAACTGATACCAGTCGACTGGATAGGACTTACCAGTCGACTGGGGACCTTCTGTCCAAAGTACCAGTTGACTAGTATGAAGCACCTAGTCGACTGGGGACACACTGTTCCATATCCCAATCTTCTGGTATAAGTACCAGTCGACTGGGTTATCTTCAACCCAGTTTTTCATTCTTTGAAATGTTTTTTACTTTAAAATGTTTGAATGAATAGTTTTGTCAAAAATACTTTTTCAAAAAGAGCCATTGGACAAGGTTGTTACCTAAACCGGTGAGATTTACAACTTAATTCAATACGTTATACCTATACTAGTTCTTCTATCCTGACTTGGTGTTTGATTCAGGTTGAGCTCTTGCACTATAATCTTTGGTTGTATGCTTTTATCGCTTAATACACTTAGATAGCACTGTTAGTATAATAAGAGTTGTGTTTTGTCATCATTAAAATACAGGTGAGGGTCAACAATCTCCCCCTTTTTGATGATGACAAAACTAATGAGAGAAAACAGTTGTAAAAACTAAGTGTTGGATTTTTTGAAAAAATCGGGCATAGTTTCCTTTGTTTTTTGAATAAAACCAACCTGTAAAAAGATAAAGAACAATTTATTTGAAACCCAACCAATCAACTCAACATATAAAATTATATACCAAGTTCTTTGGAGCAATGCTGCCCCTAAATCTATGCACTATTTTGAGTTTACAATTAGGTTTTTCATTTTCTCATATTTCTCTCCCGTTTTGACAACAGCAATAAAAGGGGTAGTAAACTAAAAAATAAGCTATATAGATACCACAAACATGAAGAGTATGCTTAAGCAAATTTGTATACGAAAATTTGGTATCATTCAGAGTTGGAAAACCTTCCCAAGACGAACCGGAAGTTTCCAAACATGTAGAAGCAGTTTAAAGCATTTATCCGAATACATAAAGAATTAAAGCAAGTAATCTTATTGTGCAAATGTAAAATAAGTATATTAACCAGGTCTAAAAAGAAACTATAGTCATATATATCACCAGTCTATATAGTACAGGCTTCATAAAACCAAAACAGAAATACAAAGTATAGTAAATGATGAATTAATGTCCGTGCGAAGAACACTGAAAAACTACATCAATAAATACATCAACAGGAAGATAGAAAGATGACTCAAGGAGTGGGAGAGTCAGAGCTTCCATGAGCAAGATCCCAAAGCTCATCCAAAGAGCCCTTGGTATGCTCATGGTGCAACTCAAAGTCATCCCAAAGAGAGCGAACGTCGTGATGTATGGTGTCGACTGTAGAGCTCAAACTCTGGAATTCGGACTGCATGGTCAGCTGGAGGGTCATGATAGCTTGTAGAAGATCATTATACCCAGCTGGACCAACACTCGAGTCGCCCATAGGAGGTGCTCGGGTATCCGCATCCATAGAAGTAGCAGCAGTATCTGGACCCTCGTCCTCATCATCACCGCTCTCGTTCTCTCCAATCTAAATGTTCTTTCTGGACTTGGAATAGATGAAGCCATCTCGGACTATGTAACCCATCTTCTTCAGCGATGAGACATTGATGATGTCCTTGAGGTTGATGTCCTAAGCCTTGGAGGCGGGAAGAGGGACCCGAAAGTGCTGGAGGATGAGCGTGATGAGCATCCCGTAGGGAAGGCATCCGGAGTCGCTCGCTTCGTCATTTATCATGTTGGCGAGCAGCAGGGGGTAGATATTGAAGTGGTGCCCAGTTTTAAGGCCCCAAATCAATACGATATCTATCTTAGATAGATAGCCCCGACTCCCGAGTCTCGGGTGGATAGTCCAACTCACAATGAGGTTAAACAATTTTAAGTCAAGAGGTATATCACTATATGTGTGAAATGTAGTGGGTCAAAACACATAGTTAGGGTCACCCCTAACTACCTGATATGCCTCCTCATAATCCAAATTGTTTGGTCATCCATCCAGACTCTATTGGATCCCTCCCACAAGCATCCTCAGGATACTCATCATGAGGTCAGTGTTGACCTCAAACTCCACACCCATAACACTGGTTCTGAACCTCCGAGCCAGTGGACTAGGTTTCACCAAGTTCGCATAGAACTGGTGAATCAGTCTCGGGTAATATTTTTCATGAATCTTGACCAGTGGGGTCAAGTTAATGGCATTAAATGCAGGTAATACATCAAAATTACCATGACAAATAGATTCGAAGTCGACGAGTCTACCCGTCATGATCTTTTTATAACGGATAATCGAAGTATACCTGTCTTTTGTCGCTGGGCTAAAGAACAGAGAGTCATCGAGCTCTGTCTTGGGCTTCTTGCTCGAGAAGCCCGCTATGCCTTTCCCTCTGGAATCTGGGGCCGTAGATTTGGTAGACCTTAGCCTAGTAGGCGCATTTGGTCCCCTAACGGTGGTTTTTATATGGATTCTATCGGTCATTTTTGGAAGAATGTGAGGTTTTGGTGAAAAAGGGTTTTGAGTAGAAATTGGAGATTTCAACCGTAGAAAGTTGAAATGGATGGTGTGTATGAGTAGATCGAGGTGTGTCTTAAGTGTTTTGTGGATTCTTTGATCAAAAGGACAAAATTTTTTAGAGAGAAAAAGCTTAGGATTTTGAAAATGGTGTAAAAATCTGGAAAAAAACGAAGAGACTATTTATAGAATCGCGATACCAGTCGATTGGGGTTAGGGTACTAGTCAACTGGGTCCTTTACAGATTTGAAAAGTTTCACATACCAGTCTACTGGGTAGGGACACTAGTCGACTGGGTAAACCGGTAGAAGGATACTAGTCGACTGGGTAGTTCTTACCAGTACTGGGTGGTTAATAGATTTTCAAAAAATGACTCCAAATAAGGTTTTTGATTACTAGTCGACTGGTATGGACTTACCAGTCGACTGGAAGATTAGGCAGAGACTTACCAGTCGACTAGAATAGACTTACCAGTCAACTGGGATAGATTTACCAGTCGACTGGACCCTTAAGAAAATTTTATGTCTTGAGTCTTAGCATGAAATTTGTTTATCTATGCCATCTTGAGTGAGAGAGTTATTAAATAATGTGTAATACTTTCACTAGATGTCAAATATGCAAAATGATGAATGATAAAATAATCAGACATACAGTTTATCATAATCTAACAATCCCATTGACAGTCTTATTTTGCAAAAAACTCGCTTCACTTAGAGGTTTTGTAAGAATGTCAACTATTTCATCTTCTGAAGGTATAAATTCTAGTCTTATATCACCTTTTTTAGCATGGTCTCTTAAGAAATGATGTCTAATTTCTATGTGTTTAGTTTTAGACTGCTGAATAGGGTTCTTGGTTAGGTTGATAGCACTAGTATTATCACAATGTATTGGGATACTTTTAAAGTTTATGTCACAGTCTTCTAGTTGTTGTTTCATCCATAATACTTGGGCACAACAACTTCAAGCTGCTACATATTCCGCCTCGGCGGTTGATAGTGCAACAGAGTTTTGTTTCTTGAAAAACCAAGAGGTTAACATTGCACCTAAGAATTGGCATGTTCCACACGTGCTTTTTCTATCTAACCTACATCCAGCAAAGTCAGCATCTGAATATCCTACAAGCTCAAAAGATGAATCTATAGAGTATCATAATCCTAGGGTTTGAGTTTCTTGTAGATATCTAAGGATTCTTTTTACTGCAATTACATGTGATTCCTTTAGATTAGCCTGAAATCTAGCACACATGCATACACTGAACATTATCTCAGGTCTACTTGCAATCAAATAAAGTAAAGCTCCTATCATGCTTCTATAATAGTTAGTATCTACACATTTACGTTCTTCATCAAGATCAAATTTTGTTATGGTGCTCGTGGGTGTACCAAGTGACTTTGAGCTTTCCATCTCGAACCTATTTAGTAGGTCCTTGGTGTATTTTGATTGATTAATGAAGATGCCTCCTTTCAATTGTTTGATTTAAAGTCCAAGGAAGTAGGTAAGCTCTCTCATCATGCTCATTTCAAATTCACCTTGCATACACTTGGCAAACTCTTGACACATAGATTCATTAGTAGCATCAAATATAATATCATCAACATATATTTGGACTAGTAGAGTGTTATTTTTGTGAGTTTTTGTGAAGAGGGTTGTGTCTACTTTACCTCTTATAAAATTATTATCAATCAAAAATTTACTTAGTCTTTTATACCATGCTCTTGGAGCTTGCTTCAACCCATATAGAGCTTTGAAAGCTTGTAGACATGATTTGGAAGACTAAGATTCTCAAATCCATGAGGTTTCTCAACATAAACATCTTCCTCTATAAAGCCATTTAAGAAAGCACTCTTTACATCCATTTGAAATAATTTAAACTTATTAAAGCATGCAAAGGCTAATAACATTCGAATAGCTTCTAATCCAGCTACGGGAGCATAGGTCTCATCAAAGTCTATTTCTTCTTCTTGATTATATCCCTTAGCAACTAGTCTAGCCTTGTTCCTGGTTACTATTCCATTTTCATCCATCTTATTTCTAAACACCCATTTAGTTCCTATTATTGTATGATTTTTAGGTCTAGGAACTTAGATTCCAAACATTGTTTCTTTCAAATTGATTTATTTCTTCTTGCATGGCAATTATCCAATCACTATCCTTTTCAGCTTCTATAAATGTCTTAGGTTCTATTTGAGACAAATAAGCTACATAATTGCAAATATTTCTAATAGAGGAACGAGTTCTTACCCCTTGTGAAAGATCACCAATCACTTGATCAATCGGGTGATAATTTACATACCTCCAATCTTTAGGAAGACTATCCTCTTGTCGGTTTGTAGTTGGTTGGCCCAATTTGAGAGTTTCTATCTCTTCATTTGTTTAAGGTGGACTCTCCTTTGGGTCAACAAGGGGAGTAGGTGTTTCCATTCTTGGAATAAAATCTGTATCATCATTGAAAGAAACTTCTCAACTACTAATTGGGTTAGACTCATCAAATGTTACATGTACGGATTCTTCTACCACTAAAGTTCTCTTGTTGAAGACTCTATAAGCCTTACTAGAGGTTGAATATCCTAAAAATATCCCTTCATCGGTCTTAGAGTCAAATTTACATAAGTTAGTTTTATTGTTATTTAGGATGAAGTATTTACAACCAAATGTATGAAAATAGGAGATATTAGGCTTTCTACCTTTCCATAATTCATACGGAGTTTTGTCAAGCATAGGCCTAATTAAAATTCTATTCAAGATATAGCAAGAAGTGTTTACTACCTCAGCCCATAAGTATTTTGGTAAACTATTTTCACAAAGTATTGTTCTTGCAAATTGTTCTAGAGCTCTATTTTTCCTCTCAATAACTCCATTTTGTTGAAGAGTTCTAAGAGCAGAAAAGTTATGATCAATTATATTTTCATCACAAAATTTTGAAAAAAATTGGCTTTTTAATTCTTTTCCATGATCACTTCTAATGCTTGAAATACAAATTCCTTTTTCATTTTGAACTTTTTTGCAAAAGTTTCAAATTTTTTGAAAGCTTCATCCTTGTAAGCAATAAAAATAACAAAGGTATATCTTGAATAGTCATCAACAATAACAAAAGCATATTAATGGCCACCTAGACTAATGGTACTTATTGGACTAAATAAGTCCATATACAAAAGTTCCAATGGTGTAGTAGTTGAGACTACATTCTTTGATTTAAAAGAAATCCTAGTTTGTTTTCCCATTTGACAAGCATCATATACTTTATCTTTTTCAGATTGATTTTGGGAAGTCCAATGACTAAATCTTTTCTAGAAATGATTTTAAGTAAATTCATGTTCACATGACCAAGCCTTCTATGCTATAGCCATGGGTTTTCACTAAATGTGGGAAAACATTTTTCATTTTCAGAATGCAATGATTTTAAATCAACTATATAGACATTTTCGTGTCTATGGCCAACAAATTTGATCTTGTTACTCTTGATGTCTATAACTAGACAATGAGAGGTTTCAAATATGACTTTGTTGCCTTTGTCACAAAGTTGACTAATACTTAGTAAATTTGGCTTAAGGCCTTGTAGTAGCAATACATTATCTATGGTTGAGAAATCATTACCAACTTTTCCATGCCCGATGATATTTATTTTTGTGTTGTCTCCAATTGTAACAAGTCTACCATCTCTTAGAGTTAGTTCCTTGAATACATTTTTATCACCAGTTATATACTTTGAGCATCTACTATCAAGGTACCAATAGTTACCTTTTTTCTTGGTATGGAGACACTCATTTTCATCATCGATTGCCATAAGACATTGGTGATTTCTTCATATCCGATTTCTTTATCTGAAGAGTCTTCTTCTTCGTCATCACTCTAAGTGGTTGATATCATAGCTTTCTTTTTGAAGCTCCTGCATGGTTTGCTTGTAACCACACAATTAGCCTTAATGTGACCGGGCTTCTTGGATCTATAATAAACAAGTGGTTCCCTTTTTGAAGTGGGATCCTTTGTGTAAGGCTTCTTGCTTTTCTTTAAGAATCTTTGAAACCGTTTAGTGATTAAAGCCATCTCACCATCTTCATCGCTGCTCTCCACTTCTTCTTCTGTTTCCTCTTCTCTGTTGCATGTGGAGGCTTTGAGAGCGATCACCTTTTTCTTCTTCTCATTATCATTGACAATGGGATTTATTTCTTCCATCTCATATGTCAATAGTGATCCAAGAAGTGTTTCGACGTCAAGTTTGTCAAGATCTTTGGCCTCCGTGATGGCCATCTTCTTTGCTTTCCAAGTGGATGGTAAAGATCTTAACATTTTTCTTGTTAGTTCAAACTCCTCAATGTTCCTACCAAGAATCTTCAAACCATTAACAATAGTTGTGAAACGTGAGTGCATTTGAGAAATTGTTTCATTAGGAGACATTCTAAAAGATTCACATTCAGATACTAGCATATAGATTTTTGATTTTTTAACCTCACTAGTTCCTTCATATGTAACTTGAAATTTATCCCATATCTCCTTAGCTGAAATACATATAGAGATTTTATTATATTCTGATATATATAAAGCAAAATGTAAAATACTTGTTGCTCTACTATTGAGAGACATCATTCTATAATCCTCATCATTGAACTCAATTTTGAGTTTAGGCATTGTATGATTGATTTCTCCAGTAGTTATTTCCTTTGATGGAATTCTATGTCCTTCCTCAATGACTCTCCATAGATTATAATCTTGTCCTTTAACAAATATTTTCATCCTATTTTTTCAATAGTTATAGTTTGAGCCATTGAACAAAGGAGGCCTAGCATAGGAGTGTCCCTCAGAATAGCTATTTGCTGCCATCAGATCATCTCAAGGATTTTACGCCTAAAATTGAGAACAAGGCTCTGATACCAATTGTAGACTGAGGTTTCAACCCAAGGGGGTGAATTGGGTTTTTAAAAACTTTTGTTAATTAATCACAAGTTTATAAAAACAGTTTAATCCACAAGCATGTAAACAAGTAAAGTGTTGTGAACAAAAGAGTTTAAGGAATAAAATATGCAAACTCAGTTTATAGTGGTTCAACAATATCGGATTCGTTCCGACCTTATGTCCACTCTCTTCAAGGAACCTCCTTGAAGCAATCCACTAAAAACTTTTAGTCGTGCAACTTCACAGGTGTTGCACAAACCTTACAAAGAATCCCTTCCACCTGGAAGCTTATCCCTTCCTCTTGGAAGCTAATCTCTTCCTTTCAGAAGTAAATCCCTTTACAATAAATGATGTAAAGTAAATGGTAGAGAGATAGCAATGAAAGCTTATACAATTGAATAATATCTCTCTTTCAAGGTAAAGCTTGAAGAATGGCTCAACAATAAATATTTCAAAGCTTTTGTGTATCAATGAGTAAAAACTTGATTGAACGTGTATTCCTTTTTTTTAAAATGCTCAATAGAGTGGGTTTATATAGCCTTGTATTGATATGACCGTTTTGTACTGACTTGGAATGTTTTGGTGCATTTTGTGCTGAATTCTCGCGTCTCAACGGTTATATTTTTTGAATTACCAGTCGACTGGATCTTATTACCAGTCGATTGGGTCAGGTGAAAAGTCTCACCTTTAAGGCTAGGACTGGTACCAGTAGACTATGTAGGACTTATCAGTCGACTGGAGACCTTCTGTTCAAGGTACCAGTCAACTGGTATGAAGCACCTAGTCGACTGGGGACACATTGTCCTATATCCCAGTCTTCTGGTATAAGTGCTAGTTGACTGGGTTGTCTTTAACCCAGTTTTTCATTCTTTGAAATGTTTTTGACTTTAAAATGTTTGAATAAATAGTTTTGTTAAAAATTGTTTTTCAAAAGGAACCATTGGACAAGCTTGTTACCCGAACCGGTGAGATTTACAACTTAATTCAATACCTTATACTAGTTCTTCTGTCTTGACTTGGTGTTTGATTCAGGTTGAGTTCTTACACCTTGATCTCTGGTTGTATGCTTTTATCGCTTAATACACTTAGATAGCACTGTTAGTATAATAAGAGTTGTATTTTGTCATCATTAAAATATAGGTGAGGGTCAACAGATATGAAGCATGATATTTTTTATATTATTAATCTTATGAAAATAATTATAATTTTATAATATCATTAATAATATAGAGATATGAAAATGAACATGAAAAAATTAGCAATGTATGTAGATACATATGTAGAAACAATTTTAATCCTTACCTACTCATCATATTTTCACCTATGGTATATTTAGGTTCACATAAATCTTGGTGTCAGATGTCGTAGACAAATTATACACACCTAAAATAAAATATATATCATATATGATACTATAATTTAAAATTTATTATGTTATCATAGCAACTGAAGCCAAATCTAAAATAATTCATGAATTAACATACCCATATATTTTTTCACGCTTGTGATGTGACAACCAAACTTACTTGAGTTAATGTGTTTAGAATGTCTTCATTAATTTGAAATGCAGCACCATTCCACATGGTGATCTCAATCAAATTGCCATTGAAAAGTTTAGTATAATATTATTGGTATTAAATAATTTAAATGTGGTTTTTACAATTGTTCAATTTATTGGAGTCTTTTTATATTTGAGTTCAAAGGCGTTTGCTAACCTTTCGTCCTCAATTTCAACAACCTTATTTTTTGTTAATTGGTTATTCACACTCTGATCTTGGATGGGAGAATATCTCCGAACTCTTCCAAAAATATCTTTAAAATAAATATGAAAAGTTAATAAATTTAATTAGCAATCCTAAGAAGCACATCGCAAGATTAATAAAATGAAGTATAGTGTACCTGTCAAATACGTATCATTTTGAAAACGCGTAGAAAGTTTACTAAAGTCCAAAAACTTAAATTTATGTCTTCCATTTGACTCATTTGTTTCATCAATTGGGGTAACCACGATCGTCATTGTAAAATAGATGATGTACTCGTGGTGAACACGAATGTAGTTGCCCGAAGTTTTTTTACTTTGAAATTCTGTATAAAGAGCAATTCCCCTTCTTTGAGAATTGGTCTATACTTAGTAACTTGACATTTGAAGACTCTAGCATAAATGTGATCATCATGTAAAAATCAAAATGTAGCAAAGATGTACTAAAAAGGTCATTATATTAACTAAAATAAACAAATAAATCTTATATAATATAATAACTTGCCTGTTCATCCAAGAGAACCATATCTAAAGAGATAAATTCATTACTTTGAAAAAATTTCATAGCATCCCACATTTGAGTTAAATGAACTTTGATTTTGTAACGATCACGTATATCAAATTTTTGACTCAGAAATTGATATCCTCGAATCATATTTGACCAATATTATCTAGTTACAAAATAATACAATTTTTGTTGATAAGCATATAACCAAAAATAATTTTTAAACTAACAATATAGTTATTAGGAAACGTGATATGATCATAATGCCCTGAAAATGTAATATAAAAATTATTGAATATAATAAGTGTTATATAGTAACACTTATAAATGATAATGAATATGTATTATCATGGAAATATTAATTAAATTTTTATCATCACATTCAGTCAAACATAAAATGGATACTTGTATGCAATTTATTGAACACTTTACTATAAATAATGTTTTTTGTATAACCACTTGTCTCTTCATCACTGTTATCGACTAGAATTTTCAATCCTTTTCTAGAAGCCACTCGTGAAAGAACTACATATAATTGACAATGACTAAATACTAGTTTTGGGAGATAAACACCAACATGTTTGAATGTTTGGCCTTGACTTTTGTTGATGGTCATTGCAAAGCAAACTTTTATTGGAAATTGTCTGCGCGTGAAAAAAAAAAGGGGCATTTTGATTCACTGAAGACATTTCAATCCCATGAATGAAAACTCTAGTTTCGATGTTATTTTGTTATAACTTCTGCTTCTATGATTCGAGTTTCTAGTCTTGCACTAATCAATCTTGTCCTATTGAAAAGCCCAACACTTTGATTTATGTTGAGAAGAAGAATTATTGGAACTCCAACTCTGAGTTCGATTTCATTGTTAGGAATCCCATAAAATATCAATGTATTCAAGAACTCTATGGGGTACATAATTGATTGCTCATCAATAGCATCTGATATAAGGGATATTCTATCAACACTAAGATACTTGATGATACCTCCAGGAATCATTGAAATAATTCTATCATTTAATTTGTCAACACTTTCATTCCTCGATTTCAAAATAGTTCTATATCTCAAGTAATTAGGTTCGTTGAAATTTCTGAGTAAATTTGGATATGTACCCGAGACTATTTAACTAATTGGGTCTTAATCAAGTTGAATAAGTAGATTTTCAGGTAGGTTGATCCATTTACATTCTTCATCTCCTACCACTATAATCAAAGGCAATTTACTTTCTCTGAGATCTAATATCCATTGGCTAAATCTGACATTGCTTCCATAGTTGTTGGTTCCACGTCATGATTTCTAGGTTTCATGTTTGTTATCAATGATAAATTCAAAAATGATCCCAAATATCTGATTCACTTATTAAAGCTCTAATTGTATCTTTTTTGCCTCCTATTGGGACAACTGGCAGTATTTGTTTGAAATCACCTCCAAGCACAACAGTTTTTCCTCAAAAAATTTATGCTCAGAATTTAGATCATTAAATCTCATTATATCTTTGAATGTCCAATCAACTGCTTCAAATACATGATGATGTGACATTGGTTATTCATCTCATATAATGAGACTCGATTTACAAATCAATTTTGCCAACGATGTCCCTTGCTTGATTTCACAACACAATTTTTCATCCAAATTGATAGGGATTTTAAATCTAGAGTGAGTTGTTCTTCCACCTGGTAACAAAAGGGAAGCTATTCCCAATTAAGCAACAACTAATATTATTTTATATTGTGAGCATAACTTAGCAATTATTGTCTTCCATAAATATGTTTTTCCCATATCATCGTTTCTATGGACACAATTTAAACCACTGGATCCATTATCAACAACTTCTAAAACAGCATTGTAAACATCTTTTTGTTAATTATTTAACTCAGTAAATAATTGACATGCTCTTGGGAAAAATTTCTCTATCATAAATCAATTCACCCCTCAACAATGAATTATGTTTTTCTTGTATTGCAATCAAGTCTCGGAAAGGGAGAGACTTGATCTCTTTCAAAGATATGTCATTCTTATTCATTATCGTTTCAATTTCATATAAATCGTAATTTTGTTTTTGTTCATCAGTTAAACGTAAAATCAGATAACAAAAAATTCTCCTTTGTTGATGCTCTATATCTTCTAAAAGTATCTCCCAACTTCTATTTCATAAATCAACAGGATTAGCAACTTGCCAGAATAATAATATCATCACAAATAATTGACACAACTGATTACCATAAGTCTATTGTATCACTTAACAAATTGTTTCATGCTACTCATCATCATTATCTAACAATCCCAAATCATGACATGCAACTTGGAAAGTAGGATGAGCAACTCCATTAACTATTCTTATGTCTTCATAACATGTAGGGCCTTTAACAATATTCAAAAGAATATGAAGATAATATCTTTCATCTGAAGATGGATGCACATAATATATTCTACCAATGTGCTTTCATTTTCCCTCATCTTCCGTTTTTTTGCCCTTTTTATGCCATACCTATTTTGTTGGGAATTCAACATAAGCTAGTTCTTTCATGTTTTCATACAATTTATTAGTTTTCATCAACTCAATGAACATTATTTTCTCCATATTACCCTTATGTATTACGTGAGTCAACTCATCATTTTCATCGAAGACAACACTTTGTTCTCCAAACAGATGGAATATTAACCTTTCGACGAATGGATTACAAAGTTGTACATCAAACTAAAATATTCTTCAGCAAGATTCTAATGCTGATACGTAACGACAATTCAAATAAGTTTTAACCTCATCAACTTTAGTGACCGTTTTTGTAACATTTTTATTATTGGTCAATACATTTTCTGGGATTACAAATCTTGTTATGTCTGGGCCTTATGAACATATTTGAACAAATATTTAATGAATCTTGATTGGTTACACCGTTCAACATTTATATACGCATCATATTTCACTAGTAAATTGACATTATGTGGAATAACCCATCTATTATCTACTTCAACACTATTTTTCACCGCAATCCTACCATCATCTCTTCTTCTATACACATGAAATCCATCTTCATCGACATTGGTTCCAACATGAAACCTTTTAGGATAGTTTTTGAACATTTATTGTCAACCATGCATAGAGATTTCAAGTTGGCACTCCCGCATGGTCCATGTATTATGTATTGCACAGCAACATTGTAAGCTATAGATCACTATTCTCATTAGAAAGTTCTGCAGATATGATATTGTCAATATAAGATGGTTCTAAATTCTTATCTTCTAGATGAAGGAAGAGTAATATATGAGGATAAAATATACCTTTATTTTTTTTAATTCAATCGTATATATAACTGAAAGGTATATAATAACAAACTTAGTATAACTATTAAATATGTTACTACATATTAAGAAAATAAATTAGAATAATATTTCTAATACATGTAATAACTCATCCAAAATGTTTTCTTATTCTTAAATCCTTCATCAATGGGTCTAATTTTATTTTGAAAACTCTAGCAACAATATCTTACCTATCTTCTACTTTCTAGCCTAGTATCATATCCAAGAACTTTTGCATCTTTGGCCACTTTGCATTGTAAGAAAAAGTGAGAAATATATTTGACAGACCCAGCCATCTACAAATAGTCATTGCATCTTGATAATTTTGTATCATATAACTTGGACCCCTAATAAAAGATGATGGAAAAATAAGTCTTTTTCCAGCAGAAACAGACACTGTGTCTCCTTATACAATTGTATCTATAAGACCTCCATATAATTTTCTCCATAATTTTTTTTTTTACTTTTCTCCCCCACCACAACCTATATTCCTCAATACATATGAATGCATTAACAACATATTGTTGGAATAGAAGACCACCCCGAAGTAAAGTTTCGCCTTTATTTACCCTTTGTTGTATTCTGTAAGCATAAAATTCTTGCACAGTAACCCTGTTCTTTTTTCTTGAACTATCAATATGTAAACCTCTAAATGGTCTTTCTAGTCGAAAACCATTGTCTACATAAGGGAACAATATGAGGTACTTCATTTCCATGAAGCTGGATGTAACTCATTGATTTTTCGCAAGCCAACACCTTTCTCCTCGATAATAACATCTCAATAACAAGCAAATTAATCACCATCGCCAACAATCAATGTTGCAACCTTCGATGCTGAAGATAAATTGTATTGTCTTCCATTAGTTGTTTGGGTCCCAATCAATCTAATTCGAACTGAAGTATAATTTAAATTTTGAAAGCGATCTTTTGACATTCTAAAAGTTTTAGCAAGCTGATTATGCTCATCAAGCATCTTAAGCAATCCATCCACAATTCCAAGATCCAAACCTTGAGCATTATCACCAGATCTTATCATCTGTAAACGATTTGATATCTCATTTTGCTTGTCATTTATGTATAGCTGGGTAAATTTTGGTCTTTGTCTATTGCTTGGTAATAAAGATCCAATTTTATGATGGTTTTGACCATGTAGGCGGAACATATATGGCCGAGCACCACCTCAATTTATGGTCTTATCAATAACCCCACCCATCGAAGTAAAGGCAAACATCGAATTGTATGCCCTTATATTTTCTCTAATTTTCTTGACTATTGACCACCTTTGTAGTCCAACAGACTCTTTAGAAACTTGAGAGTATCTCCAAATGGAGGAAGCTGCATCTTTCTTGTAAACAGCGTAACGAAAACTTTGGAGTCATTGATTTTATGGACTTATTAGTGTTTTCTTCATACCACATTATTATTACTCCACATTTATTAAAAAAGTCTTTGGGGGGTTCAAAATTTTAATCCTCAAAATATTTCCCTACAACAAACTAAAATGAGTACATAATTTCAATTATATATGAATTTCTATGATATTAAATAATATAACACATACTTGTAGGTGTAGCTTACGATGCCATTTCACAATTATGCTGATTATGCAGATTTGCTTCCATTGGATAACGACTATTTGTTTCATGTATTCTAATATAAAGAATAAGGAATTATAATACACGTATTAATACATGAAGATTATAGTCTTGATCTGACGATATAGATATATTCTGATGAGTCTGATAAATAATCTTTATGGTAATCAACATCCATATCTGATAAAGAGCTCAGACCGTAATCATTGTTATTGTTTCTAGTATTACATCTATCCAATAATGAATTTTCGCTATGAGCATCGCTTGTCGAGAGACTTCAAGAGTTGAATTTTGATAGGTTTCTTGGCGTTATGCAACATTACTCGTAGTAGTTAACGTAATGATCGTACCATCATCGTTAACAATGGTTTGTGAATTCACATTTCTTATTGGGGTTGCATGAAATGACATTGTAGTATATGATAGATACCAAATTGGGGTGGGAATTGAATGAGACATTTGAGGCAAAAACACTAGATATGTGATTGAAGGTTGATCAAAATCGAAGAAAAGAGTCCCGTTAAGATTTAGATAATGTCCAAATGGGGCCACCCAATGCGATCGATACCATGCAACACTACGTTGGGTAGGTGCCATATTAGTGGACTCATAGATATTAACATTAGGACTTTGGGAAAACATTTCCAAATGGTGTCATAGGTAAGAACATAAGAGAAGTAATCATATCACGACAACCTCCTAATGGTGGAAATGACATAGATTGGTTAGAGGCAATGTAACTTTCAACCAATGGATTAAAGGTTAAAAGTTTAGCTCTATTATTATTGTCAAATGTTCGTGCTTGAACACGCCTCTTGTTTGCACGTAGATATAAAATATTTCTTCTCTTTGCCCTGGCTTGTCTTGAAGACTATATGATCCATTATTACTCCTACAGCAACTAAAATCTAAAATAAATAAAATGACAAAAAATTTCACATTAATAAAAAAATAGTCATAAGGATAATAATTATATTAATTGTAAGTCATGGTCCAATTTTATCACAATTGTGATTGATGTTTCTAATATTTTTTTCACTATATTATTGTCCAATATAATGGATAATTTAGTTTTCTTGGATGATTTAGTTATCAATGTACCTTGAGGAAAGAGTTTTTATTTTATTATTATTTAATATCCTGATAAGAGTCTGTCAAGCCCCCACCATCTCATATGACTTTTGAAAATAAAAAATATATATTGTTTCTTATGCTTGTTCATTTTGGTGGTAACACTCTAATTGTGATTAACATTTAAATATTATCCAAAATGAAAATACTATTTAAATTTAAATTATAAAAATGAATCTGGTGTGTACTATTTGAATGATTTTTTTTTTTAAAAATTTTAAGGCACCTTGAATTATTTTTACTTTTTTAAATAAAATTTTCATTGTGTAATTATTTGGTAAGTAGTATGGTGCTTATGTTTTTTTTTTTTGGTTATGTTCTTAAGTAGTTTCTTCTTATGTTTATATTTTATTTATGTTATAACACCCTGTTTGATGTTTCTCATGCTTTTTTCTTCTTATTTCAGTTTTACAAATTTAATAGAATGTAAATTAGTTTTTTTGGATGATTTAGTTATCAAGTTACCATGAAGAATGAGTTTTTTTAAATATTATTATTCAATATCCTGTAAGAGTATGTTAAGCCACCACCATCTCATATGGCTTTTGAAAAGAAAAAAAAAATATTGTTTCTTATGCTTGTTCATTTTGGTGGTAATACCCTAATTGTGATTAATGTTTAAATATTATCCAAAATAATAATATTTTTTAAATTTAAATGAAAACAATGAATTTGGTGTGTACTATTTGAATGATATTTTTTACATTTTTTTTAAAAATTTAATGCATCTTTTGAATTATTTTTATTTTTTAGATAGAATTTTCATTGTGTAATTATTCTGTAAGTAGGTTGGTGCTTATGGTTTTCTGTAATGTTCCTAAGTAGTTTGTTTTTATGGTTTTTTGTAATGTTCTTAAGTAGTTTGTTCTTATGTTTATATTTATTTTTGTTATGACACTCTATTTGATGTTTCTCGTACTTTTTTCTTCTTACTTCGGTTGTACAAATTTAATAAGATGTAAATTAGTTTTTTTGGACGATTTATAAATGTTTCATGTGTTTTTTTCGTTTTGTTTCGGTTCTACAAATTTAATAGGATGTACATTAGTTTTTTTGACCGATTTAGATATGTTTCTCGTGCTTTTTTCTTCATATTTCGGTTGTACAAATTTAATAGGATGTAAATTATTTTTTTTTGATGATTTAGATAAAAAAAAAAAAGCCATATAGTATTTTCTTTTTAAAATTATTATTCAATATCCTGATAAGTGTCTGTCAAACCCCCACTATCTCATATGGCTTCTGAAAAGGAAAAAACATTTTGTTTCTTATGCTTTTTCATTTTGGTGGTAACACCCTAATTTTGAATGATATTTAAATTTTGGATAATATTATTTAAATTTAAATGATAACAATAAAACTGGTGTGTACTATTTGAATGATATTTTTTTATTTTATTTTTAAATTTTAAGGCATCTTTTGAATTATTTTTATTTTTTAAATAAAATTTTCATTGTGCAGTTATTCGGTAAGTAGTATGGTGCATATATATATATATATATATATATATATATATATATATATATATATATCACTATGTTCTTAATATGTTTATATTTATCATTGTTATAAGACTCTATTTGACGTTTCTCGTGCTTTTTTCTTCTTATTTCAGTTGTACAAATTTAATAAAATGTAAATTAGGTTTTTTGGACGATTTAGTTATCAAGGTATTTTGAGGAATGCATTTTTTTGTTATTATTATTCAATATCTTGATAAGAGTCTATCAAGCCCTCACCATCTCACATGGCTTTTGAAATGAAAAAATATCTTGTTTCTTGTTCATTTTGGTGGTAACACCTTAATTGTGATTGATATTTAAATATTTTTCAAAATGATTAATATTAGCCGACATGAACACGGCACTGGTAATAGAAAAGTTGTATGATTAATTCATGATAATCTTTTCCAAACAATTGCAAAATAATAAAAAAGATAACACCATAAAAATTCATATAGGATTAAAAATATTTGTCTTTCTAATACTTTACTTAGTTGGCTAATCAAATAATGATCAATTTACCTTTCTGAAATATTCAAGGGTTGAGGACCCAACAATCAAATAATTACTGTAAAAAAAATTTACTAAATTTTTTCGACACTCAACAAAAAATAAGCAAGACAATCTCTGCCTTTAGATAAAAATAAATCCAATTTTATCTAGACTTGTTAATTGATGAATCTAGTTAGTAGGATTTTTTGGATTTCCCTATTTATTTTATTTTTTTTATTCAAACTTTGTTCTTTGAAGGTGTTTTGTTTTATATAATATGTAACTATTTGGCTTATCCCTCAATCCTTAGAATCAGAAGACATAGAGTAGAAGACCAGTAAACAACAGATTAATCTCAAAAGAAAATTTGCAATAAACTCCAAAGATAATAAAAAAACAAAAATCAAATACTAGCCCTTACCAATTCGGTTGATCAAAGATTTATTGAATGAGATGGATAACACACAATATCAACATTGGAAAGTTTCTAGGAAATCAAGATGAAGAATAATTACGGTTATTCCATTTGTGATAAAATTATAGGACCTTAACAATCAAATAAATACTGTATAGAAATTTTATTAAATTTTTTCAACAATCAACAAAAGGGAACCAATGATTATTGGGTTTAAATGAACTTATAGATCCGAGTAGTAATAATCTTTATTTATTGTTAATAATCTTTTTTCTACAATAATTGAAACAATGCAAGTATATTAAGTATAAAAATCAACATAAACTTGAAAGAATAAAATTATAAACATGAATATAAAAAATAAAAGATAATAATCAGTAAACTTTTCTTGTTGTTTTGTATAGAAATAAAAGTATAATAATAAAGAAAGACTATATCATATTTAAATAAAACTAAACACTGATTAACTAATGAGATAAATATTATAAAAATTTATCTATGGATAAGTTGAGATGATAGTTAAATTTATTTAGATAAGCATGAGTCCAACATATAAAATTTAAATTTCAAATGATATTTTATCTTAATTAACACAATCTCTGCGTTTAAGAAAGAGATTTTTTTTTAAGATTTTGGCTTTTGGCGTAGAGAGACTCAAAATTGCGTTTAGGGTGAGGTCTTTGCAAATACAATGTAGTTGTCAACAATATGAAATAACAAAAATAAAATAATTTTTGATTTGTTCTCTCTCGTCATATATAACTATTTCTATTAGATTTGATCAATTTATGTATATCGTTTTCTAAAATCATTTATCTCTAATTTGTGTAATCTCAATCTTTTTTAAAGATAGATTAGGTTTAGTCGGAATTATTTCAACCTGTATATTTTGAATGAGAAGATCAAACTTTAAGACAATTTAAGTCTGCTCGTTTATTGTAATTTTTTTATAGGTAAAAAGAATTTTTAGTTAATCAATCTTTAGTTCCACTTAAATTTTGATTTTTGAATTTTTTTTTAAGATAATGATTATTTTGTATACTTAAGAATTTAGATAAGATAAAATATTATTTGAATTGAAATTTAAAAAGTTATTTTAAGATATTGTGTCCATATCAGCGTCCACGTTATTGCTTATGTGGCGCATTGGAATTGTTCTACTATATATATATATATATATATATGGTGTTATTTTATGAATTTATGAATTTAAATGGACTTCCCAAATTAAGTGGTCATCAAATTTGATTTCAAAATTAGGAAGTAATAATTAAATTTAAAATTTCCATTAAAATTGATTATAATGATGATAAAAATATGTTTTTTATAAAAATTAATTAATATAAGATTATAATATAATATAATTAATATTTTATAAAAATCAATTAATATTTTGGATGAATTACTAGTTGTCTTTGAGTTTTACTCATAATTATAATCCGCTCCTCTAGTTTCAAAATCGGACAACTTAGTTCTTCTCTTCAAACTTCGTTACAAAAATTTATGAAAACCCAAAAATATCCTTCTATACATTTGGATTTTACATGGGTAAGTTGTTACTATTTTCATATCTATGTCTTTCATCTCTCTAGATCGTGTATCTCCTTGGCTAGATCAACTCTTCGCATCTTTCTCATATTTCTTGATTTATTTCTTTTTCCTTTATCTTCGTGCTTTCTCTCTCCCACACAGAGAGAACCAACGAAAGTTTATAACAGTGCAACTGTGCAATCACTCAATCGTCGTGAGCAATAATAATTGTTGAAAAAATAAGTTTTTTGGAGATTTGTGGTTTTCTAAGCGTTCTGTTTGATGAGAAATCGGAGGTATGAAGAGAGAACTGAAAATTTGAAACTTTAATTTTATTTTTTTCATTTTATGAGATATTTTTGTATTGTTTTTTATCGTATATGATTTTCAATTTTGTTAGTATAGAACATAGTCTGCTTGTTTGGAGACAAAAGAAACTGAGAACAACATTTTTTCACTGTTTTGATCTAGTTAAAACAAATTTTTTTTTTTTTTTTTTTTTATCGTTACTATCATATATTTGAGAATTGAAAAGTAAATGAAAATAAAAACAAAATTTTGAGCATTTTGAATGCCCTTCATTATCAATTAACTTATGATAGTCGTTGGACCGTTTGATCCTGATCCAGCCACCCGCTCTCGTGATCACGTGGTAAGAATGGTTAAAGGAATGTGATGGTAAAACAGTGAAAGTGTTAAAACGCACCGTTTGTCAGGAGACCCAAACGCAAGGATTTATCGCCGTCTTCAGTCTTCTTCACTTCTAAAGCAGCAAAACAGTTGGCTTTCGTTTCCGCAGATTCATCAGTAGAATCTCCACCAGCCACCAACGCTAGAATCATCCTCTATCATCAGAAAAAAAGCGTTGCACATCCCTTTGGCAAATGGAGGGAGGAGATTCAGAGGAGGAGCAGGTGATGAGCGAGGTCCACCTTGGATGCCCACCTAGCACTTCTGGGCCCCACCTTTCTCGCTTCACCTTTTCTCTTCCACCTGGTACATACATGATACATCTCGTTCTTACTTCTATTATCATCATTACTTTAGTACTCATCAGTATTTTTGTTTCTTTAATGCTGTTATATGATGTTTAATTTGAATTCCCCAAAACGAATTGGTTTATAATTAATTTTAATTAAAAATCTGATGAAATACATATATGCATGAAACGTTTCTTGGTCGCCGATGAATGTGAATGTAATAAATTTAAGTTTGGTATGATATATCGTTACTTGTTAACTAAACTTCTTTTTGGATTTGTTGACTCCATGGGGGTTCTTTAAATACTTGTTATATAAGTAGTTTTCATTTATGATTTAATCACAAACAAAACGGAGGGGGGTTATCACCTAGTTATGGTCCCGCCAAAGTGGGGGTCCTGAGAAAGATGACTTGGATACAGACCTACCCTTTAGCATTTTTTGCACCAAGTTAATTAATCGATTTGTTAATTTTTTATAATTATTTTAGAAGTTGAATGCAGCAGATACAATGAGCTATTTAAAGATGAAGCAATTCCTACGATGCACCAAGAAATTAGTTTGGATGAAGATGGTGACCTTGTTCTACCTAGACGCAGCAGTAAGTTCTAACTTGTCTTGAGCATTGTTTAAATTTTCTTAACATCAAGCATAGAAATCAAACATCTATATGTTGCAGAGTTTTGGCATTCCTTTGTTCTTATACATCTTTTTGTATCAGTGATTATTAACTTTAGTGCCTAGAATTGTATATTGTAAGTTGTAACATTTATTTGAAGGGGTTATCCTTATTGGTCGATCACTGCTCTGGCACTTTGTACGGTGATAAGAGCTTCTTTTCTGGAAAAATTCAGTTTTACAAACTGTAGTTATAGTGATTCTGCTTTAGAAATCGAATTGTAGGTTTATGAAGCTTGCAAATTCTGACCTGCACTGGAAAACTGCCTGAAACAGAGGTGTTCTGGTCAATCCATTTTGAATCAGGAACACGGATCTAGTTGAGCACTTTGGGTTCAGAACTTGTTTAAGCCCTGCAGACTAACTCAATTAGAGTATTTTCATGGGTTACGCGTATCCATGCTTATATATGCCTATATGCATATATTAGAGGATTGAAGGGTTGGTTTAGGATTCAATCCTTTAGCCAACTATCTATTGCCAACTTTATCAAATGATGATAAAGGAGAGACTGTAAAAGTTCCGAGCATAAAACCCTATTCTTTATGTACACTCTATTTGGAATCAAATGAAAATGAAATTATTGAAAAAAGAATTCATTTAGAAACGAATTGAAATGAGTTTTTATTTCTCATGTTAAATTGTAGAATTTAATTGAATTTCTATGTTTAAAATGTTTGGAATTAATGAAGAATTCAAAAGGGGAGGGAGAGGGAGGCCGTGGGTGGGGGGAGGGAATACTTTTAATTTTGTGGAATTCATTTGTAAATTCTATCAATTCCATTGTTCTTTTATTGTTCCAAACATAATAAGTATAGAATTACAAACGAATTCCATAAAATTTATAGAATTCATTTGTTCCAAACACACTCTTAGGTGCATTTTTTCAAACATTAATCTTAAGCTGCACTTTTTAAAATTTTAATCTGCAGAACTATCCGCTGCTTGTTTCAGTGTGACCATCCAGCACAATGTCACATCATCAATTCCTAATGTTGGTTTGCAGGTAATACTTGGTTGGTTGTGATGTTTTGGCTTGGTTAATATGTTCCATGCTGATATCTAATATGTTTTCCCTTTTAGGTGTGGAAAGCAGAACTACTATTATCTGATTTTGTGTTGCATAAGATGTGTACTTCATCTGAACTTGATGGAATTATTTCATTAGAACTTGGTGCTGGAACAGGTATGCCCCTCCTGGTCATGTGATATGCTTTCTTGATAAAATCTACTTAAGTCAGACTCATAATCAAGATTGACTTTGCCTAGATGAAAAGAACAATTTCAAAGTATCCAGACTCTTTCTAAGATTGTTTAATTAAATTAACCAATTGTTTCTTTTTCTTTCTTATAAAAAACTTATTTTAGGCTTTTGCATTGGGTGAGTACATCTTTTATCACAGAAAGCGTAAAGATATGCAGTATTGTTATAGTTTTGAGGAATTCCTAGCAATTTTATGAAATTTTTAAATGTGGTAAAACTGAGAAAAGCCTACTTTGAAATATACTAATCTGTATTCATTACAGATTAAGCTGCATATGATTATGTGTATATACAATGCAAGATTTACAGTTATCTTTGTCTGTAAGTTGAACATCAATAAACAGGAATATATTAAAACCTTATATTTGAATTCAAATCTGGCTGACCTGAAATCAATTAAACTCATTGGAAGTTTTGAGATTCTATTTTTCTTCTCCCTTGAGTGGAAAGGGAAGAAAAGGAAAGAATAACTAATTTGCTAAAAAGATTTCTGACCATGGTTGTTTTGCAATCTACTTCTGGAATCATGAATTCAGCCAAGATCGGCATAGATTATTTTTCTAGCTTGAATTATCTGAGAAGCTCCAATTGCATTATACTGGTATGATGGGGTTTTATTTCACTGTGTTTACCAGGGCTTGTGGGTATGTTGCTTGCATGTGTTGCTCAGACTGTGTTCCTAACTGGTACGGCTCGAATGTATATAGAGAAGGTTGCCTTAATTGAACTCTTCTCATGTTTGTTGTCTATAGTGCTGTATGTCTACCGTTTGGGGTTTGCATTTTCTTATTGTTTGAAGAATTAGAACCCTGAGCAGACTGCTGGTGATAAGCCGGAGGAAGGTGAGGATAAGACTGGTCTTAGTTTAGACTAGTTTTTGAAAATAAAGGAGCAATGCCAACCTTCTCGATAGATGTCTATCTGTTTCTGTTTCTATTTCTATTTATGGAAAGCTTAAAAATCATCATATAATAATCCAGAAATTGAAATAGAAAAGAAATGGATGCTTGATTGCTGATGGTTGAATATCTGTGGTTAATGGGCATAGGAATCCAGTCTTCTTTTTAACTAAGATTTTAGTTGTTTGTGAGAAAGTAGATCAATAAAAAGTAGCTTTAAAATCATTAGATTTGTAAACATTCGATGATAAATTTTCTTAAATTTCTGTGGACTATTTCCACTATTGTTGTGACTGAAATATCTGTCTCTTTATGACTGTTGTTTATGTACTTATTAATACAATAATAATAGAAAGAAAAAGCAGATACTAAATCTGGAAAAAAAGGCATGTGTGGAACTAGGTTATAAATGTGCTCCTTCCACCTTTACAGCTTCTCACACCAACAAACATACGAGAAGGAAATTCAGCATCGACTCTTAATTTTTCTGTGAATCGTATAATCTTTTTAATTGGAGATCATATTGGTGGTTACAAGTGTCTAATGGTCTCTTACACTTACATTCTCATTCTAATTCTATACTCTTTAATCATCTTATATGGCCTTTAAGGCTATAAATTTATGGAAGGCCTTAAGAAATTAGCCAAGATAAATCCGCAGCACTTGATGTGAGGAAGATGAATGAAACGCACTGTGACAAAACCTGTCTGCTCATGTTCTCACAAGTATGTGAAGTTGATCATAATGAGGAAAGACATGCTTAACTAGCAAACAAAATAGGCAAATAGGCATTTTAAATACTTGGCTTGTTTGAGCGGACAACACTATTGAATTGTTGATATTGGAAGCTAAATTCATGGCTAGGCTTATGGCTTTGAATTAAGTAATGATTTATATGATTGCTATGTAGTGATTACTTGTCCAAGTGTCTGATTCTCCTATTTTCCATTATTTTGGAGTGTCCAACAGCCACATCCGTACCGCTTTTTCTCCTGTCAACATGGGTAGTTCAGGGTAAAGCAAAGAGTCTCAAGTAATATAGTACTATTGGGACTCATGAAAATTACTAGGACCAAGATACTTAAGTAATAAAGTACTTCATATGTGAATACTTGTGGAAGTGTCCGATTCACCTATTTTCTTAGATTTTCCATTATTTTGGAGTGTCCAACAGCCATATCCTTTCCGCTTTTTTCTTTTCTCAACATGGGTGCTTTAGTGTAAAGTGAAGAGTCTCAAGTAATATGTACTCTTGGGACTCGTGAAAATTACTAGGACTGAGATATTTAATTAATATAGTACTTCAGATTTGAATACTTGTCCAAGTGTCTAATTCACCTATTTTCATATATTTTCAATCATTTTGGAGTGTCCAGCAGCCATATTCTTACTGCTGTTTTCTCCAGGGTAAAGTGAGTAGTCTTAAGTAATATAGGGTGCTATTGGGACTTATGAAAATTACTAGGACTGAGATACTTATTTGATTTGTAATGAAGGATTCTATTTATTATTTCAAATTGTGTTTTGAGCAAGATTGTCCTCGTAATTGTTGACAGACCATGGGGATGAAATCCTTGACAACTGTGCTAAGAATGTTACCCTTAATTCTGGGTTGTTCAATTTTCGAGCTGCTGTTCATGTACGTGAACTCGATTGGATGAATCCCTGGCCTCTTGAAGTTAGCCTGGGAGATTGTGTATCTCCAAAAAGGTGAGATATTTGGTTCTATTGACACACTAGTCTAAGAAACAGATGAATAATTTAATTATTTCCAGTATTATTTTCCATTATTTTTATAATATCATCTTAGAAATATGACATTTTGTCTTATATCCAGGTATTTTTGGACCTCCTCAGAACTCGAAGAAGTTCAGGGAGCTTCTGTGATTGTTGCTGCTGATGTAATTTACAGTGATGATCTGACTGATGCACTTTTCAGCATTTTAGAGAGATTGATGTCGCTGGGTTCAGAAAAGGTATTGAACTACTGATTGACATTGTAGAATGGCCAGCAATAAGGAATAGGTGAATAGCTGATGTTATATCTTCACATTTTGGTAGAAATCTTTCATTTTTTTCTGGTTGAAATGCCACATGTTGAAGGTTTTGGACCACTAAATGGATTGCTTTCTTTTTCCTTGTAATGCCATCCAAAATGTTTGCTCCTCTGCTTGATTTGAATAGGTCATCGGATTTCAGTCAATGGATGTGTATGTCTCAGTTGATTTTGATTGCTGCAAGGTGGTAGACCTGTGCAAGATAATCTTCATACCTACACAAGTTCTTATGTAGTTATTATGGCTGTGTATGGCATTTCAAGTCTATTTGAATAAAAATTGCTCAAGACTCATCTAAAATATATAATTCTTCAAAGTTCTTCTTATAGCAGTAATGCAAGCATCAGTTATGTTTCCTCTGATTTTCAGATGTTATACTTGGCGTTGGAGAAGCGGTACAACTTCAGCCTTGATGATCTTAATGTTGTTGCCAATGGTTATTCACGTTTCAGAAGTTACATGAGAGAGGAGGGAGGTAAGTATCCTCTCTCTCTCTCTCTCTCTCTCTTTTCTTTTCTCCTTTTTCACAAGATGTACCTGCTGTCATGACCTCTGCTGTCAAGCTTTTAGCGAATAATGGCTTTGCAATGGATCATGCAGAATGTGAATGCCTTGAATATGGAACATTGCCTTGTTTTATGGGAAAATGCATTGATCTTACACAAATTCCTCAGTACATGAAGGATTATGATAGAGTAAAAGATGTTGAGCTTTGGCAGATCAGGTACAACAGAAAGAAATCATAATCCCCAGATTCCTGGGACAGCAAGATTGATGAACTTCGGCCTGTTGTAGTTCGTATCTTTAAAGGGTCACCAGGACAAAGGATACAAGTGTATCTTTTCAAAAATATTAAAAGATGGAAGTGTATTTTTCATATAAACACAGGTGGATTTGTAATTTTTTTTGCTTCTTTATATAGAAATTACTCCTGTAATCTAATATATTTGATTGATAATGATATGTCTCTGCCTAATCTTTGTGACTCCATGTTCCACTGGAACCATACAACAATCTCTTGACGGGAGTAAATTTGCTAATGATTTAGTGGCCCCCATATATATCACTAGAGGGTATATATAGCTTACAACTCGGTACCTAACCTGCTAACTCTTCAAGATCTGTCAGTGCCCCTAGAAAGTTGATACCGGATTTAAATAGAATTGAAGGAAACTAAACAAACAAACAACAAAATGAAAGATATGAGTTCACCACCCAAGAGATAACACCAAAGGGATATAGGATATCACCACCCAAAGGATTAACACAAGGGATACAGAACTATAGGAATTCACCACTCTAAGGATTATACCAAAGAGATACAGAATTACAAGAAGGAGAAAACTCTCTTCTAAAAGCCAAAGGCTGATTTCAATTTATAAACTCAAGTCTGATTTTTCAACTTACAAACACAAGTATTTATAGAGCTTAGAACAACCTTCTAAGCTTAGGACAAGCAAGAAAACAAGGCATAAAACATGCAAGGAAACAAGGCATAAAACATGCAAGCAAACAATCCCTAAAACATGCAAGCAAACAATCCATAAAACATGCAATGAAACAATCCCTAAAACAAGGAAGGAATCAAGGAAAAGGCTAAAAGAAGAATACAATCCCGGAATTTTAGGAGGACCCAACTAGCAGAATTCAAACGGCCATATCTTCTTCCACACATCTCCAAATAGGCTGAAACTTGTTGGGTTGGAAAGATGACATCTTGAACTTCAATTTAGGCCTAAGAAAGTCTCAAAAAGCAGATTGTTTGGGCCTGTTATGATGGGCCTAAATCTAATAGGCTGTTGCATCCGAATCTTCTTCCACTTTGGGCTTGGACCTTGCACCTTGCTTAGTTGATAAGAGATTTTGTTATTTTTTGTTGGGCAGGCCTATGTTAGGTTGGACATACCCATTTCATGAGGCCTTATTTGTTAGGTTAAAGGTTCGTTGGACACATCTGTGTCAGACTCCCCCGGTTGATGAAGACTTGCCCCCAAGTCCATTTGGTCTTCTTGATCCTCAAAGTAAGGAGAAAGATCAGAGACATTAAAGGTTGTAGAAACTCCATAAGCACAAGGTAGCTCATGCCCTCTCTAACAAGCCCCTTTTCGATTAACTCTTCAATTTGTCTCTGTAATACTTCATGCTCCTTAAGGTTCAATTGATAGGCTGGTTTGTTAGGCAACACAAATTCTGGTACAAGATCAATGCAATGCTGCATATCTCTCATAAGTGGAAGGGCATGGGGAATTTCTTCTGGAACAACATCACTAAATTCCATGAGGAATGGAATCAAAGAAGGGGGGATTTCTGTTGGTTCTTTCTCTTCCCTTACCACAATTGCAAAGCCTTCACCATTCTCCATCAATGCTTTTTCAACCCCAGATTTGGTCGACAAATTAGTTCCCTCCCCAAAAGAAGGTTTAGGAACATGAACCGTTTTCAATGGAACCAAAAGGACCTTAACTCCATCCTTTTCAAAAGAATAAGTATTTTTGAAACCTTCATGCTTAGTCTTTCTATCATACTGCCAAGGTCTACCAAGCAACAAATGATATGCATCCATAGGCACTATGTCACAAACTACAGCATCTTTATAATTCTTGCCAATGGAAAATTCAACCAAGCATCTTTTATTTACCTTCACTTCATTGTCTTTGCGAAGCCACTGGAATTTGTAAGGTTCCGGATGATCTTCAGTTTTTAACTTCGGTTTCTCCACCATTGTTGATGCCACAACATTTTCACAACCTTCTCCATCAATGATGACGTTACATACCTTTCCATGAGAAGTGTATCTAGTATGAAAAATATTGTTCTGCAACCATTCATCTTCCACATAGGTTACGTTGAGGCTTCTTTGAACCACAAGAGCCTCCCCTCGATCAGCATAAGTAATTTCTTCTTCCACAGCAACATGTTCATTAGTTTCTGGTGAAAAATCATGCTCACCTTCCATTTCCATGTCTTCTTCCACAAGAGACACCATTTTGCGATTTGGACAATCAGAAGCAATATGTCCAAAATCTTGACATTTGAAGCATCTTCGAGTTGTATTGGAAATGATTGGATGATTTGAACCTGATGTAGTTTCATTCCTTTGCTTGGCCGTGATTGCCTTGGGTATGGTCGTGGTTTTAGAAGTGGAGCCACTACCACGGTTAGAAACTCCATCTTGAATAAAGGATCGAAAACAACTGCCATGTTTTTCTTTCTGTTGCTTCTCCACCTTCATAGCTAGTTTGCAAACATCATTGTAAGTCCAATATGGTTGCAACTGCACCACATCACTAATTTCAACACGTAACCCACCAAGATAGCGGGCTATCATCTGCTCCTCTTGCTTAACAACATCACAACAAGTCATTAGATGATCAAACTCTGCTGTATACTCCTTTACGGACAACTCTCTTTGCTTGAAATTATGAAATTTCATAAAAGCATCTTGTTTGTAGTGGGCAGGTAAATACTTTCTTTTTAGCTCTCTCCTCATCTTTGCCCATGTTGTAATACGTACTCTTCCTTCACGTTCTCGCTTCCTCTTCAAATGCTCCCACCAGATTGAAGCATGTTTCCTTAGCTTGATGGCAACAACTTTCACTTTATGATTTTCTGGAACATCTTTGAACTCAAAGATTCGCTCAACGGTAGTAAGCCAATCAATGAAATCATCTGGTTGCATCATTCCTTCAAATTCTGGAATGTCCACCTTGACATCATAATCACGTCGGAAAACATGATTTCTTAGCTCACGGGGGTGAGGTGGTGTGCTGTCACTTGAGGCGTGACTACGAGCTTGGTGAAAAGGATTAACTTTGTCTCCATCATTGCTGGAAACTTGAACGTCTGAGCCATGATGAGGGGCACCATGTTCAGAAGTTCCATAACGCTCTAGGCGATGTTCGAGTTGCTGCACTTGTCTCCTCAAGGCTTCCATCTCGATATCTCGCGGATCTCCTTGCGGTGGTGCTTCTGGAGCTGCTACTGGAATAGCTTGACGACGACTAGCCATAATAACAAGAACTATGGAAATCAAGGTGTTAGATATCACACTTGAGAAACCAAAGCTCTGATACCAATTTGATACCGGATTTAAATAGAATTGAAGGAAACTAAACAAACAAACAACAAAATGAAAGATATGAGTTCACCACCCAAGAGATAACACCAAAGGGATATAGGATATCACCACCCAAAGGATTAACACAAGGGATACAGAACTATAGGAATTCACCACTCTAAGGATTATACCAAAGAGATACAGAATTACAAGAAGGAGAAAACTCTCTTCTAAAAGCCAAAGGCTGATTTCAATTTATAAACTCAAGTATGATTTTTCAACTTACAAACACAAGTATTTATAGAGCTTAGAACAACCTTCTAAGCTTAGGACAAGCAAGAAAACAAGGCATAAAACATGCAAGGAAACAAGGCATAAAACATGCAAGCAAACAATCCCTAAAACATGCAAGGAAACAATCCATAAAACATGCAATGAAACAATCCCTAAAACAAGGAAGGAGACAATCCCTAAAACATGCAAGGAATCAAGGAAAAGGCTAAAAGAAGAATACAATCCCGGAATTTCAGGAGGACCCAACTAGCAGAATTCAAACGGCCATATCTTCTTCCACACATCTCCAAATGGGCTGAAACTTGTTGGGTTGGAAAGATGACATCTTGAACTTCAATTTAGGCTTAAGAAAGTCTCAAAAAGCAGATTGTTTGGGCCTGTTATGATGGGCCTAAATCTAATAGGCTGTTGCATCCGAATCTTCTTCCACTTTGGGCTTGGACCTTGCACCTTGCTTAGTTGATAAGAGATTTTGTTATTTTTTGTTGGGCAGGCCTATGTTAGGTTGGACATACCCATTTCATGAGGCCTTATTTGTTAGGTTAAAGGTTCGTTGGACACATCTGTGTCAAAAGTCCTCATGCTTTATGGCATGAGAAGTTTAAAGCATTGTTTCCTTTATCTTCTTATTTCTCTATGATCCATCTATATTCAATCATGCATGAAAACTTTAAAATCAATGAAATTATAATAACCGTAAATTTAATGTCATAAAATAATCAAAGCAAGGTGAAAGATACTAAAGCTTAGAAACAAAACAGAAATCATATTTGATCCATATAAAATCCAAAACCCCATTTACAAAAATTATAAAACAGGAATGCTGATTAAACATACATTTGAAGTCGACACCTAAAATTCTATACACTACCACACGTATCAAAATTTGATATCATCTCAAGTACCTGTTTTGTGACATGAACCTTGATATAACCTTTTTCTCCAGTTTAGCACATATGCTAAGGAATATCAAAAGAAATTACTGATACAAGAGGGAAGATGAAACAATATTAGAAAAACCTGTAGTCGAGGAGACCCAGATGAGAATTAGAAGCAGAGATCGGTGATGTTCATTTGTGATCACCTTAAGAACCCGGTGCATCCTCTTGAAACCGTTCATGTCCACGATCTGCAATGAATCAAGCAACAGACTATTAATGAAAAAATTAAACAAAACAACTCAAAAAACAGATGAGAATTAAAGGAACTTGAGAGGACATCGTTGAGAAAGAAGATTGAGAGAGAAAAGTTCTGCGTCAATTGAAGATAGACCGAAAAGATTTTATAGCCAAGGCAACGTGCTACGATAAAAAATCTAAAACAATTCATGCATCAAAGAGTTGAGACGGAACTGCCAGCTTAAGTTTCAGTCTGGGCGGTCAGTGCTGCAATTTCGCCTTCCATTAACTGAATATCAGATTGCAACTTCATCATCATACTTCTCTTTGATTCAAGATCTCTCTGCTTGGATTCAATCATTTTCATGAGGTTCTTCATCATCAACTTGTTTGTAATATGTGATTTGGTGCCAAAGTTTCAATTTTGAACAAGTTAATAGAGTTATGAAACAACTCGTTTATCTCATACTACCTCAAAAAGATAGGGACGAAGAAATCAATTTGACTATAAGAGAATATAGATGGATACAAGTACAATCATTGATATAGAAACAGCAGTACATGTGTTTTATTAGGTTTGACTTTCAAAAACTAAGTACCTGATAAAACTTTTAACCTGCCAAATTGAACTACATGATGAAGAATAGAATCGTAATAAGGCAATTAAGTAGTTAAATATATAGACAAGGAACTGGTTCACAGAATGTAACATGTTTTTGTAATGGTAACATTTGAGAGCTTGGGCCTTTGTTTATCCTTGTATGCTATTGGCAGAGAAAGTGTTTGGAGCTGACAGTGCTATTTGCAGTCTCTGAAAGGTAATCTTTTTTTTAATAAGCCAAAAGGTAATTTATGTTGTGCTACTTGGTGTTGACAAATTGAATTGGTGTTTGTATTGGGATATTTTTTTGTAATTGTTATGCAGGTTATTAGTTATCGGAAAATTTGAGAATGTTCGAAAAACAAAAGAAACTCTACTGATTTTTTTGTAGATTTTTTGCTTAGTTTCTCTAATTTTTAATGAAAGAAATAAAAGAATTAGAGAAGTTTATTTATTAAAAAAGTGAAAAAAAGTGAGTTAAAAAAACTATGATTTTAGTTGGATTAATTTGTTATCTTTGATATTGATTTAAGACACGCATACTTAAATTATTTTTTATTTAAAGAGTGTTTGCATCTTCTTTTGTTGCAAGATTTTATCTTCTTTTGGGGTTTGAATCAATTTGTATTATTAAAAAATGTTTGAATATTATTTTCTTGCAAGGTTTCATCACTCCCAATTATACCCTCAAGTACCTCTTTGAGCTTTAGTATGCATCCTCCACTAGTTAGGTACGTTTGTAGCACTTAATTTTACTAAATGTACTAGCTATGTTACAAGCTATTGAAATTCTAATCTAAGTTTTACTATACTAATTATGCAATATTTATTATATGCTTTCTCGTATGATTTGATGAGATTGACTTAGATATATTTTAAATGCTTGACTTATTAATGTATGCGCACGTGCGCCTGTGCATTGGGAATAGGTGTGTGGGTGGGTGGGTGTATGGGTGTGTGAGCTAGTTAGTTTGTATGTTAGTATGTTAATGTGTTATTTAATAAGTATGTTAGTTTGTATATTGGTGTGTTTGTATGTTAGTTTGTATATTGGTGTGTTAGTATGTTAGTATGTCAGTCATTTTGTTTGTATATTAGTGTGTTAGTATGTCAGTTAGTCTGTTTGTATGCTAGTGCATTAGTATGTTAGTTTTTATGTTAGTGTGTTATTATGTTAGTTAGATATCATCCAAAAGAGAACGATACTCCTAGTATATTACTATATTAGTATGTAGGATTGGATTGGTTGAATTACCAAAGGTTCCTTTTGCACTTGAAATCTTATAATTTAGGTCTTACCTTTAGATTGTTTGTCTAGATATGATAGACACTTAAATATACATATTTAAGCCCCCTTATTTACACTTGTTAGATCCTTTATTACATTAATTTGGTATCTTTTACTCCATTTGTGTGTTTTACATGTTTTTATAGGGTCTTGGAGAAAAAGAAGCAGTTTTGGCACTTTAAGGAAGAAATCTAGAAGCCCTGGAGCACTTTCTGGACAAAGTGCGATCGCGCGCACAAGCAGTGCGATCGAGCGCACATACGATCATTGTAGGATCGAGCGCACCTTGCGATCGAGCGCAAGGACACATGCGATCGAGTGCAAGGCACATGCGATCGAGCGCAAGGCACATACGATCGAGCGCAAATATACGGGTGTGAACAGTAAACTGCAGAACCTTATTTTGGAAAATACAAGATTTTCGTTTTAGGAAAGTTTAGGACTCATGGGCCTATTAGGACTTCTCAAAGACCTATAAATACACTTGTAACTCACACACAAAAACACACCTTACACCTTAGATAGAAACACTTTTCTCTTTTCTTTTACTTGGAGTGGAGAGCTTGGGAGAGAATTGACGCCTCTTCTCTCGGGTTTATTCTTCTCCCTTATGTTTACTTCAGTTAGTATGTGTAACTAACTCTCTTATAGGGCTCGATTGAAGCCTTAGTTATGCATTCCCATATTTTTATTCATTGATTAAATCTTTGCATTGCTTATTATGTTACTTAACTTGATTAACACCTGTGCTTATTTAAATTCATCATATGTATGTGTAAGGCCAACGTATGCATGTGGTATGGATGGGTTAGTTAGATCAATTTGGATGACCGAGTCCTGGGTCTAACATTAGTAACAAGGGACCATCTTATCCGGATACCCGGGTTAATCAACATGGAAAACCAGGAGTAGATACCATGCCCTAGGTCTCATGTGGTTGTCGATTTCCACAATACCTATGTTTTCTTAAGGAACAACTCAAGCAGATACCATGCTGAATCCCTTAAGGAAGAAAAGAGTTAGAGTAGATACCATGCCTAACTCGTTGCTTAGGGAAATCAATAGCTTAAGGAGTAGATACCATGCCCTTAGGTTGGCAACCAGTAGGTACACATAATAAGGCTAGAGCACTGATACCTTATACAAAATCGGGAATGTATGACTAGTGGTGGATATCAAAGCCCTATGTCTTTATTATTATCGAATCACCCTTCAGTTTATTATTTCTATCTTTTTACATAGCAAATATAATTCTAAATCGAACTTTACCAATCCCTGTGGAGATGATCTTGCATTCGCACACTATGCTACACTATTGACCTTGTGCACTTGCAAGTAAAACAAAGTACGATTATTCACCTATTTATTTAGGTATATTATCGCACAACAAGTTTTTGGCGCTGTTGCCGGGGATTGCGCTAAAAGTTCCTTTTAGGATTACTTTCATTTTATCATTATTATTATTTTATTTTTACCATCTTTTATCAAAATTTAAATCAAGTTATTTTCTGTTTCAGGTACTTCACGAAACCCTACTTGCACTTTCTGTGGAAATTGCGATCGATCGCAAGATCCTGTGCGATCGAGCGCATTTAGGGCAGAAAGTACCCGAGCAGTAGAGTTGCACTGCTGCACTAAAACTGTTTTTTCTGCTTTATGCACGGACTTCGATCCCGACATCCGGAATTCTTTTCCCTTGATCCCGAGCTTGAACGGACCATCCGACAAAGGCTTAGGGACAACTTTGAGGAGAACAGAGGAGAAATCGAGAATGAAACACAAATGGCGGAACAGCTCAAAAACCAGCAACCACCTGCACGAGTTCCAATGAAGCAATCCTTCATCCCTCGGAACATCGATCAACCATCATGCATCGCATATCAACTTGAGGCAGCGGAAAATTATTACATGTCTCCGCAAATCTTGAATGCCTTGACACATTTTAGGGGAACTTCTAATGAAGATCCACACTTACATCTCCGAGAATTTTTTGATCTTTGCAAGTTCCAGCACATACAAGGACTAAACCAAGAAGGAATAAGGTTAATTCTATTCCCTTTTTCCTTAAAAGATCATGCTAAACTTTGGTATAATTCCTTGCCTGCAGTTTCCATCCACACTTGGGAGGAGCTAGCAAGCAAATTCTTGAGGAAATTCTTCCCAGCCCAAAAGACAAGACCAATGAGGAAGGAGATCCAATCCTTCCAACAAAAGGATGGGGACCTTTTCTTCGAAGCATGGGGACACTTCAATGAATTGCTACTCAAATGCCCACATCATAACCTACCTCAAGATGAACTGGTACAAGCATTCTACGAAGGTTTAAATGATACTAATAAATGTATTGTTGATTCAGGTTGTGGAGGAGTCCTTATGGAGAAAAGCAGCGAAGAGGCAATGGAACTGTTTGAAACCCTCAGCGAACACACTCAGCAATTCTCCTCTCGAGGTAGACATATGACCAAAGGTAAAGGTGTGTATGAGGTAAATACGAATGGAGGATCTTTCCTTCAAATGGCTGCAATGGAAAGAAAACTAGATTTATTGGTAAAAGCCATGGCTGCTCAAACTACCTCAGCTACTCCACTACAGGTATGTGCGATATGCTCTCAATATGATCACAATACTAATGCTTGTCCTTTATCTGCAGATCCAGAGCAAGCAAATTATGTGGGACCCAACAACTATCCGCCAAAGAATAACCCATATGCAAACACCTACAACCCTGGATGGCGGAATCACCCAGATTTCTCATGGAGCAACAATCAAAACAACCAAGGACAGCAACGAAATCAGCAGCCCACTGCCCATGCTAATTCTGAACCAAAAAGAAACGACCTCGAAAGTCTAGTAAAACAACTGATGACATCGCAAGAACAGTTCATGACTCAGCAAAAACAAACCAATGCGGCACATCAACAAGCAATTCAAAGACTAGAGGTACAAATGGGACAATTAGCTAAAGAGCTCAGTAGCAGAAAGCAAGGAGAGCTCCCAGCTCAAACACTACCCAACCCTGGTGGGCATCAACAACTAAACGCTGTGATATCTCTGAGAAATGGCAAGGTGATAGGGTCCGATGAGCTTACAGCACCGTCCAAAGAAACACCATCAGCATCAAGGGTAAGTGAGACGGAGAAGGTGAATGCTCCACCCTTCCCGCAAAGGTTAGTAAAACAAAAGAAAGTCAATAAACTAATTGATATTTTTGAAACCTTGCGGAAAGTAGAGATTAATATTCCTTTGTTAGATGCCATTAAACAAATCTCTGCATATGCTAAATTTCTAAAAGAATATTGCACTAACAAAAGGAAATTCCAGGAGCATGAGATGGTAGCCTTAACTGAAGAGGTAAGTGCTGTGCTTTTAAGAAAATTACCACCAAAACTAAAAGATCCGGGTAGTTTTACTATTCCTTGTAGGCTAGGTGACCAGCTGTTCGAACGTGCACTATGGGATCTAGGAGCGAGTGTCAACCTGCTACCATACAGTGTATACGAGACACTAGGTTTGGGGGAGCTTCAACCAACCTCCGTCACTTTGCAACTAGCTGACCGAAGCATCAAACGACCAAGAGGTATCCTTGAGGACGTGTTGGTAAGAGTAGGAAAATTCATTATACTTGCTGATTTTATAGTATTAGATATGGAAGAATGTACTTTGCCATTACCTCTCCCCATCATCCTAGGACGCCCCTTTATGATAACTGCTGACACTAATATTAGTGTAAAACGGGGCATTATCACAATGAGAGTAAATGATGAGGAAATACAATTTCAAATGTTTAATACATTAAATTCAACCAGTAATGATGATAAAAATTCTAATATGAATTTCATGCAAAGTGTTTGTGAGAAAGCTTCTCAGGTCCATCGCACCACTACGTTGGAGACTCTCCCCTACCATGAAAACACAAGAGTAGACACTAGGCCGGAGGAGGATAATGTGATTAAAGATGTGCATCTTTTCAAGGACACACCAAAACCTTCAAGTAAGTGTGCTCTACAAATTAAACCTCCTGCACTTACTCATACTACTTTTCCCCAGATGTCAAGATGGGAGATGAATACACTATCAACAACACTTGAATCAGTCCAGGATACAGCCGAAACACAGGCACTAGAGCTCCAAGAGGTGGACTCTAGGTGTTTCCCTCCAAACAACTAGCACGGTCGCAGAAGAGAGTGCTTGAGCAAAGTAAAAATTTAATCATCTATTAAAGCTCAAGCACCTCTAGTAAGGTTAGTGGTACTGAAGCCACTAACAACTGGTAAGGTTGTATTGTTTCAATTAGTCATTCTTTTTAAAGTAAGTTTTTAATTATACTTATCTGCCACACTTGCGATCGATCGCACCATTCAGTGCGATCGAGCGCAAAAGTGCGATCGAACGTGTCCTGAAAACACAAGCGAGCGCATGAGTGCGATCGAGCGCACCTTGTGTGCGATCGAGTGCACTCGAGGCAGAGACATTTATAAAAATTGAACTCACTCACTCACTCACTCACTCACTTCCCTCACTCACGTCACTCGCCCCCTGCACATTTGCTCTCACTCACATTGGCTCTCACTCTCACTCGCACACAACTCCACCACCCACATCACCCTACCTCACACCCAACCACCACAACACCTCATCATCACCTTACCCTCACCGCCGTCCTCCACCAGCACCGCCATCAACCCCCCTCCCTATTCACATTCCGTCATACATTGCACAAGGTATTATACACATACACGAATTTTAAATAGAAACTATGATTTCCTTTTACATATACATTGTTGTGTGTTTGATTGAATGAGTGTTTGGTTGCAGGAAGGGTAGGAACGAGTTCCACATTGCACAGATTATAGCTTGCCTGTTTGGTGCACATAAGCTGTTCGACGTAATTCCTGACCGGGTGCGATCGAGCGCAAGGTTGTTGCGATCGAGCGCATAGACAGTGTGCGATCGAGCGCACATCACTGAGATCGATCGCAAATCAGCCAGAAGCCAAGCCCAGCATGTCTCGACCATCTGTTTCCACGTCTGGCGCCTCCAGTAGTCGTGCCTCCTCATCCCGGCCCAACATTGAGCAACGGGAGTTGTTGTTCGAAACGGCTTTCGCCATCGACGACATATTCCGGCACATGGATGCCACTCAGTGGGCCGTCCAAGCACTCCGACTCCGAGGGTTGAAGAGGCTGTTTAAGCCAGTGTGCTCCACTGCCTACTCCCAGCTTGTCGTGCAGTTTTATGAGCATTTATCTTTCGACTGCAGCAGACCGGGGGTCCTCACCTCTTCAGTTAGGGGCACGCCCATCGAGGTGACCAGTACCGATATTGCCACTGCTCTTCATTACATGGATGAGTCCCCTCATGAGGGCGCTGATATCGAGGAGCAGCCGGAGTCTTTTGCCCTGGCCGAGATCATCATGGATATGTGCGCTGGCCAGTATGCCGACAGGCATAATAATGCGGCCGGCCGATCCAAGCTGCCCCCCAGACTATGGCTCATCGATACGATCCTCCAGCGTAATGTGTGTCCATTGGGGCACAAAACACAGCGGCGAGACCAGTTTCTTCAGACATTATACGCCTTCCATAGAGGCCACTGGTACTCGATCCCGTCTGTCATTTGGAGCCAGCTGCACAAGTTCTGGGATCACGTACATGGCCGTCAGACTTCCACGGCCAATGCTTGGGGACTCCCTTTCCCGTTCCTACTCACCTCCATCCTCAAGAAGAAGGGGATTAAGGGGACCCATAGTGACGGGCCAGTACGAGAGCATCCTATCTTTGGGCGGGCTCAGTGGACACAGAGCATATCACACATGCCACGAGGACCCCCAGTCCCTGCTCTAGCAGCTGAGCGAGTAGAGAAGGATCACATGGAGACCGAGGCCCCTGTCATGAGCCCGGTGCGGGAGGAGGACCATTCGGATATGGGACCCACCGAGTCCCAGCACTTCTTAGCTGAGCTATCGTCCTTCCGAGGTGAGGTCGCTGCTGCCACCACTCTTGTACATCAGCGCATCGACAGTTTGGAGGCACGATTTACACGCCAGGAGGCCATGCTGCAGGCCATACTTGATTGCCTACCTCCAGCACCTGGTACCTCTCCGACTGCACCACCTGATGATCAGCAGTGAGAGAGTACCACGTCTGGCTGAAGACGTAAAACTTAGCGCTCATGGGAGGCACCCCACAGCATATCCTTTTCATAGTTTATTATTAGTATTTCATAGTTTACTTTTCTATTATTGTTTATTACTTGTTTTCCTCTTTATGTCTGTTTTTTCTTTTTCTTTCTTTTTCAAGGACAGTATTAGTACATTCAGTTGAAGTTTGGGGGCGTGCTACAAGCCATGCCAGCCATATAGCTCTCCATCTCCCAAGTCAGATCTTTCCATGCTATTTACACATTGGGGACAATGTGCATTTTAAGTTTGGGGGTATGGGGACACATTCACACACTACACTATGTCCTAAATTTTTTTTTTTCACTATTTTCATAGATAAATGCATGTTCATTCTGTCCAATAAACTTTTTTTTTTGTGATCTAAACCAAATGTTATGATTCGACTTCATCAGTGAGCTTAACATTTTGAACATATAGGCCAATAAACAAGTTTTGAACCTAGATCACTGCCCTTTTGGCATTTAAGAATTCACAAGTTTAACTTGAACTATCACGAGCACATTAGCACATAGCTGTGTGGGGTATGACATGATATTTGGATTGGTATGTTTCTTTGCTTGACTATGAACTAGATGACCTATTAGATTGACATTTTGGCATATAAAAATAGAAAAGATTGATTCGTGCTCAAAAAGAAAAAAAAAATGCTCCTAATGATCAATAAAAACAAATCTTCCGCTGAGTAACTGGCCCTCTTGCCTCAGTAAGCATTGAGTGTCACGTCAAAAGGTGGAAAATATTAAGTGATCATTAAAAAGGAATTTTTCGCTGAGTAACTGGCCCTCTTGCCTTAGTAAGCATTGAGTGTCACGTCAAAAGGTGGAAAATTCTAAATGGTAGCATAAAAATCAGTTAGTTTCGTAGCCTTGTTGACTCGAGCTAGTAAGTCCTTAGGGGTTTCTTTACACCTAATGCCCTAAAACCATCTGGTTTGGGAGTCATTGGCCAAACGCTCGTTACACGAGTCATCAAGAAAGCTTAAGGGAACTAACTTGGCAAAAAAAAAAAAAAAACTCGCAAATAAAAGTCTATGCCATATTTGTTGACTCTAATAGGAAGTTTGGTGAATCTTGAGTCATCGAAACACTACCTGTTTGAATTTCTTGAAAACTCAACCTTCTACGTGCTAATCACCACACACCAAAGTCAAACTTGTGATATCTTAAAATACCTAGTGAATATGATTTACGTTCAAAACTCTTATTCATTGCAGATATATGTTTACACTTGTTAAGCTTGCTCATGAATGCGCATCATTGTTTTGTGTAAAATCTAGATTTTTTATAGACACTATGAACATTGGATTTATCTATATTTCTGTTTTAGTTTTTAATTTAGTATTGCCAAGGGACTAGCAATATGTAAGTTTGGGGGTGTGATAGACACTTAAATATACATATTTAAGCCCCCTTATTTACACTTGTTAGATCCTTTATTACATTAATTTGGTATCTTTTACTCCATTTGTGTGTTTTACATGTTTTTATAGGGTCTTGGAGAAAAAGAAGCAGTTTTGGCACTTTAAGAAAGAAATCTAGAAGCCCTGGAGCACTTTCTGGACAAAGTGCGATCGAGGGCAAGGCACATGCGATCGAGCGCAAGGCACATACGATCGAGCGCAAATATACGGGCGTGAACAGTAAACTACAGAACCTTATTTTGGAAAATACAAGATTTTCGTTTTAGGAAAGTTTAGGACTCATGGGTCTATTAGGACTTCTCAAAGACCTATAAATACACTTGTAACTCACACACAAAAACACACCTTACACCTTAGATAGAAACACTTTTCTCTTTTCTTTTACTTGGAGTGGAGAGCTTGGGAGAGAATTGACGCCTCTTCTCTCGGGTTTATTCTTCTCCCTTATGTTTAGTTTAATTATGTTTACTTCAGTTAGTATGTGTAACTAACTCTCTTATAGGGCTCGATTGAAGCCCTAGTTATGCATTCCCATATTTTTATTCATTGATTAAATCTTTGCATTGCTTATTATGTTACTTAACTTGATTAACACCTGTGCTTATTTAAATTCATCATATGTATGTGTAAGGCCAACGTATGCATGTGGTATGGATGGGTTAGTTAGATCAATTTGGATGACCGAGTCCTGGGTCTAACATTAGTAACAAGGGACCATCTTATCCGGATACCCGGGTTAATCAACATGGGAAACCAGGAGTAGATACTATGCCCTAGGTCTTATGTGGTTGTCGATTTCCACAGTACCTATGTTTTCTTAAGGAACAACTCAAGCAGATACCATGCTGAATCCCTTAAGGAAGAAAAGAGTTAGAGTAGATACCATGCCTAACTCGTTGCTTAGGGAAATCAATAGCTTAAGGAGTAGATACCATGCCCTTAGGTTGGCAACCAGTAGGTACACATAATAAGGCTAGAGCACTGATACCTTATACAAAATCGGGAATGTATGACTAGTGGTGGATATCAAAGCCCTATGTCTTTATTATTATCGAATCACCCTTCAGTTTATTATTTCTATCTTTTTACATAGCAAATATAATTCTAAATCGAACTTTACCAATCCCTGTGGAGATGATCTTGCATTCGCACACTATGCTACACTATTGACCTTGTGCACTTGCAAGTAAAACAAAGTACGATTATTCACCTATTTATTTAGGTATATTATCGCACAACAAGATATTATTGACTATTGTAAACACTCTTGTTGCTTTCTGATTAATATGCTTGCAATGAGAGTGTTTGTGTTGAAATAATCTTTAGATTATCCAATGTAGACAGTTTAGGATTACATGATCCATATTACAATTAGTTTTTCCATGTTTGTTTTGTTTCAAGTAAATTTCGGTAGCATCTCCTCCCTGTTCTCTAGGTATATACTGAATATTTTGGGTTATCTCCTTTGGGGAGATAGCTTTGAATTTAAGTTGTGTACTTGGAGAACTAGGGGAGATGCTGGCGAAATTTACTTGAAACAAACAAGTCTGGAAAAACTAACTCCAATATAGATCACACATTCTTGAATGAGTTAGGAACCTCTACCTATTAGTGAATGGAAAGAACACAGTTATTTAGCAACAACATGCATTAGTTGGAAATGGGAATAACTTTGAGACTTGATTTCATTTAGTAGGTGGAAGAATGTCAGTTAACCGGAGTTGGATGGACTGCCAGGTTGTGGATAATGCTCTATTATGGGAATTTGAGCACAGAGTTCAAGAATTTCTTGACTTCGCCTATAAGAATATAAGGTTTGTGCATGAGGGACTTATTCGGCGTCTTTTCAAATTTTGTAAGAACAATAAGTTCCTAACTCGAGATGAGGTTACCCTACACCTATATAGAAAGGGTTTTGTTAATTATTACAAGCATTGGTCTCTCTAAGGGGAAGCTAATTGGGTTGGGGAACCATCAACGGAATCATTTGACTATGTGGAAGTAGGTTTTAGAGAAACAAATCGGATTGAGGACATGGTAATGGATGCTGCTAGGCTAGATTTTAATTTGGATGCGAAAGAGAGGTTGAATCTTAATGCTGCAAAGTTCTATGATATGTTGAGAGATGTTGATGAGATTTTGTGAGAGGGTTGCAAAAAGCATACTAAGTTATCTGCAGTCTCGCAACTATTGAATTATAAATTTGATTTCAACATGTCTGAGAACTGTTACGATTGGTTAATGTCAATAATCAAGAGTATGTTATTGAAAAGTGAGAAGTTGCCTGAAAACTTTTACCGGTCGAAGAAGATGGTAAATGGGTTAGGACTTGGGTATGAGAAGATACATGAATGGCCAAATGATTGTATGTTGTACTACAAGAAAGACAAGGAGAAGAAAAACTGTGGCCATGATCAATTTTAACATAAACAAGTGGGTAATAAGAAGCAAAAAGACATACCATAGAAGGTGTTGTATTACCGTCCAATCACACCAAAGCTTCGAGTCTTTATATATCCAGAAACACTGCCCAATACATAAAATGGCATAAAGAAGGCAAACATAGTAAGCTAGAAATGATCATCCACCCGGCAGATGGTGAGGCGTGGAAACACTTTGATGATAAACACTTGTCATTTATCACCAAACCATGAAATGTTAGGTTGGGACTTTTGACTGATGGGTTCACGCCGTTCAGTCATTCGGCTGCTCCTTACTCTTGTTGGTCGATATTTGTCACCCCATACAACCTACCATGTGAGATGTGCATGAAGGAGCAGTTTCTTTTCTTATGGTCATTCCAGGTCCAAACCACCTTGGTAAAAATTTGGATGTCTATCTAAGACCAATGGCAGATGAGTTGAAGTATGGACAAATGGAGTTGTTACTTACGATGCATCTCAAAAACAAAATTTCAATATGAATGTTCACTTTTATGGATGATTAGTGACTTTCATGCATATGGTATGCTATTCGGTTAGAGTACTTATGGGATATTGACTTGTCCTTACTGCACGGAGCATACCAAGTCATTTCGACTGCCCCATGGTCATAAAAACTATTGGTTTGATTGTCATCGTCAATTCATACTGATTGATCTTGTTTTTCGAAAGCAAAAGTACAATTTCAAAAAGAACACATTGGAGTACTCTCTTCCGCCACATCGGTTGTCTAGGGAAGAACTAAAAGATATAGTTTTCTCTTTCGAATAAATCACCTTTGAGAATGGGTCAACAGAGGTGATTCATAGATTTGGGCAGAAGCACAACTAGGTGAAAAGAAGTATCTTTTGGCAATTGCCTTATTGATCAACAAATCTAGTTTGCCATAATTTGGACATCATGCATATCGAGAAAAATGTTTTTTATAATGTCTTCAACACTATTATGGATACTAAGGCCACGAAAGACAATGTAAACGCTTAAGAAGATATAAAGGATTTGTGTAAGTTTCGACAATTGGAGTTGGTTGAAGTGAATGGGAAAATAAAGAGACCTAAAGCAACCTAGACATTGGAAAAGTCTCAGATAAAGGTTGTGTGCAAATTGGTTTCAAAGTTGAAGTTCCTAGATGAATATGCCTCGAGCATAGCTTGATGTGTTAAAGTAAACGAGTACAAGTTCAACGGTATGAAGAGTCACGATTACCATATGCTCATGGAGAGATTAATACCGTTGGCATTCTATGACTTTTTTTCGAACTCAATATAGGATATTTTGACAGAACTCAGTAATATTTTTAGAGACATATGCGCACCGAACTGCGAGTTGACCATATGGAGACGCTTGAAAAGAACATCATGGTGACCCTATGCAAACTAGAGAATATATTTTTCCCATGATTTTTTTGATTCTATGTAGTATTTACCACTCCATATGAAGCCGAAGTTTGTGGCCCTATGCAGTACCGATGGATGTATCCCTTTGAGAGGTAACAATCTTTTCCAATCTTTATCCATTTTATAAAGTATTTTGTCTTCCTGTTAATAATTTTTTTTTATAATCTCCATATATGAAAAATATGTATATGAACAGTTTAAAGAAAAAAGCACGTAATAAAGCGCATATGGAAGGTTTCATTATTGAATCCTACATTATAGAGGGAGTTTCCAATTTTTGCTCCCAATATTTTGAACCCACTGTTCAAACAAAGTTGAATCGAGTCAGTTGCAATGACGATGAGGGGGTTGTCGGCCTAAAGGATTGTCTTTCAATTTTTCGTTACCCTGGTCGTGCCTTTGGTGGTCCAAAGAGTAGAATATTATATGAGAATGAGATCAAGGCCGCAAAGATATATGTTCTATTGAATTGTGCAGAGATCAGGCCATATGTGGAGTAAGTACTTAGGTCAATTATTATTTCTAATGTTTTCATTCTATAATTGAATATGTTAATTAGACACATAATAAGTAGACAATATGATGACATGCTAAGGTATGAGCAACCCTTTCTTAGTGACCCTGAAATAAAGAAGGTTCATAAAAACAAGTATCACATTATGCTTCATGACCTTGTAAGAAATTTCTATAATACTTTCTAATTGTAAACATGTATATTGAGTTAATATTCATAAATGCCTAGGTATTATAATTTTCCCTTAATATTCATGCACAATTTTTTTATTGTACCGACCAAACCTTAGATGAAAGGATTCAAGAAATAGGACTTGGCCCTTTTAAATATGTAAGGTGTTATAGCGATTATATTGTAAATGTATTCAAGTTTCACACCTACGAGTATGGAAAATTTAAAAAAATAATAAATAGTAATGTATGTGTAAAAGGTAGTTGTTACAATACTTATGAACGTGACTTCTATGGTATATTGACATAAATTATAGATGTACAATATGCAGGGGTTGGTAACATCGTTGTATTGTTTAAATACCACTAGTATAATTCTGAGAATGAACTTAAAGTGCATCGACTACACGGTCTCATAGATATTAACCATAAATTAAGGCTTAACTCGGATGAGCTATTTGTCTTGACAAAGCAAGCAACCCAATTTTAGTATTGCCCTTATCCATCTAAAAAGAAAGACAGAAGTGACTACTGGGCAATTTCTAAAACCAAAGCGATGAGCTTTGTTAATGTTCTTTCCAATGAATATCCAACTAATGATTCACTGCCTATTGTTGCAAAGTACTTCTAAGATGATGAAACGTCGTTTCCAAATCGAATTCTTCTGGACGATGAACTAGATATACTGGGTATTCTTCATGATCGTGATGGTATAATGGAAGATGTAAATCCATCAGATATACGTGCTCCTAGAAACTTAAAAGAAGATGAAGTGTTGTATAAACCCATCAGATATAAATGCTCCCAGAAACTTAGAAGAAGAAGAAGAAGAATTGTATGATGATGATGATGCCAACTCTAGTACTTATATGGATATCGATCAGTGAATGGTAAAACTTTAATTCATGCATATTAAGGATATATATTGTACTAGTTGTGTGAATTGAATGAATTTCTCTTGCTATTTTTGTAACTTGTAAACCATTTGTATCAGTTTTAAACTATTTTTATCAATTTTATTCATTCAATTTTTTATGAAACATGATGGTGACTAGAAGGAGAAGGAGAGGTAGAGGCCATGTCGCCGATCTCAAGAGGGGTAGTACATAGCCCATGGCTGACTCGGACCATGCTGTAGTTAAAGTATATATATACTTTTTGTTCATTTTTCTATACTACCCCTTTAAATCTATATTGAATTTTTTATTGACATTTCAAGATATATTAAAATTGCAAGTAGATGGCAGCCCATTGTGGGGTCAGATTCAGAGGGTGTACAGGAAGTGGAGAGGACTAGGAGAGGACAGACACATATTTCAGATCTCCCAATGAACCCTATGGAGCAGGCCCTACTGACTATCCTATCCTAGATGTTTTTTTTTTATATTTCATATGGAGTGGGGTTATATGTTTACTACTTCTATTGTTTTTGTTATAATATTGAAAATACACCTTTGATGTTAATAGGGCTTTCTCTAGGTCCGACAAGATTATGGGTGTCATTTTCCACTTGGCTCTACAACATTTGCTAGGTGTTTGTCCTTCATGGAACCAATGCCCTAAATTCATGATCGTTTGGAAAGACTTTCTAATATAAAATACTTTATTTTCTATTAAGTAGTAAATGCCTTTACTTATACATGCATGTTAAATATATGTGTACTAGTGAAAAGTAGATTTCAACTAAGGTCTTCTTGGTTGTTTTCAGGACCGCTATAGGTTTCAGACTCAGGAGGTTCAAGCTCATGCCAAAAAAGTATTTGATCACATTGCTACTAGGCACATCTCTATTCTTCTACCAAAGTTTTAGATAAAAGCCAAACAAGTTATGGGTAGTGAAGATGTGTCACATGGAAGGGCAGGCGTGACCATGGGATGAGACAAATTTATTGGGAGAGGTTGTGTGATATCTGGTCTCAACAGTCTTGACAGTAGTGTTCTCAAGTATCATATTCAAACAGGCGAACGGGAGGTGAGACTTTCCACCATTTGACAAGGTCCATCAGTATACCGCAGCACAAGGATAGACTAGTATGATGTATTCATTCTTTGGTAAAATATATATGGTTATCTGTTGTAATTCATTGAATTTTACTGACAAAATTCATTACCATATGCAGAACAAGAAGCTGGGTCACTATCCTTCAAATATTGAAGTGTTTTTGGAGACGTATAAGAGAAAAGGATCTGGTGAATTTCTGGACACCAAGTTGAAAGTCATGGTTGTAAGTAATATTTTATTGTTTCATAAGTAATATGTAGTGTAAGTATATTTCGTATGTTTTTTCATTAATTTTCTAATTATGCATATTGATGAAATGTGTTCATTTGTCATTGTATGAGAGATATACTCACACGCTACAGTAGAAATATATAGATGATCCATCCTCACGGCCCAAATTCAATGAGGAGACTTAGTTGACAGTATCCAATGAACCTACCAAGGGGAAAAATTATGGATACGACAACTGGATAAACCTTTATACTAGGCGAAGGTCCCCATCTGAATGATCTTTGTGCCCCACTCTTACCTTGGCATTCGATCCATCATAACCAGATTTTACTAAGTCCCAACAGCGTTATGTAAACCGGAAGATTCAAGAGAACATGAATCAGGCGATAGAGAGGACTATGATTCACATGTATGTGAAGTTGGGCATCAATCCTTCAGATATCAAACATCCACCACCACTACCCCGATCAGACGTAAGTAAACACATACTCACATGTTAACTTTGTTATGTTCATAACTTAGTAGCTTAAGTTTTTTTAATAAGTAACTTAGTAGTTTAAGTTAGAGGTTATAATATAAAATAGTTTTAAGATAAAATAGTTTATAACTTAGTGGTTTTAAGGTAAAAAAAGTAAAATATTTGTCTCATGGATAAGGTAGGGTTACTGTCACGTCCGTTTGGTAAAATGTAACTAGTGAGAACAAACATAATCCATTTTGGATCACGAGTTGCAAACCTGATGAGATTTCGGTCTAAAAACATAGATAACTTAGTGGTTTCAAGGCCAAAATAGTAAAATATTTATCTAACGGCGAGACAGGGTCAATGTCACGTCCGTTTGGTGGAATGTGACTAGTGGGAATAAATAAAATCTATTTTGGATCACAAATTACAAAACCGAGGGTTTTCAGTTTAAAAATGTAGATAGCTTAGCGGTTTTAAGGTCAAAAGAGTAGATACTTGTCTAACTGACGAGACAGGGTTACCATCATGTCTGTTTTGTAGAATGTGACTAATGGAAATAAACAGAATCAATTTTGGATCACAGGTTACAAACTCGAAGGATTTTGATCTAAAAACATAAATAACTTAGCAGTTTTAAGGTCAAACGAGTAAAATACTTGTGTAATGGACAAGGCGGGGTTACCGTCATGTCCATTTGGTAGAATATGACTAACGGGGATCAAACAGAATCCATTTTGTATCAAAGGTTACAAACCCGCGGGGTTTCGATCTAAAAACATAGATAACTTAAAACAGTTTTAAGGTCAAATAGTAAAATACTTGTCTAACGGATGAGGTGAGGTTACCTTCACGTCTGTTTAGAATAATGTCACTAGTGGGAACAAATGAAATCCATTTTAGATCATAGATTACAAACCCAAGGGGCTTCGGTCTAAAAAAGTAGATAATTTAGCAGTTTTAAAGTCAAAAGAGTAAAATACTTGTCTAACAGACGAGACAGGGTTATTGTCATGTTCATTTGATAGAATGTGACTAGTTAGAATAAATAAAATCTATTTTTTGGATCATGGGTTACAAACTCGGGGTTTTCGGTATAAAAATATAGATAACTTGGCGGTTTTAAGGTTAAAAGAATAAAATACTTATCTAACGGACGAGACTGAGTTACTTTCATGTCCGTTTGGTAGAATGTGACTAGTCAGAACAAAGGGAATCCATTTTGGATCACGGGATACAGCCAAAGGGTTTCGGTTTTAAAACATAGATAATTTAGTTTTTTTCTTCCAAAATGCGTTCAAAGTAACTTATTTAGCTTTTCATTCACTAATACCAATCATTCTTACCTTTTTTTCAGCCATCTCTCGATGATGCTGTGGAGGATGATGAAGATGCTATAGAAGATGACAATGTTGGGGATGATGAGGATGAGGATAGTGAGGATTCCTTTCGTGGCGAGGATCTTGGGGACTCGTAGGAGAGATTATTTAAATATTATAACACTTCATGTTTATTATTATTATATTTGGACATTGTACATTGTTATTATAATTGTACTATAATTAGAATTTGTTCACTTCGTATTAATGTTATCAAATACAATTTTGAATGTAAATTCAATGCATTTTTAGCAGAAAATTGAGCAGGAAAATAAATTTTTAGCAGGAAATTGAGCAGGAAAATACATTTTCAGTACAAATTTTTTTATTTTTTAAAACATTCTAGGAAATAATAAAAAAAAGTCACTGAATTATCTGCGATGGGCATCCCCTCACATATCCCATTTCTGATAGTGGAACTTCTAAACCCCTATTTTTGACGACACAACGAGGGAAGTCCCCTCGTTGATAATATAACCATATATGCGATAGGTATCCCCTCGCATATCTCGTCGTTGATATGGGAACAATCAAAAGTTATCTGCGACATAATCAGCGAGGGGAATTAACCATATCTACGATGGGAATCTTGTCGCTAGAAACCATTATAATATTATTTCCTTTTGGTAGCATTTATTTGGTGAAAAGTATAGCGACAGGACTTCACTGTCACTGATGAAAAAAATTTCGCCACAGATTTAAGAATTAGCGCCAAGCATCCCATCGCTAATTTTTTCCATTTACAACGAGAAAAACTATGGTTGGGTTAACTGCAACAGAATTTCGTCGCAGATGACTTTTAGTGACGGGATATGATGTTTCTATAATGGGAAATGTCGTCGCGGATGACCTTTTTGCTTGTAGTGTAAATACATATTTCATCCTTAAGGTTTATCTATTTTAATATTTTGATCATTGACATTTCAAATTACGCGGATTAAAGTTTCAATCTATTAACAATCAAGTCCTTGTCAAGCTTTCCATAAAAAAACTTAATAAAAATCTTAGGTGGAGCCTAGTCAGCAGTTCAATTAAAAAAAATTAACTGCAAAACCAAAAAAATTTAAAATCTTTAGAAATTATAAAATACTCTGTTAAACCAAAAAAAAAATGAAAAGAAGATAAAAAAATTTTTTAAAAAAAATTGTTTTTTTTTCAAAATCAAAAAAATTAAAACGAAAACAAGAAAACATTGAAAAATCAGCTTAGACATGATGAGAAACCCAATTCCTCACCATCATCAACAATCAGTGGAAAAAAATAATAATGAAGGAGAAGAAATACAAGAAACCAAGCTCTCTAGGTGAAAGGCTAGCTAGCTTCTTGAATTCTATCTTCAATCAAACAAATTCAAAGAAGAAGAAATCAAAGTCCACCGCATAGTCAAATGAAAGATAAAAAGAAAAGCCTTGGTAGGAGGCATGAAAAGAGGAGCAACATTAGCCATTTTCAAAGCTCAAGAACCGCTGATTCAAAATATTTGTACTCTTCTTCAAGCTCTTATTTGAGGACACCTCCTTATGCACACACACCCATAAAGGGCTACAAAGAATTTAGGAGCAATTTAGAACATAAGCAACTGGTCTCCTTTTCAAAGTACAATAATGGAAATAGTACTACAAAACACAAAACACAAAATCAGGTCATGGATGACGAATAGAACATGAGTTATCTTCATTGGATGAGAAATTCAGCTTCCTCGATGGTTACACAGAGAAAAGAAAGAAATTTGGTATTAAGTACATAAAGAAAGATATTATTTGGGTTAGTGATCATAGGTACCCTTTAGAAGAGAAAGAATTTAGAAAGTTGAATAAGATTGATGATGGTGCAAAGAGTGACTCAAGTTCTCATCGAATTGTAACACTATGACTTCGGTATCTACTCAAGTGGCCAATGAGAAATAGGATGAATAATTTGTATATCGGACATCCTATGTGGTGTCTACATGGATATCCATTAAGTGATTGATGGAATCTCTACCAAAATGATTTGATTTGAATGATTTTAAAAGCTTATATATTAAATTAAAGCAATTGAAAGTTTAGATAGTAAATTCATAATTTAGCCTTTTGGTTTTGATTAGTTTGATCATTGTTTTTTAATGGTTAAACTCTTGAGGTAACTTATAATTAAGGACACTTTCTTTCCTGTTTCGTATCCTACACGGTACTCCTTTTGACCATATGTCAGCTAAAGATTGTGATCCTCTACGGTTAGCTTATTCAAGGTGAAATGTGAAGCCATTTCAATTAAAAATTTATCAACTTTTAGGATGAAGCCATGCCATCTACTATAATCATGAGGATTCTTATGTTCCTTAAAACCCTTACCTTAAAATAGGGTATCATAAAAATTGTTACATTTGATGGTAAATTGTGGTGTTACAACTAACAAGTGTGCTACTACCAAACATGACAAGTTACTGCCAAATTTAAGAACTTTACCATCAAATATGAACAAAATACTAACAAATGTGACACTTGCCATGTTTTAAGGCAAGGAGCCTAAGTTGAACCTCTACAATCATTAAATATTTCATGTGAACACCTCTCTCTTTCTCCTTAGTGTGTGTTTGGAGGTTTGGATAGGAAGGGAAGGAGGGGTAGCTAAAAGGAAGGGATGGGAAGGGAATGTAAGATACTCTTCCCGTGTTTAGATGTTAAAAAAATAATAGGAGGGTTAGTAAGGATAAATTAGCAAGTTTCAATCCATTTCCCTCTAGTTCATACCCCCCAAATTGAAGGGTATTAAAAAAAATTTGGAGGGGATAAGGGGATAAAATCCTTTTCCTCTTTTAAGAAAAGAGAAATTTTAATTTACATCCTTGAAGTTTGGTGTTTGTCTATTTACATCTTTAAGTTTTGGTTTATCTTAATTAGGGATTTGAGATTTTAATTTGTTCCAATTTACATCTTTGAGTCAAAATTTTACGTGGCGTCCAATACAGCAACTTGAATAGGAAAATTTCCAACATTTAACGGAGAAAATATAATATTTTTGCAAGTTATGGAGGAATAATCATATCGTAAACTGGTGCATCACCTTCTTCATGATTCTTCCACTTATCCATGTGAAATCATTTACTACGAAAATTGAATTGATATTATTTGTCACATAGTATGAATTTACGATGAAATGTGTATGAAATTTCTGGGTTATTTAGTAGTGGATTGATAGCCTAGTTAAGAACTCAAGAACCCTAAAAGTAATTTGGGGAAAACAAAGTTCTCTAAATGAAATTGACCATCAAACTCATTTGTTTACAACAGTTAATATGCATGCAAGGGACGCATGCAATTATAAGGGTGGGTACTTTTCCACTTAAATTACCATATTGAAGGTAACGTAGGAATTCTATAGGAAGAGTTCGACTCAAGTAAATTGGAACAATTTAAAGCCTCAGGTCTGAAACAAACCAAAACTTAAGGATGTAAATATGACATTTACCAAATTTTAAGGATGTGGATTGGAATTTACTCCTAAAAAACTAATCCCTTCCCCTCCCCTCCCCTCTGTCCCAAACACAATTGTTGTGGGTAAAGATCACTCTCCAATAACGCAACGACACATGGCACGACTAGGGGCAAAATAGTTATTTTGCTATCCAATGGTAAAATAGTAAAAACCTATTGAAGGAATTAAGGGTAAAAACCATCCTAAACCTATAGAGCAATCTCAACTCCCCATTTAATCTTCATTCGACGATCCAAATCGTCTGTCATTAATGACATTCACTCCACCTCTCCACTATAATGCAAATCTCATTTTTTAATTAGGTTCCAAAATCTTGTACCTGAACTCTCTAATCACAGTTATTCTTTTAAACTGCATTATTGACTTGAGCAACGAAATGTCTACACGAAGACCAACTTCGAGCCCTCATCCAAGCATTCTAGATTTCTTCATAGGCACTCCAATACTTAGCCTTCTAATAGAGTAGGACTAAGGAGTAAGACCTTAGCCTTTCATTCCATACTCAATATCCCCCCTCTAATACTTGACTCTAGAAAAAGGTATTTCCCTTTTTGTGTGCATCAGATTTCGAGCATTAACAAATTGGCTCTGTTTATGAGAAAGAAGTAGCCCACACCAAATAAATTGTTTGAAGATGTTTTCAAGAGAAATGTCCACCTGAAGTAGTACACTCAGTCCAAGCTTCGAAAGTACTCACTAAACTGACTGCCAGCACTACTCAAGTTCTCCAAATAATTAAACTTATTGATTTGTGACAAATATCTCTAGAGTAGTAGTTAAAAGACACATCCTAAGAAATTTTTCTTTACCTAAATAAAACTAGTCAATTTTAAGACAAAAACAACTATAGAAATAAAAAAAAAATACACAATAGGCTTAGTTTCATGTGTTAATTAGGTCGGTATGTGTCATTCTCCTGCACTAATGATCATGACACCCTTGTCATTCCTAAAGTATAATTGTCTTCATCATAACTAGAGAGGAAGGTGTAGAAGTTGTTGGTTTGTTGCGCTCACCTTTGTTTACCACTTCGATGAGCCTAAGGCCACCAAATTGTCCTTCATTGGAATTATTCTTTTTCACTAGTGGTACTAGAGTTAGGCAACCGCCCTAAAAATGAACATGCCATTGGAGTGTGGAATGATTACTGCCTTATTGTCCCTAATGAAATTCAATCCAAACAAAATATCATGGTCGTCCACATCATCAATCATGAAGTCGACTTTCCCCTTCCAATCACCAATGCACACATCCAAGCCTTTAGCAACACTGTGGATTGCCTTTGGTTTGGAGTTACAAGACTTTAGACAACCTTCCTTTTTCATAAACTCAAGTCTTAGTCGTATGGCTTCTTTGAAATCAATGATGTTTGTGTCGAACCTCGTGTCCACTAACGCTTGGACCTTCTCCCCACTCATTTTTGTATCAACATATGTTAGTTTCTTTCCAACCCTCGTGTTTATTGGATCTTTATCCTTTTGACTACCATGAGCAATAACCACAAGAAATTTAATGGCACCTAGCTGAGCATTTTCACTGTTAAAGTTTCTACAGTAATCCCTTGACTTATTCCTATTTTATCTTTGTTGCGTGTCAAAGCATTCAACCTATACTTGATTGGATAGTCTTATGCTAGCTGTGGTCCCTCACACTTGTTGTCTCTCTTATTTTGTGGTCTAAAGAAACACCAGTCCTAGTTGCCATGCTTCTCATACATGTCATCATTCTTTTTTTTTCTTTCGTTACCACTAGATTCATTATCAGGAGATTAAGTAGATGGTACCTTTTTGGAACTATTGACATGGGCTCCCCCACTTTTGTCGAGGTCTAATTTAGAAGTCCTAGGTTGAACCTCCCTTCGATCATCGTCAAGCTTCTTGAGTGCCTCTATGGCCAATGTCATATTTTGCACACCAGCCCTTTTTAACTCATGTGCAACCTACCTTTATAAACCATCCAAGAACCCATATAATGCTTGATTTTTAGGCATATTTGAAATCTAAAAAAACATAGCTGAATATTCCTTAAATAGTCCCTAATTGATCCACTTTGCTTCAAACACCGCAGCTTCCTATGCTCCACGTAACTTCTGGATAAAACTGTTTCTTAAGCTCACCTTTAAACTTGCTCTAAGTGGCAATGGAGCACTTATCTTTTTCTATGTTTTGTGTAGACATCTCCACCAAAGTTTTGCGGTGCTTGATAGGTACATGGTTGCGATAGAGATCTTCTCATAATTATTTTCCATCTTGAGAGCCTCAAAGTACCTCTCAAGCTTCCACAAGAAATTTTCCACCACCCGAGCATCCCTTGTGCCATCATATCATTTTGGATCGAGCGTCTTAAACTTTCTGTGCATTTGTTTTGCTCTTGCGCCCCCTCCACTCTAAAGGTTGATTAGTACTTTCTTGCACACAAGCAATTCAATAGGTAATTCCTCAATAGTAGTCTCAAGTTCTATGGTTTTATCTCACTCTTCATGATATAGCTCAAACGTTTCAAAATGGCTCTTATGTGCCTTTTCCAAAACATACACACATGAGAGGAGAAAATAAGATTGTTACATGTAAGTCTGAAAGCACACCATCTCTATCAACTTTTGAAGTCATGAAATGACAAATCATGCATAATTATTTTCAAACATGTTTTAGTACATAGGATATGTTTATCAAGCTCTTCCAAAACATACACACATGAGAGGAAGAAATAAGATAATTACATGTAAGACTAAAACCACACCATCACTATCAACTTTTGAAGTCATGAAATGACACATCATACGTAATTCTTTCCAAACATATTTTAGTATATGGGATATATTTCATGAGCTATTTTTCCCTTTATTTTTGTTTCTTCTTCTTTTTAACATTATTTTAAAAAAATCACACACACACACACACACACACACACACACACACAAATATATATATATATATATATATATATATAGAGAGAGAGAGAGAGAGAGAGAGAGAGAGAGAGAGAGATTATTACATACATATATAAAAAGCAATCTATAAACTAGTAGAATCTGTACGTAAATTATAAAATAGTTACATGTAAGACTAAAAACACACCATCTCTATCAATTTCTGAAGTCATGAAATGACACTTATACGTAATTCTTTCCAAACATATTTTAGTATATAGAATATGTTTTATCGAGCTATTTTCCCATTTATTTATATATCTTCATATTTTTTTACATTATTCAAAGAAAAAATCACACACAGAAAGAGAAATATTATTACATACATGTATAGAAAGCAACTTGTAAACTAGTAAAATTTGCATTATAAATTATAAAATAGTTCTATATAAGACTAAAAACACACGATCTCTATCAACTTTTGAAGTCATGAAATGACACTTATATGTAATTCTTTCCAAGCATATTTTAGTATAAGGGATATGTTTCATTGAGCTCGTTTCCCTTTTATTTATGTTTCATCTTCTTTGCTAACATTATTAAAATAAAAAATTAGAGAGAGGGAGATATTGTTGGGATTTTTCCTATAAAATCCACCAACTCAAATTTTAAGCAAAAAACATAACCACAACGGTTAAATACACAAAACAAACAAGTATGATGAACACAATAATGTAACGTGGTTCAACAAACTTTTTGCCTATGCTACTTACAAACTCATAACTTTATTAATCTTTGATCACAACTTTAAGAAAAATAAAGTTACTATTCTCACAACCTCATTACCCAAAAATCCCAATACACCCAAAACTCTTAACCTAGCTCTAGTTGTAAATCCTTATAATTTATAAAGTATTTTGGACTTTCAAATGTGCTCTCTACCTTCTTTAGAACCCCCTTTATATAGAAGATATTTTTCTAATACTACTAGGAAAATAACAACAATATAGTAAACTACTACTACTACTATTAGAACAAGCAATGATCCAATAGGAAACTACTACTATTCCTACTAGAACAACCAACTAAAAAATAGATAATCACATTTCTTAAACCAATTAGAATTCATCATTGTGAGGATTTAAGCCAAAATCCTAACAATCTCCACCTTGGCTCAAATTCTCCACCTCATCAACAAATCTGACTCTCTTCTTGGTTAGTGCAATCCTTCCTTTTGATCCTTCCGTGTCTCATCCACCTAATTTTCCAAGCAAAACATTCCTATCAAACACATATAAGTCCTTCTTGTTCATAATATCATTCAACACTACATTTAATCCATTAAGAACTTGCATCTATCCATTGCCCGCGGTCTTTATAATGACCCGACCTCCCACTTAACATAATATTATCCGTTTTGGTACACTAGGTCTCACGACTTTAAAACACATTGTGTAAGTAAATGTGACAATCACTTAACAACCCAATCATATCCTCTCTAGCCGATGTGGGATACCAAGACTTGAATCCATCTTGGGGTGTCACAATCTCCCTTCCTTTTGGCACAGTATTCTCGCTGTGTGGTCCCACACTCGGCAACTGATCATTGAACTTTCGAGATTCGACTTTGATACCATTATAACAACTCCACTTCCCACTTGACACAATATTGTCCGCTTTGGCACACCAGGCCTCACGGCTTTAAAACGTGTTGTGCAAGTAGAGGTGACAATCACTTAACAACCTAGACACATCATTTCTAGTCAATATGGGATACCAAGACTTGACCCTATATTGGGGTGTCACACCATGTACATCCCATCTTATCAAGCTTTGCCAAAGAGATAATATTTTTAGTGAGGGAGGAAACAAACTTTAACTTCTCAAGTTTCTTCATGCTTCCATCATGGAGTTTCAATCCTAAGCTTCCCTCACAATCAATTACTTTGTGTTTCCCACATGCGATAGCAACTGTGACATGGGTAAGTTCCTTTATACATTTAAAGTAATTTTTCTTGTTGAATATGTGTGTGGAAGACATCGAATCAAGTAGCATTGTATCACTTTCATCAATATTTTTCTTCAATGTGCTCAATAATTAGCACTAATTCTTCATCACTTCCCTCGGTGATATTAGCACTTTTGCTACTCTTTTCACTATCACTCTTCTTCTCACTCATCATTCTAAACTATTTTAAATCATCCTTCATGGCCTTACAATAATATTTCATGTGTCATATTTATCCATAATAGAAGCACTTCTTGTCACTGTCATCTCTAGGCCTAGATTTAGATCTCCCCCTTGAGTAACTGTTCACTCTCCATTGACTCTTCTCTCGATTAGAAATCTCTATAACAAGTGCTTAACTACCACTAGACAAGTTTTCATTTCCCATCAGCCTCATATTCTCACACAGGAGCGCGGTCGCTTCATCTAAACTCAATATCGACTTACCTACCAACATTATCCCGGACCACGATCCTCTCCACTTAAGAATTGAAATAAAGATCAAGTCATAGTGAGATTGAATGCTTGTTGAGCAAAAATATACCTAAATTAATAAGCAAATATTTGAACAGTTTTACTTGCAAGTGCACAAGGTCAATAGTAGCATAGTGTGCAAATGCGAGATTATCTCCACAGGGATTGGTGAATTTCATTTTAGAATCAATTTCACAATATAAAATTATAGAAATAAATATTGAGTTTGAATTTGATAATGATAGAAATATAAGGCTTTGATATCCACCACTAATCATACTTTCCCAATAAGTAATGTGCCAATGCTCTAACCATACTGTGAATACCTAATGTTGTCAACCTAAGAGCATGGTGTATACTCCTTAAACTATTGATTTCCCTAAGCCATGAGTCAGGCATGGTGTATACTCTAACTCCTTTCTTTCTTAAAGGATTTAGCATGGTATATACTAAGTTGTTCTTTAAAAGAGCATAAGTTATGTGAAAATCGACAAACACACAAGACCTAAGGCATGTTATATACTCCTGGTTTCCTATATTGATTAACCCAAGAATCCAGCATGGATTTCTTTTGTTACTAGTGCCAGACCCAGGACTCAGTCATCCAAATTGATCTAACAAACTAATCCATACCACATGCATATGTTGATCAGGCAAACACATATGAGGAATTCAATAAAATAGGCATTAATCAATTAAAGCATCATAATACAGTTATTGCAAATGCAACAATACTCATATATGGAAAAGCATAATTAGGGCTTCAATCGAGCCCTATTAGTAAGTTTGTTACACATGGTGGTGCTGTTACACATCTTCATAATGTAAACTAAAGAGAAAAGAATAAACCCAAAAAAAATACTGTGGAGAAGAGTCATCACTTCGTCTCCAAGCTAAAAAATGAAAAGAAGATTAAAAGTATTGTTTCTATATTTTATATACCTATTTATAAGGTTCTAAGGACACCTCGAAACCATAATTTTCAAAACAAGACCCGAACTATTCTTTCCAAAACTGGCTCTGCCGTTTTACTGCACATGTGCGCTCGATCTCATGCTTGTGTGTTTGAGCGCAAGGATGCGTTTAAGCCTTCTATGTGTGCGCACGAGTGCTTGTGCGCTCGATCACACTCTTATGTGCTCTATCGTACTTGGCTGTTTCCAGGTCTTCCAGATTTCTTCCTTTGAGTTCCGAAATGCCATTTTTTTCTCTAAAAACCTATGAAAACATAGAAAACACAAAAATGAAGTAGAACAGAATAAAATACATAAACAAATAGGTTAAAAAATGTAAATTAAGGGGCTTAAATATGAATATTTAAGCACTTATCACACCCCCAAACTTACATATTGCTAGTCCCTTAGCAATACAAAACGAAAAAATAACTGAAAAACAATAACAAAGATAAATTTATCATTCATAATATCTAAAAATTTAGGTCGCACACAAAACCATGATATTTATTCATGAGCAGGCTTAAAATATAAACACATCTTCGCAATGAATAAGAGTTTTAAAACCTAATCACTTACTCGAGGCTGGTTAAAGCATTCACAAGTCTGACTTAGTGTGTGGCGAATTAGCACATAAAAGATGAAGCTTCCAAATAACTCCAATGTCTATGCAGTGTTTCGGTGTCTTAACATTCATCGAATTTCCTATCAGAATGAATAATAATGGCATAGTTTTATTCTTTCTTTTTCTTTTATTATGAGGTTTTTGCCATGTTGAGTTCCCTTAAGCTTTCTAATTGACCCATGTAGCGAGTGTTTAGCCAATGACTCCCAAACCAGATGGTTTTAAGGCATTAGGTGTAAAGACACCCCTAAGGACTTACTAACTCAAGTCAAAAATGCTACAAAACTAACTAGTCTTAATGTTGCCAAGCAAAATTCTCACATTTTGACGTGAACACTCACTGCTTACTGAGGCAAGAGGTCCAGTTACTCAGTGGAAGCTTTATTTAATGATCATTATAAGCACAATTACCACTTTTTGACGTGAACACTCATTGCTTACTAAGGCAAGAGGTCCAGTTACTCAGTGGGAAGTTTATTTAATGATCATTAGGAGCATTTTATTTTCTTTTTTTGTGCAAATTTTTTTTTCTATATTTCTATGCCAAAGTGTTCTTCTAACAAGTCATCTGATTACAGTTAGGCCATGAAAACATACATATATAAAAATTATATGTCATACCCCACACAGTTATGTGCTAATGTGCTCGTGTTAGATTTAGATCAAACTTGTGAATTCTTAAATTCCTTAAAGTAAGTAATTAAACTTTTAAAACTTTATTATTAGACCATGTGTTCTAGATTTTAAGCTTACTAATGAAATCTTATCATAATATTTGTTTAAATCAACCTAAATTTTCAAAACAATATGAACAAGCATTTATATTTTCAATAATACTAAAAAAAACTAGGACAGAGTGTGTGAATGTGTCGCCCATACCCCTAAACTTAAAATACACACAATATGAACAAGAATTTATCTTTTCAATAATACTAAAAAAAACTAGGACAGAGTGTGTGAATGTGTCGTCCATACCCCCAAACTTAAAATACACATTGTCCCCAATGTGTGAGTGACATAGAAAGATCTAACCCGGGAGATAGAGAACTAGATGGCTGGCATGGCTCGTAGCACACCCCCAAACTTGAACTGATGCACACACATTGTCCCTGAAAAAGAAAAACAAACATAATACCGAAAAACAAGAGATACTAATAGTAAGCAGTTATAAAAATAAATACTACAAGAAATGTTAAAATACTAAAAATAAAAATGATATGTTTTGGGGTGCCTCTCATGAGCGTTAAGTTTTACATCTTCAGTTAGACGGTGCACCTCTCTCACTATTGGTCTCCAGGTGGTGCAGTTGATGAGGTGCCAGGGGCAGGAGGTAGTCGATCAAGAATGGTCTGGAGCATCACCTTCTGTCTCGTAAAACGTGCCTTCAAGCCATCGATGCACTGATGCACTAGTAATGTAGCCTCTCTATCCTCCCGTCGAATGTCAGAGAGATCGCACCGAAAAGATGACATCTCCTTTAGAATGTGCTGGTACTCAATGGGTCGAATGTTTGGATAGTCCTTATCCTAAGTATGGCTGGCTGTGGGGTGCTCGGTCTCTATAGGATCATTTTTCACCCTCTCAACAGCAAATGCATACCCTCAGGGTCCTCTAAGCATGTGCGACTAGCTCAGGGTCCACTAAGCCTTCCCAAAGAATGGGTGCTCACTCATCGATCCACCAATGGAGGAGCCCTTAATCCCCTTATTCTTTAATATGTAGCTGATGATGAACAGGAATGGGAGCCCCCATTCATTCATCGTGGTGACCTGACGTGCATGGGCATGGTCCCAAAACTTATATAACTGGCTCCAAATGACAGCCAGGATGGAGTACCAGTGGCCTTGGTGGAATGCATACAATGTTTGTAAGAATTGGTCCCTCTTTTGGGTCTTGTGCCCTAATGGACACACATTCCGCTGAAGAATGGAATCCACGAGCCAAAGTTATGGAGGTAACTTAGATCAGCTCCCCGTATTGTTATGCCGATTAGCGTACTGCCCAGCACACATGTCCTCAATGATGGAGGACAAGGGGAAGGACTCCGACTGCTCCTCCATTTGGGTGTCCACAGGAAGGGACTCATCACAACAATGAAGAGTAGCAGCTATATCAGCAGAGAACACATCTATATAATTGCCCTGGATCGATGAAGACAAGACACTCGGCCTGCTGCAATCAAAAGACGGGTTCACATAAAACTAGACAACGAACCAGGTGTAGGCAGTAGAGCATACAGGCTTGAACAACCTCTTCAATCCCCGATGCTTGAATTCTTGGACTACCCATTGAGTGGCTTCCAAGTTCTTGAAGTCAGTGTCAATGTTGAATGTAGTTTCGGACAGATCTCTCATTGTTCAATACTGGGCCGGGATGACTGGGCACGACTTCCCGAGGCACGTACGGTGGAAGCTGTCTGTTTAGGCGTGTTGGCTAAGTTTCTACAAAAATTATGCTCGATCTCAGTGAAGTGCGTTCGATCGCACTTGGCCTATGCACTCAATCACAGTGTTCCCTGTGCTCGATCGTACTAACTGAACTATGACTGAGGAGTTTTATCGAATAGCTTGTAGGTGATAGTGATTTGAAGCTATGGGCAGCACTCTAACAAGGTCTTAACCTCCTGCAAAACCAAAATACAACCACACAAACAAAAAAAAAAACACATTATATATCAAATAATTAGTAAAAAGATAAATAAAAAACGTGTGTGATTGTGTGTGATAATTCAAAAACGTGTATGGACATACCTGGAACCATGGAGTGATGGCAGTGTTTTTGTGAAATGTGGTGATGACTGATGGTGATGAGTGAGTGTTGATATGGGATGAGAAAGGTTTGGTGTGGGAGAGGTTTAGTGTGAGTGAGTTTGAGTGCCATGTGAGAGTAAGAGTGCAAGAGAGAGAGAGAGAGAGTATGTGAGTGAAAGTGAATGTGAATGTGAGAGGAAAAACAAGCTGACTTAAAATATGCACGTTAGTCTCTGCCCTGAGTGTGGTCGATCGCACTTGTGCGCAAGTGTGTGCATTGGTGTGGTGCGCTCATGCGCCTTTGAGCGCATGATGAGGCTGCACTCGAGCATACTATAGTGTGCGCTCGATTGCAAGGACAGAAAGTGCTGACAACTAAATAAATTATAAAAAGGACTAAAAAATTTAAAATAATGAAAACAATTAGCAAAAATAAAACTATGTCGTACTCAGTGGCCTCAATACCACTGACCTCAATAAAGGCACTTGAGCTATAAGTTTATCAAAGTATGGACTACTCAAACGCTCTCTATAGCTGCTGCGGTGTTAGTCTTTTGGCAGGGAGTACTTAAAGTCCACTACATATGGCTCAAATGCTCTTGGTGTTGCTGCATATTGATCATGACTCAATTTTTCTAGCTCATTCAAATGTAACTTCCTCTTATCACCCGATCTTGGATGCATGGGAGAGACTTCAGGGAGGTGCACAACTTCAAATATGTCATCAGTATCATCTTCAGATGCAAGCTCAATATCCGATCTTTTGAAATGATAGGTTATGGTGGTCTCCAACGGATTAATGTGCTGGACTTGAAAAACTTGCTCAGCAACACCTTGCATCAAGCATACATTAGAACATTCCATATCATCTTTAGGTGAATTTAATGCATCAAATATTTTGAATTCTATCTCCTCACCATTTACCTTTATAGTGACAATACCCTTTTTCACACAAATATTTGTATCATTAGTTATCATAAAGGGTCTTCCTAAGATTACGGACAGAGGTAATGGCATAGGATATTCTTCCATATCTAATACAATAAAATCATCAGGTAAAATAAATTTACCTACGTTTACCAAGACATCCTCAAGAATACCTCTTGGTCGTTTGATGCTTCTATCTGCCAGTTGCAAGTTGATGGAAGTTAGTTGAAGCTCCCCCAATCCTAGTGTCTTGAATACAGTGTATGGCAGCAAATTTATACTTGCCCCTAGATCCAATAATGCATGCTAAAAAAACTAGTCACCTATCCTGCAGGGAATGGTAAAACTACCTGGATCTTTTAGCTTGGGTGGTAATTTCCTTGACAATACCGTGCTTACCTCTTCAGTTAAAGCCACTGTTTAATACTCCTGAAACTTCCTTTTATTAGTGCTACAACCCTTTAAAAATTCAGTGTAAGCAGGAATTTGTCGAATTGCATCTAATAAAGGAATGTTTATTTATACTTTTCTCAAAATTTCAAAAATATCATGCACTTTATTTTCTTTCTTTGGCTATACTAACCTTTGAGGGAAGGGTGATGCATTCACTTTCTCCATTTCACTTACCTTGGATGTGGACGCTTTTAATGGAGATGCTTGTGTAGGCTCATCAGCTCCTATAATCTTACCATTTCTGAGAGTTGTCATGGCATTCAGTTGCTGATGTCCTCTTGGATTAGGTAGTGTTTAAGTTGGAAGCTCACCTTGCTTTCTGCCACTCAGTTCCTTAGCTAATTGCCCCATTTGTACCTCTATCCTTTGAATGGCTTGTCCATGTTTTGTAGTGGTTTGTCTTAGCTCAGTCCAAAATTGACTTTCATCTGCCATGAACTGATCTTGTGAAGTCATCAACTGTTGTTGCTGAGTTGCCAATTGCCTCACAAGACTCTCTAGGTCACTTTTCTTTGTTTCAGGAACTGAGTGGGCTGTTGGTTGGGAGTTCCTTTGCGGCCCTTGAAGGTTCAGGGCATTCTAATTGTTGCTCCAAGAGAAGTTGGGGTGGTTTTGCCATCCAGGATTGTAGGTGTTTGCATATGGTTTGTTGTTTGGCAGATAGTTGTTTGGTCCCACATAATTCGCTTGCTCTGGATCTGCAGATGAATATAAAGGACAAGTCTTAGTATTATAATCAAAATGAGAACATATAGCATATACCTGGAGTGGTGTAACTGGTGGATTAGGTGAGGCGTTCTGAGCAGTTATGGCTTTAACAAGCAGATCTAGCTTCCTCTGCATAGCAACTATCTGATTAGAGGATCCACCACTTAGAGTCACCTCATACATACATTTGCTCTTAACTCCTTGTCTACCTCTAGAGGAGAATTGTTGGGTGTGCTCACTTAATGTCTCAAACAGCTCTATGGCTTCTTCACTGCTCTTTTCCATCAGCACACTTCCACAACCTGAATCCACAATACTTTTATTAGTATCACTCAAACCTTCATAGAAAGCTTGTACCAGTTCATCTTAAGGAAGATTGTGATGTGGGCATTTGAGTAACAGTTCGTTAAAATATCCCCATGCCTCAAAGAACAGGTCTCTGTCCTTCTGTTGGAAATATTAAATTTCCTTCCTCATTTGTCTTGTCTTTTGAGTTGGGAAAAACTTCCTTAAGAACTTACTGGCCAACTCTTCCCAAGTGTGGATAGAAACTGCAGGCAATTAATTGTACTATAGTTCAGCATTATCATTTAATGAAAAAGAGAAAAGAATTAACCTGACTCCCTTTTGGTTTAGGCCCCAGATATGCTGGAACTTGCAGAGATCAAAGAATTCCCGAATGTACAAGTGTGGATCTTCAGCAGGTGTACTCCTAAAATGTGTCAATGCACTGAGTATCTGTGGAGATATGTAATAATTTCCTTCCGCCTTTGGTTGATAAGCAATGTTCCATGGAATAAAGGATTGCTTCATAGGTCTTAGCTTAGGTGGCGGTTGGTTGTCAAGCTGATCCGTCATTGATGCTTCTTCCTCGAATTCTTCTACCTCTTCAGAGTTGTCTCTAAGCCTTTGTCGAATGGTCTACTCAAGCTCTGTATCGAGGGGAAAGAAAGTTGGATTCCTGGATCGAAGTCCTTTCATGAATCAATTGAAATGCTTTAGTACAACAGTTTCAGTACTGCTGCTCGGGTAGCCTCAACCTCAAATGCGCTCGATCGCACCAAAGAGTGCGCTCGATCCCAGTGCCACAGATGAAACTGCTATAGTACTTGAAATAGAACAGAAAACAAAAATAAATTAGGTTTATAATGAAACAGAATAAAACATAATAGAAAAAATAAAAATGAATGAAAAATAATCCTAAACAGAAATTTAGCGCAATCCCCGGTAACGGCGCCAAAAACTTGTTGTGCAAAAATATACCTAAATTAATAAGAAAATATTTGAATAGTTTTACTTGCAAGTGCACAAGGTTGATAGTAGCATAGTGTGCAAATGCGAGATCATCTTCACAGGGATTGGTGAATTTCGTTTTAAAATCAGTTTCGCAATATAAAATGATAGAAATAAATATTGAGTTTGAATTTGATAATGATAGAAACATAGGGCTTTGATATCCACCACTAATCATACTTTCCCAATAAGTAATGTACCAATGCTCTAACCATACTATGAATACCTAATGTTGTCAACCTAAGGGCATGGTGTATACTTCTTAAGCTATTGATTTCCCTAAGCCATGAGTCAGGCATAATGTATACTTAACTTTTTTCTTTCTTAAAGGATTTAGCATGGTGTATACTAAGTTGTTCTTTAAGAGAGCATAAGTTCTATGAAAATCGACAAACACACAAGACCTATGGCATGTTATATACTCCTGGTTTCCTATGTTGATTAACCCAAGAATCCGGCGTGGATTTTTTTTGTTACTAGTGTCAGACCCAAGACTCGGTCATCCAAATTGATCTAACTAACTAATCCATACCACATGCATATGTTGATCAGGCAAACACATGAGGAATTCAATAAAACAGGCATTAATCAATTAAGGCATCATAATACAGTTATTGCAAAGGCAATAATACTCACATATGAAAAAGCATAATTAGGGCTTCAATCGAGCCCTATTAGTAAGTTAGTTACACATGGTGGTGCTGTTACACATCTTCATAATGTAAACTAAAGAGAAAAGAATAAACCTGAAAAATACTGTGGAGAAGAGTTGTCACTTCGTCTCCTAGCTTAAAATTGAAAAGAAGATTAAAAGTATTGTTTCTGTGTTTTACAGGCCTATTTATAAGGTTCTAAGGACACCTTGAAACCCTAATTTTCAAAACAAGACCCGAACTATTCTTTCCAAAACTGGCTCTGCCGTTTTACTGCACGTGTACGCTCGATCTCATGCTTATGGACTCGAGTGCAACCTTACGCTCGAGCCTTCTATGTGTCTGCATGAGTGCTTGTGTGCTCAATCACACTCTTCTGTGCATGATCGCACTTAGCTGCTTCCAGGTCTTCTAGATTTCTTCTTTTGAGTTTCAAAATGCCATTTTTTTCTCTAAGAACCTATAAAAACATAGAAAACACAAAAATGAAGTAAAATAGAATAAAATATATAAATAAAGAGGTTAACAAATGTAAATTAAGGGGCTTAAATATGAATATTTAAGCACTTATCAATGTTATAATGGTAAATTTAAATTTGAATATTCTTCATTTGATTATATGGCATTCAATCTCACCATAAACTTGACTCCATTTCAATTTTCAAATAAAGAGGATTATGATCCATTTGCTCCAATAGTTTATAAGATTTTGCCAAAGATGATACAAGAGCAATGCCTTCTCATCATCCTTCAATATTTCTTCTGCATTTAACAATATAGATACTAACTTGTTAAATTCATTTAAATGATCATGAAGACTTACAGCTTTTTCCATATTTAGAGAATAGAGGTCCATCTTGAGACACAATATGTTTGTCAAAGACTTTGACACATAGATGCTCTCGAGCTGATCCTAAAAATCCTTAGATGTAGTTTCCTTCAACACATTATGCTTGATCTTGGGAGCAAGAGCTAATTTGATTGTGCTCACAGCCTTCTTCTGAATCAATTGTCATTTTTTCTCAGTTACTCCTTCTAACTTTTTGTTGGGATGGGGCTGGAAGGAAAAAGAAAAAACAGAAAAGAAAACCATAATAGAATGTGAAAGAGAGAAGAAAAGGAGGAATTATAGGTTTATGAATAGGGAAATCTATAAAAACAAAAGTCATTTTTTGAGTAAGTAGTAAACTCCAACTCATTTCAAAAGAAATACTTTAGAATTTTTATTAAATGCCTTTTCAAAAATTACATACAAGTATTTATATAGTTGTTCTTAGGCTGGCCTGTTAGTTACTGTTATAACTAATGGTAACAGAATGCTAACAACCCTCTAACAATTTGTTACACTACTAGACTTAAGTGTTTTGATTCGAGCACTTCTTCTAAGTATTGGCACTCCTATTAGACCAGTGTGTACTCTTTCTAGACCAGTGTGCACTCTTTCTTGACCAATGTGCACTCTATCCATGTTGTGCTCATCAGTGTGCACCTGATCTGTGCTGCTCTCAGCAGTGTGCACTGGTGCCTAACTTGTATCATTAGTGTGCACCTGATTTATGTTGTGCTCAGTAGTGTGCACTGGTGCTTGGTCTGTATCCTTAGTGTGCACCTAATCTGTGTTGTGCTGAGTAATGTTCACTAGCTCCTGGTATGTATCATTCCCACCCTTTTGGAAACCAACATTGTTCTCAAGGTTCAAGGAATGGTAGGTCTTGATGAAAGCTACTAAATTCTCCCAAGAGGTTTTTTTAGGTAGTAGTCTTTTCCACTAAACTAGTGCTTGGGAAATTATCTTGCCTTTTAAACAAATCTGTCTTATGGTTATAATAGTCTTAGGCATAACAAGAGACTGATTATTGATGCTGCTAGTAGGTAGTGAGTGTACTATGGAATATGGAGAAGGCCCTTCGTATGGTTTTAATTTGGAGATATGGAAAACAGGATGTATCTTGTTGTCCTGTGGTAGCTAAAGCTTATAAGCCACCTTGCCAATCTTCTAGAGGACTTTGAAAAGACCAAATTATCTTTGACTTAGTTTGTTATTAGTCATGTGTGCCATACATGTCTATCTATAAAGTTAAAGCTTGACCAAATCCCAATCATCAACTATAAAGGACCACTCCCTTCTATGCTTATCTGCTTGTGCCTTCATCCTTGCTTGAGCTTGTAGGAGGTTGCTTTTGAGTTGGTGTAATAACTGGGTTTTGGTGGATAAGTGATACTCTATTGCTTCAATGTTAGTGGACTGTTGTATGTAGTCTGGGACTATAAGAGGGGGTCTGACATACACTACTTGAAAAATGGGTCATGCCTATAGCTGAGTAATGGCTAGTGTTGTACCAGAATTCTTCCCAAATAAGGTAAGTATGCCAGAGCTTGGGTTAGTCATGAACAAAAGCTCTAAGGTATTGTTCAAGACATTTGTTCAGGACTTCTGTTTGCCCATCACTCTATGGATGGTAGGAGGAACTCATACTGAGTGTGGTGCCACTGAGAATGAATAAATGCTACCAAAAGTTACAGAGGAATATTCTATCTCTGTCAGAGATAATGGACTTAGGAAACTGATCATGCTTGATCATAATGTTGAGGAAGAGTTCTGCCACTAAAGTAGCTATGTGAGAAGTAAGGAGGGCTCCAAAATGAGCTGCCTTGGAGAGCCTATCAATAACTACCAAGATCATTATGTATCCCTTGGATATAGGCAATCCTGTGATGAAATCCATAAACACATCTTCCTATATCTGATCAGGAATAAGGAGAGGTTGGAAGAAGCCTACAACTTTTGTAGTAGAGTACTTAGTGGACTAGCATACAAGGCAGCTCTGAACAAAAGCTTAGACATCTTTCCTCATATTAAGCTAGAAAAAAATTAGAGGAAAGTCTAAGGAAGGTCCTGAGGACGCCAAAGTGGCCACCTAGAGGAATAGAATGAAACTCCTGGATGAGTATAGTCTTCAAACTTGAATTAGAATTGATTTTAAGCTTGTCTTTATAGTAGAGTAAGCCTTCTTTGCAGGAGTAATCTCGTTGTAGGGCTGAGCTCACTTACAGGTCTTGATGGATACTGATCAACTCAAGGTCAGTAGCATTTTCCTTTTTAAAATCAGCAAGAATGGATAGAGATATGGTAGACAAGGCTAACAAATTTCCTTTTATAGGATTAGGAGTAGCTTCTAGATGTTCTGGAACTCTACAGAGGGCAACAACAACATTATTGTCCTTACTAGGTCTATAAACAATGGTGTAGTCAAACCCAAGCAATTTTCTTAAGTAATGATGCTACTTAAGTGTCACCTGATTCATGAGATTTTTTAAGCTCATGTGGTTTGTCTTGATAATAAACCTTCTGCCCAATAGGTATTGCCTCCACTTCATAACAGCCTCAGTAATGGCATGTAACTCTTTAAGATAGGTAGATGAGGCTTTCATTTTAGGGCCCATCTTTTTGCTAAAAATGCCAAAGGATGACCAACTTGAGTCAATACAGCTCCAATGCCCACATTAAAAGCATTTGTCTCCACTTCAAATTGATTAGTGAGGAAGTGCTAGGATAAGAACCTGAGTCATAGCTATCTTCAATGTGGTAAAAGAGTGTAGTGCTTCTGGAATCCAATGAAAGGCATATTTCTTCACAAGATTAGTGAGAGGGGCAGCAACGACAGCATAATATTGCACAAATTTTCTATAACATCTAGTGAGACCTAAGAGGCCTCTCAATTCTTTGATGGTTGTGGGCACAGACCAATCAAGCATTGCTAGACGTTACTGTTTTCAGGTTAGACACCTTGATAAGACACTAAATGGCCTATATATTCAATAAATTCTTTGCAAAACTCACACTTCTTCTTGTTGGCAAAGAGTTTATTAGTGGATAGGCACTCCAAGACCAGTTGTAAATGATGGTGATGGTCTTCTAAGGAGGTACTGTAAATGAGAATGTCATCAAAGAAGACAGTAAAAAAGTGCCTTAAGAAGGCTTTGAAAACCATGTTCATTGTGGATTAAAAGGTTGAAGGGGCATTGGTGAGTCCAAATGGCATGACTAGAAACTCATAGCATCCATCATGTGTTCTGAAGGCAGTCTTATGAATATCCTTTTCCTCCACTCTAATCTGATGGTAGCCAGCTTTTAAATCAAGCTTGGAGAACACTTTACACCATTCAACTCATCCAATAGCTCATCAATTATGGGGATAGGGAACCTGTCCTTGATAGTGGTAGTATTGAATGCCCTGTAATCAACACAGAATTTACATGATCCATCTTTTTTTTTTTACCAGTAGTACTAGAGATTAAAAGGGGCTTTGACTATTCCTTATGATCCCATTGTCTAGCATTTCTTGTACTAGCTTTTTTTATTTTCCCTAGCTGGAAGTGAGGGTACCTATAGGGCTTGACATTCACAGGTGCACATCCAGGAGTGAGGTGTATGCGGTGGTTTAGGGTTCTGGGGAGAGGTAATATAGTTGGGGTTTGAAAGATAGAATGAAAGTCTTGTAAGAGGGTGTGGATACTGTTGGGAATGTGGGCGGCTTCAGTTTGGGCGGTAGTGTAATACCCGTATTCGTAAAGTAAGGACAAAAAAATAATGTAATAAATATGATATAGAGTTAAAATAATAACTAAATGCGAAAAGTCAAATTTTTATAAAACAGTATAAAAAAATTCGTGAACAATATATAAGAAAAGGAAAAAGAAAAAAAAAGTTTTCAAAAAAAAAGTTTTTTTAAAAAAAAAAAAGAATCAAAATGTGGCAATAGGTGGCAACACCTGCTGCCAAGTTATTTTGTAGGCTGCCAAGTGCAACTTGAAACCTTGCATGTTTGACAGCAAGGCTTTTACGTGGAGAGTTTTTAGGAAGTTGCCAAAATGCATTTTTTCAAACAAATGTGTGCTGCTAAGATTCTATGCAGCAAATTTCTATATATATATACACTTACCAAATTCGTTTAGTTTTCTTTCCATTACACGTTTTCTTTAAACACTTGAGGACCGAAAAAAAGGTTAAAAGAGCAAAATTTTGAAGGAGTTTATGGTGGAATTTCATAGAGAATCACGGGAAGCTATCAGAAAATCAGAAGGTGTTGACGATCAGCAACCAGGGGAAATTTCTGAGAGGAACGGGAAAAACAAGAAGGTGATCCACGGGTAGCTTTAAGTGCTATGTGGTGAGTTAGATTTACTTTAAGTAATCTAAATAAAAAATAGAATATCTAGTAATAATATTAAAATAAATTATTAGTGTATGCCTTGGTGGTAGATGAAAAATTAATTGATAGGCATGATAAGAATTTTGGACATGTAGAAAAGTATTAGGCGAGAAATAATATTTTTGGAATAATAAGTTGATTTAATAATAAAAGCGATAAGTGAAATTTCTTGATGAGCTATGGTTGATGTTTTGACACGAATTATGAGAAGATGAAATTTAGTGGATCTTGACAAGCTTTGATGGATGATTTGATGTGATTTAGGATGAGCGAAATTTAGTAGAATTTTTATATAATTTGAGAAAAATTAGGATAGCCAATTTAAATATTTTGAATTCATGTTGTTTTTATATTACTGTTCATATGCATATTTCATATCATTGTTCATATGCATATGCATTAAATAAAAGAAAAGAACCGGGAAGGGGCCGGTCTAATTGAAAAACCGTGATAGCTGGTATAGGCTGGAAATAAAAAGGACACCGTAACAGCCGGTATATACTGAAAATAAATATCGTGATAGCTGGGATAAGCTGCAAAGAAAAGAACCGGGAGTGGGGCGGTCTAAGATAATAAAAACAAGTGGACATATGGGAAGATGTTCCCTAATAATAATTCATGCATTGCATCTGTTTTAATTATTGCTTGCATTATTGAAACACTTATGTGTGGTGTGTTATTATGAATTTATTTATAGATGGATGAGTCTCACAGAGAGACAGTTATGGTGATAAGAACCATCTAAATGGAAGATTTTATGATGTGAACCTTATTACGAGTTAAGGTGAACCAATAAATAAGAAGAAGATATTGATAGAGAATGGGACTTATGATATGGGTAGTGATAGTGGAATGCTAGTATCAAGTTGTATGAAATATAAATGATTAAATATTGAAAGACTATTTATACAGATTGAGTACTTCTAGTAAATTTAATTCACTGAGCTTGTAAAACTCATCACTTTTTGTACAATGATTTCATGTAGCAGACAGGACAAATAGTCTGGTGGGTTGAGAGTCAGACGAAAGCCACGTACGTGTCAACATCCTCAGACTAATGAGAAAATAAAATAAAAATTTATTTGTAAATATTCATGCATTTTACGTTGTATATTATGTTTAAGTTAATATCAGATTGTTGTATCTCTCCTGTTGAGAGTTGAGGATTGATGTAAAAGAAATTCTGTTAGTATTATTTTTATTGTTGAATATATGTGTTGTTCTGAGATTTTCAAAATATGATGACACCATCTCAGAGGTGGCTAACCTGGGATGGATTGTTACAGGTAGGGTATTCAATTTCCAAATAGAAGTAGGAGATAATGTCATTATAGGCAACTACTTTTTGGAGTTGTTTAGGTTGGATAGGTTGGGGATGGAAGCAAGAGTCTTCTTAAAGGTGTACTATCTGCCCATTCCAGTCAAACTGCATGGTGAGGTCTTTATAGTTAGTGAGGATAAGACCTAGATGTTCTAACCATTGAATGCCAAGCACTATATCTGCCCCTTAGATGGGAAGTACAAAAAGATCCAGTACAAAATCATGGTGCTGCAAGGTTAAAGCTACTGAATAACAAATCTTGTCACAACACAAATAATCACCATTCCCCACATAAACCTTGAAGAGTCTTGATGGAAATATAGGCAAACCCAATCTGAAAGCTACATCTTCTTTAATAAAATTGTGTGTGCTATTACTATCTATCAAGATTTATAAAGTAAAAGGTCCATGTTGTCAAGATAGTCTGAGTGTCCCAAGACTTAGTTAGCCAACTAGAGTATTGATGCTAATTTCTGAGAGTAGCTAAGAGCCATCATCTATGCATTGTTGTGTGGCGCAATCTACACTATCATGGCATACATCATCATCTTGATCACCTATTGAAGTCAAGAATTTTTTCTTGCATTTATGGCCAGGATAATACTTCTCATCACAAGTATAACAAAGTCATTTCTCCCTTCTGTTATTGATTTCAGCAAGACTCAGTTTCTTGAATGGAAATTGTGTGGTGGACTTTGGTGGTACAAGTCTTATTGGTGCAGGTTTGGTGGTGTTTGCAATGGTGAAATTTTGTCTAGGAAAAGAAGAAGAGGGGTTCTTAAAGTTACTTGATGGAAAACTGGAGGTTAGAGTAGTGTGCTAAGAAGGTTTGAATGATTGCTTGAGGTCATTGTACTTGCTTTCTTGCAACCTTTCCATTACCATTGCTTAAATGACAAAAGAGGGCTGAAGAAACAACAATTCCCTTTTGATTTTTGGTTTCAATCTAGATATGAAATGGCTGACAAGAAAGGACTCAGACAAGCCTTGGACTCTTGTTGATAAGGCCTCAAACTGTGTTTGGTAATTAGTAACAGTGGTGATCTCTTATAACTTTGCCAATGTGCCCTGAGGATCCTCATATGATGCAGGACCAAACCTCAATCTAAGGGCTTCAAGAAATGTTTTCCAAGAAGGAAGAAGCCCTATTTTATTCACCCATTGGAACCAAGAAAGGGTAGTGCCTTCCATATGAAGTTAAGAAATGAGTATTCTCTTATCAGAAGGTGTGCAGTGGTAATCAAAGAATTGCTCTGCCTTAAAGATCCATCCTTCTACCTTTGAGCCATCAAATCATAGGAACTCTATCTTGAAACTTCAAGAATGTAAAATACAAGAAGTACTTTCTTGATTTTGAGTCAGACCACCAAGTTCTTGTAGATACTGAAAGTGTGCATGATTATTGTTTTGGATTTGGTTGTCCGATCTCTGATCTTATGAAGATATAAAAGCCTTCAATGTGTAGTTGAGTTTTGCAAATTGAGAATCTGAACTCTTTCTTAGTTCAGAGATTTCTTGATATTGAGAAGTCTAGAACTGTTGAAGATTATCCAACATAGTTTGGAGAGTCTTCACCTGTTCCTCCATTTTGTTGTAGTGCCCTCCATTTTGTTGTACTAGTTGTATAGTAAAAGAAATAAGTATGGGGTTCTTGAGAAAAAGAAATTTAGAAAGGGAAAATGAAAGCACCAATTTTAGGACAGGGCTGGAAGGAAGAAGAAGAAACAGAAAAGAAAACAAGAACAAAATGTGAAAGAGTGAAAGAAATGGAGAAATGATAGGTTTGTGAATGGGGAAATCTAGAAAACAAAAGCCTCTTTTCGAGCAAGTGGCAAGCTCCAACTCATTTCAGAATAAATGCCTTAGAATTTTTATTCAATGCCTTTTCAAAAATTGCATACAAGTATTTATATAATTGTCTTTAAGCTAGCCAGTTAGTTACAGCTCTAACTAACTGTAACAGAATGCTAACAACCCTCTAACTATTTGTTACACTATTAGACTTAAGTGCTTTGATCTGAGCACTTCTTCTAAGTATTGGCACTCCTCTTGGACCAGTGTGCACTCTATCCGTGTTGTGCTCATCAGTGTGCACCTGATCTGTGCTACTCTCAGCAGTGTGCACTAGTGCATGGTCTGTATCATCAATATGAACCTGATATGTGTTGTGCTCAGCAGTGTGCACTAGTGCCTAGTCTGTATCTTTAGTGTGCACTTGATTTGTGTTGTGCTCAGCAGTATGCATTGAAGCCTAGTCTGTATCACTTTTCTTCCTTTAAAATCTTATGAAGATCTTGTTACACTAAAAGATCTTGAATTGTACTCTGCCACAGAGTAATTTTTTTCATTAAATAAAATAATCTCAAATTTAGGTATACGTGTCGACATGGTGACGCAGACACAACAAATAGCAACGACACAGACAGTTTCTTCAAATAGATCTGACGACACTCTTTTGGCAATAAACAAACCAGACTTTGATACCATTTGTTATGATTTTTTATCTAAAATTCACCAACTTAAATTTTAATGTATTATAGGGCCACGACATTTTATAGTTTCTAATCATGTATAGATTTTAAAAACCGTAACCTTCCTGGTCATTCATAGATTGTAAAAACTGTAACCTTCCCTGGTCATTCATTAAGATGCGGATTCTACATGTTTATAAATATAAATTTAGGTATAGATTCTACTAGTTTACAAGTTGTATTTTATATATGTACGTAATAATCTCTCTCTCCCCCTCCCTCCCTCCATCCCTCTTAAGATTTTGGCTCAAATCCTCAAAAAGAAGAATTCTAATTGGTTTGAAAAAATTGGTTTCATATTTTATAGTTGATTGTTCTAGAAAGGGTAGTTGTAGTTTTCTATTGGATCATTGCTTGTTCTAATAGTAGCAATAGTAGTTTACTATATTATTATTATTTTCTTAGTAGTATTAGAAAAATATCTTCTATATAAAGTGGGTCCTAGAGAAAATATATAGCTCACTTAAAAGTCCAAAATATTTTATAAATCAAAAGGATTTACAACTAGAGCTAGGTTGAGAGCTTTGGGTTGTGAGTTTGTTAGAGTAATAACTTTATTTTTCTTAAAATTGTAATCAAAGATAAATAAAGTTGTGAGTTTGATGAACCACTTTAAATTGTTTTGTTCTTGATACATGTTTGTTTTGTCTATTTAACTGTTGTGGTTATATTTTTTACGAAAACCATATATCTTTCTATAATACCTGAAAATAGAGAAGAATGTGGAATGACTTGTTAATATGAAATATGAGATAAAGAATTTAAATGAAAGGAATATTGTTTCCTAAGAGCTCTTAATGCTGTCTTCTGTTATCACCCTTTAAGTGCGGCAAGCCGAGCCGCCAATTCATCATATTCTGGTAGCTTAGGGTGAATATGGCTGGTCAACATCTCTGGCTGCAATGAAGTGTTTCTAGCACGTCCTTTTGTTGCCTCAGTTGTAGTTGGTTGTGGTGGAATAGATGTTGTTCTGGTTGGTGGAGAAAAGGACTCAGATTTTGCATATTTTCCCCCTGTGATGGAACCGGTTCCATCAATTGTTTGCCGTGAAGGAGGAGGTTTCAAATTGAAGTTTTCCTTGCTTCCTAGTTCATAAGGTGAATGTTTCTTACTGCAATGCATCAATAGTCCATCCATTATCTTCTCATCTTCATCCCGTTCATCAATATTACCTGTGAGTACAGATCGCAAACCCTGTCTTGCCTCTTCTTGTTTCACTTCATTTGAATTAATCTTTGCAACCTCATCATCAGCATTTTCAACATTGTCGCGACCAGGTGGCGGCTTAAGAAATCTCCTCCTGACTGATTTTGGTTTTGGCTTAGCTTTACCAACTGAATCATCCTCTTGATTATTTTTCTCCATGCCTACATCACCAATTGAATTTGTTTGCTCCTTTGGGCTGCTTCCATCTTTTTCAACTCTCGGTTTGATATAAGGGGGAGGGGTAAATTTGTAGTAGAACGGCTTCCTACTATCTTCTTCATCCTTACAAAAACTTTTCACTGAACTTGAACTAGTCTGTAAGGAATCTTGGTCGGTGCTGTCTCTTCTGAGAACATCTACTGCTTCATCTTCGCTACTGCTCTGAAGCTTGTTTTTATCATCAATGGAGCTTTTTCTTCCATGAGATGTGAAATAGCTTTCATGTTCTTTTGGTACAGTATACTCCCTCCTTGCGTCTTGGCTATCTCTGTTTCGAAAAGAATCATTCTTACTGTTGTGCCTTCTGTATCTGTCATCATCATTGTTGTTTAAAGAGCCATACTGTTCACTCTGCAAAAGAAAAAAATGTCACCAACATTGAAAAGAGTATCAATATATGAGGAATATCTCTAAATGAATTCAAAGATATAGTTATTGACGACAAAATATGGAGACAAGGGAGGCTTATCCACAGCACATCAAGCAAATTTGAACACTGAACTCCTATCTACCAATGTAGGGGTACAGTAGCCCTTCCTTAGGCTATGATTGGTAGAGAAAAAAAGTAGGTGGAGGGAAGAGGGAGTAAAGAAAAAGAAGAGAAAGCACGTTTATGTTGATTGTTAAGAGAGAAACATAGGAGGAAAGAAAATGGGTTGATTCATCTTTTCATCCCGCTTTTAAGTTATGATTGCCAATCCTCCCTCCTCCCAAATTAGGAGGATTGGAGAGTGAAGAGTAAAATGAGCTAAACTTTTGTCTTTTTCTTCTCTCTCTACTTTTTCGTCCTCTATACCAAATAATGAGGAAAAATCAATTTTTTTCTCACTTTTCTTTCCTCACATTTCTCTCGTAACAATCACAACCTTAGTCTTAAGAACCGTCCTAAATCCTCCATGGATTTTACTTGATGCATGCGGACATTCTAATATTTAACCCCATTCAAATATTGGGTTGGGTTAAACGCAGTAAAAAAAATTTTTGTTTCCTCACTTTTCCTTCCTCTCACATTTCTCTCCTACTAATCACAATCTTAGTCTTAAGAACCCGCCTAAATCCTCCTTGAATTTCAATTAATGCATGAGGGCATTCTAATATTTTAACCCCATTCAAATATTGGGTTGGGGTAAAAGCAGAAAGAACTACTTTGAAGTAGACAATGGAAGTCCATCCACTCCCCATTTTCCAGGTTGGTTTCCATTTCACTTACAAGATGAAACAATAGCTATTTCAAGGTCATAGATAGAGAAACTTACTTGTTCATTTGGAGGCGGTTTAAACAGTTTCTGTTCCAAACCCTTGGAATCCCATTCTATAGAGAATTCTTGTGCTATGTCATGCATTAACTGAAGCTTCATCTCCTTTGAGGGAGGCTCCAATTTAAATGTCTCAGCAAACTATACATAAGCAATTTATCCAGGTCACTGCTAAAAACAAAGGTTTTTATAGACAAAATAGAGCATTGTGTTATAGGGGTGAAGGGCGATGGACTGTCACCTCTCGATTTACAAACAATTCAAGGGAACCCCCATATCTTTCAATGAACAGAGCTCTGAGGTCACGTAGTTCTGGAATTTCAGAAACTCTGGCTGCAGCATATATCAGAGATGATACAGCTTCCCTGCACTCCTCAGGACATTCCCTGTAAGAAGAAAGAATGTAGGCAAAGATCTGTGAATGTTGAATCAAAACACTCTAGAAAAAGAATGGAAACCTCATATCGAAACATAAGAAAGTAGAATTGGATTAAGGCCTCAGAATGCTATTCAACAAAATAATACGAAAATCAAATTCAATACAAATTAAGGAGTCATTTTCTATTTAGCTGGGAAGTTCTTAAGTTAATCCAAATAGTTAGCATGAAAACCAAGAATCTACCTCTCTAAGATTAGTTGTCTTTTTCTACCATCATTCATTTTAAAATAAACTAGGACCTCTGGAGGCTTAGAAAAATGAAATAATGAAATCCTAAATAATAGATTTTAGTGACAAGATATAGAGGCATTTAATTTTAGTAGCAAACATAAGCAAATGCACAAAGACAGTTCAACCCATTTTCAGTTTAATTAAACAAAAGAAAGGAAAAACTGGAAACAGTTTTAACCAGAAATCAAATTCATACTAAAATAAAATTAATGGCATGGTTATAGCCTATAGGCATAGAATAAATTTCCAGATAAAAGCACAATGTAAACAGGAGTGACGGTCACTCAGCACAGTTATATCGCAGCAAAGACAAAAGGGGTAGATGCTTTAGCCCTTAGCAACAGACTGAAATTCTAAGAGGAAGTTTGTCACGCAGAGAGAATGCATAGGCCTATTATCTGTAGCTCTGTCCCTGGTTTTCCTTAGTATTTTTTGTTCATTTTATTTTTAAGTAGCATCTCAATCAAATCAACCAAAAATAAAAGTGTCCCGCAAACAATGTAAAAATTGTGCATCTTGAGTAACTTGGCATAATCAAATTGAAGGGGAGAAGAGTAGAAAATAAATTTACTTCACAGAATGAATAATGATAAATTATTCCTTTTGCAAATGAAAGCAGAGAATTCCACTGAAAGTATACCTCTGATTCTTCAAGAGTGAGAGATGATTTGCAATACACCCATAAAACTGCTCAATAAAGTCATAGCAGGAGAACCTTTTCTGCTCATTCAGAAGCCCTTCAGCCTGCTTCATCATCCACATAAAATAAAAATTTTGACTTGTCTAAGATAGCATGAAGGTTCTATGTGTATATTGATCTACTACTATATCTAAAAGAAAACGTGTACTTGCACACTGCATTGATCTTACACATAATCCCTTTGAGAGAGTTTATAAAACAGTTTATGTTTCTTATAAACATAAACTAGGTCAAACACCTCTAAAAAACAATTTTATGAAATTCTTTGTGTTTTAAAGAAACTGAATTTGTTTTAGAAAACCATTTTCACTAATATTTTACCACACTTATAACTCCACTAATGTTTTACTATAAACCATTGTACAAATCATATTACTGTTTCTACTCCTAGGCCAAATGGTATCAAGCCTGCACTCAAGGCAGCTTGATCATCCACCCGTTTGGTTCAACCTGGGGAGTAACACAAAGACTGTTCAAATTTAAAGAACAGAAAATGAAGTCCAAAGCACATGAATCTTTATGAATCAATAACCTTTGTTCCAAAAAGCCAACAATCATGCAGTGCAACATGGAGCATGTGGATTGAAAGGAAGCACATAGCATCTGTTATCAAGATAAAAATACATCTGATACATGGTAGGGACGTGTGAATCAACAGAGGAAATGACAAAAATGAGCTAGGATGAAAATCAAGCAACATCAAAGGTATATAAATTAATAGAGAAAGTACAAAACTTGTTATGATGAGATGTTATCTCCCTAGAAGCAAACAATGACAATATTCCACAACCAAATAGATGTTATAACAATTAACAACAGAAAGAAAAAGTACACAAAGAAGCATAAAGATTTTACCACTTCCTGGTCATAAAAACGAAATATTGAAAATTCAGTATGGATACAACTAGCAAGGGAACAAAAAATCATCTGTGGTGGTGCTTGGTAAACGGCTGATTATATTGAAAATTGGGTCGACAAAATAAAAAATGATCAAAGCTTAACCTTATATACCATTTCTCTTTCTGGTTAAAGTTTCTAGGGGAAGAAAAAGAAATATATATCAAAATGCGTACACATTTTCGAAAAGAAAGGAAACGCAAATCTATAAAGCAGAGCAATGAAAAAAGAAAGACATTTCTGAAATTCATGCCAAAAATATCATAAAAAACAATGGAAAATCAATCTTGTTATCTAAATAACAAAAAATCATGCGGATAAAAAGCAAATAAATCAGAAATTACCCTGCCAAAAGCATTGTAATCAAGACGACTCTTAAGAAGATCGGCAATATCATTCTTCAAATACTTGTTCACCGTATTCTTTTTCCTCCTTACCGTCTCAAGTCGCGTCTTTGTGAGCTTTATCAATGATTTGCTATATCAGAAGAACCCAGAAAAAAAAAAGTACATAAAATCAATCAACAAACCAAACAAGAAATTAAAACGATGAATTACAAAATAAAAAAGGGTAACCTGTATCTATTACTAACCATTTGACATAGAATTTCGGTTTCCATAACCCATTAAACATTTTGCCTTCTTGAGAAGGACAAAGAAAAATGAAGATGAGTTTATCGAGAGAAAGAAATAGAAAGGTGGTGTTTTCGTCAAAGAGAATGGATTTTTACGTTTATTGGGTTATATATTAAAGGAAAGATCATAAGGTAAAAGAAATAACTGTAAGCTTTATAAATGGGATTCAAGTAAAACCCAGAATCTGCATATCGAGAAGCTGTGAAGCAAAGAAATGAACCAGCTAGCTTTAGAGAGAGAGAGAGAGAGAAAGCCAAGGACTTGGCAGGGAGAGAAATGGGTATTTAGTTATTTAATTAAAGAGAAAAGAAGAGAGAAGCAACAAACGAAAGAAACAGATAAATGGGTCTCTAAAATTAGCAACAAGAAGTTTAAAGGGAAGTCTTTCACAGGTTTCAGAGAGAGAAAACCACAAAACTTAAAAAAGGGAAATAACATTTGTGTAGAGAGAGAGAATCGATCAAGAACCTCCAGATTGGCATTAAAGGGAGCTCAAAAAGCAAAGAATCAAAGCTGGGTTCAGAGAGAGAGATTGGTTTTAGAGAGAGAACGGTCTGCCACGTGTAGGACTGTTCAGTATCCCGCTAAAATAAATTTGCGCGCGTTTTTAACCTTTGATGGCCGATCGTAACCGCAAAAGGTTGAATTACCATAACAGCCTCCACTTCTCAGGTCAATGAGTAAGGGGGCATTTTGGAAATTGGACATGCGTTGAATTTTGCTATGACCTTATCTGTTAATGGTAGTGTGTTTACCGTGGGAAACAGACGGTTGTTTTGGTTCCAAATTTTGTTAATGAATAAATCTCCATGTCTTTCTCTTTCTTCTATTTTATCTGTCAATATTTTTTGAAGTAATTGAAATTATTCTGAAAGAAAAAATAAAACCCAGAAAAGGGTTAATGGGAAATATCCAAAAATAATATAAAAAATAATTTTTGATGTATAAATATGACATAAGTAGTGGATTGGATAAGTTCAATAAATCAAGAGCCATACTCACAATGTGTCAAGCTGCACCGTTTTAGGGGGGTGAGGTTTGGATTATGCACCAATTTTTAATGTATAAAAGATGAAAAATCGCCTTACTCCAAAAAAAAAATACTGTAAGAATGAATATTTGCTGCTCCTTTTTTATTTTAGTGTTTAATTAGACAATTTTTTAGGAACTATTTTTACCTTTTTACTGGTGATGGTGACAATATTTAGTAGAAAATAAAATATATAAAAAAACAGAATTAAGGAAATCAGTAATCCATCTTATCCGTAAAGATTAGAGTAGAAGTCCCTAAATTTTAGTGATAAGAAAGACACAAGTTATGTAGCAGCCCATTAAGAGCTGGCATAGCTTAGCGGACCTGCAACGAACTTTCTAAATAAGACAATAATGTCCTGACAAATTTGATTGAGTTTACTTTTTTTCTAGTAGTTACATCCCGCTTTTATAGCGGGTTTGTACATTCTTTCCCGGCTGAACAATATTTTTAGTTATCTACTGTTCGTGGTTTTCTATTTTAATATTTTAATAAAAGAATTAAAATTATATCTTCAACTTTTTAATTTATCTTATTTTTATCCTCTCGTTAGTTTTTCGTCCATTTTGTTCATAAAATGCAATATCATACTAAGTAGATTTCTTACAATTTTCAACTAAATCATGGTAAAAATTCATCAAAATTTTCATCATTTTTTGTCCTCTCTCTAGAATGTCTCTTCTCTCTCTTCGATTAGGGAGTCAATTAGGGAGTCAGAGATGAACTTGTCCAAGAATCTTTACTCTTCACCTCAACAATAGCATAAGCTACTGGTTAGATTGCAATCATTAGCATCTATACCCACAGTAGTTACAAATTGCCCTCTATACACTCATATCATAAAACAACCATCAAGAAAATGGAGGAAAATGGAGATGGTGGAGGTTTGGTTTTGGAATTCTCTCATGGTTGGATTTGAAGAGAGATGCCTTTTGGTGAATTGGTTTTTTTTTATGGTTTATTTTGTTGGATTTACTTTACATGTGGCTTTGACGAATCAATAATTTTTTTGGCACAGACCCACAGAGAAAATAGAAGTTTCTGGTTTTTGTGCTATTAAGGAAAAATAAAAAATGACATTTGTTTTCTCAATAGCCAAACTGAGGTGAAAATGACAGCTTACTTGTTTGTATCTTATATCTCTCTCCCACGACATCGTTTTAAATCACTAGATGTTTTTGTCTTATACTGTGCGTTTTATGAATCTAGCCACCTCAGTAATTCTATACTATATCACCAAGATGACATGACATTTCAAGGAAAAATTGGACGAAAAACTGATCATAGGATCAAAATAAAGAACTGGGGATATGATTTAGGAAAAATATTGTTGGGGTACTAAATTAAGAAATCGCGAATAATTAGAGGACTAAAAATGTTGTTTATCATTTTTTTTCCCTAAGAACATCATTGATAAATTTTTGAAATTTTGTTAGTAGAATAGAACTTCATTGGCAACACAAAAAGATTGAAAGAAAAATCCATTTCACACTTGTGTGGTATGTTCTCATTAATGTATTCACCTTATGTACATACTCATTGTACTCATGTGATGTTTGCTTATCTTTATCTTTTTTAAGGGAATTTATGGAGTATGAACCCTTTACATAAAGCTCAAAAATTATTTTACCATTTTGTTAACCCCAAATTTTAGCAATTTTTCACACTAATGCATCAATGAAGTATTCAGGCTGTTGTTAACCTCGATTTTAAGGCCAGGCCGACAATCCAGATTGAAAAATCAGTGTGGCTTGAGGAGAAGAAGAGATTATGGTTAACTTAGTCTTAACTAACTACCCTTGATTTTCTCAAACCTTATGGAGTAGTTAGTGGAAAGGCTCATGACCCTCTTTTGAGGAAGAAATGGTGGAGAAAGTGGTTAGTGGAAGATACTTTCCATCCATGAAGTATAATCAGTTAGTAGGTAGTTATTTGTAATACTCGTACCCTCAATGTACGGGTAAAAGAATAATTGAGATGATTATATTGAAATTATACATCCATACATAAAGATTAAAAGTTAAATTTGAAAGAATTTCAAAAAAAAAATGTTATCAAATTTGAAGAAAAGAGTTAAGAAATTTTTTTAGCTAGAAAGTGAAAATTTTAAAATGCAGAAAATGGACCAGGCAATCGAATGATTACCCGAACTAGTCGACCAACCAGTAGCTGGAAAATGTGATCGATCGGCTGGTAGGGTGGACCAGTCAACTGACAACTGGCCGACAGTTTAAATGGATGAAAGGTTAAATTTTGAAAGAAAGACAGTTGAATGGTTGGTGAATCGATCGGTCAACTAGTGGGTGAACTGATAGGTTGGCAACCGACTGAGGCTTCAAGCGGAAACCTTGAAAAAAATTTCAAAGGTCAGCGAGTCGATCGGCTAAACCAAAAATTTACATATAAATACATTTTTGAAGTTTGAAATTAGTTTACGTACTTCTAAAAGTCACTTCTCTCTCTAGAATTCACTCTTTCTCTATAGAAAACACTCTCGAACACTTAGAAAGTGAAGAATTTTATAAATATGTCTTACAAATCGATCGATTTACGAAAGAATTTAAAATTTCAAAGGAAAAGGCTTTGAAAAGGTAAAGTTCATGAATTTCATCATAAGAGTTCAAGTTTTTGAAATTGTTTTTCTACTTTTCTTGAAAGAATATTTGAACCCAAGTTCAAATAAAATGAAAGGGCTTTCTACTGAAAATATTGAATTTAAGAAAGATAAACATGCATACATGAAAAATTAACTCGGTAAAGGGTATAGAAATTTGAAGTATAAGATAGAGAAATTAATGAGTATGTTATGATTAGATGGTGGTGGTCAGCAATCTAGATAAATTGTTGAGATGCATAAAAAATTAAATGAGATGATCCACAAGTAGCTTTAAGTGCTACTTGGTGAGTTGAATTTACTGTTAGTAAGCGAGACAAACATGAAAACTATATAAAAACTTGAAATGATTGATAATATTATATAGTTACTGAATATATAATATGAACATAATGATTTAAGGAATACTTGTTGTATATGTTAATTTGATGATTTAATATAAAATATGACTTATAATATGATTAATTAATGAATGAATGATGTATATATTAATTGAATGAATAAAAAGAAGTATTATATAATTGAAAGAAAGTAAATGTGAAAAATTGATGAATTAATATCATTAAAGATATATTATTGATGAGAAACTGATGAGTTATAAGTTGAAAAGAAAAGATATGACTTATATGATGAAAAATAGGATTTTATGAAAGAAAACATATGTTGAATTATATGATGTTATTATATGTTTGTTTGTATGTGATTGAACATATGCATAGATGGAAGACCAGAATCATGGTTGGTCTAGATGAAGCATGTCGCCATATGGGAAGACGTTCCCAAAAGTTGTATAGAGATTGGTATGAATTATCCATACATTGATAGTATGGAAAAGATCTGAAATGATGTGATGAGAAAGAAAGAAAGCAAGAAATGAAATGACGATGAAATGAGGATGTAAATGCATACACATTTATTTTTATTTATAGTAGTTGAGACGCTAAGGCATCAATTTGATTATGAAATGATGACATGTGTATGAGTCTCATGATGAGACATATATGAAAAGAAAATGATAAAAAAAGATATGTAATATGAAAATCATAAATTGACTATATTTTGTTATGTGAACCTCAAGATGAGGTAATTATGATGAAAATAATATTAAAATGATAATTATGAGTTAATCAAATATATGAGATGAAATCAAAATGATAACTATATGGTGATAGAAATAATTGTATGAAAAATAATAGGTGACAAGATGATAGGAATTATGAATATAGATTAAGATATGAAAATGACTATAAGTATACAAATCGAGTAAGCTTGTGTAGCTCACTACTCAATGTTAAAAAAATTTCAAGCCGCGAGTAGGACAGGTAGATCATTGACTTAAGACTCAGAGCAGGTAAATTAAGTAATTTCCCGTGGTTGGCATCCTTAGACCGTATAAAAAAAGAAAGAAAGAAAGGCAATTCTACACATACATGCATGAGTTGTAAATATTTAAGTATATTTTATAATAGTGTATGTGAAAGTGTTGTAACTCCTCTGGAAAGAGTTGAGAAAATATTTTTTAAGTATTTTTCAGATGATGATGCAGTAGTTGTTGCATATATGTGTCGTACTTAGAACTTAAATGTGACAGTATTGTCTTAGGTGGGCCCCTTGTGTTTAGAAGATTTGAGGTTAAAATTAATATTGAGTATTTAGTTCCTGAAATGAAGCATGTTGGTAGTGCACCTGGTACTAGTGGTGCAGTGAAAAATACTGGTGTTAAGAAAGATGAGCTAAGAGAAGCAGTTGTTCATGCTCTTTAGAGAATGAATCAGGCAGAGGGTAGAGTTGATAATCTACAGCGTAGATTAGATGAACAAATTAGGTCAGAATCTGATATTGTTGGAAATCTAGTGAGGCATGATGTTCTGGAGGGAGAAGGTGAATTTGCTCAGGAGATGCATAAAGATTGCTTTGCTAGGTTCATTAAGTTGAAACCCCCATCTTTTTAAGGGATCTGAAAACCTTATTGATGCTAACTTGTGGATTAAACGTGTTGAGCATTTATTTGGTGTATTACTAGTGATAGACATGCAAAGAGTTATCTTTGCATTTTTTTAGTTAAAAGGTAGGTCTCTAACTTATGAGATAATGTTCTCCCTAAACTGAGTACAAATTTAGATCTATCCTTAACTTGGAGTAGGTTTAAGGAGGTATTCTTTGCAAAGTATTTCCCAGATTCTTTTAGATCCCAATAGGAGAGGGATTTTATCCATTTAAGGTAGAACATGATGATTGTGGCATAATATGATGGTAGATTTGTGGCTTTATCGAGATTTATGCTTGATCTGGTGAATACCGATGAGAGGAAGAGTAATAGAGTTTTTGATGGCTTGCACTATAAGATATGTTCTAGACTGTCATATTTGAGACATCAGAATTATATTGCTTTAGTGGATATATCACTTCAAATTGAGAATGATAGAGTTAAGTCTAAAGCACATAGGGAGTGGCTAAAGAAGACTAGACCTAAGGATTCTAAATGTGATAGTATGGGTATTCAAGGTTGACACCCACTCCAGAAGGGTCGTTCCTTTTCACAAGGACCTATTATTCAGAGTCAATAGAGGCGGACTGGATCTGTAGCTTCAGTGGCTTAGAGTTCTTTTGGTGGAATCCCTAGGTTTAGGAAACAACCTATGGGAGTTAGAGGATTTAGTAGAGGTGGTAGTGTTGTATTTGATAGAACGAGTAAAGCATGTTACAGGTGTAATCAGATAAGAAATTTATCCCAGAATTGTTCTACCTTGATGTATTTTGTTTGTGGATAGGGTGGACATATCAGTGTGGATTGTCTATTAAGGAGACTAGTTGAGATAGTAAATGTTGGAGGTCTTAGGAGAGAACAGTTAGAGAGAGGTGGTGGATTTGGGAGTATTCGGGGTAAAGCTTCAGTTAAGGAAGTAGTTCCTGAGAAAAGATATGGTAATCAGATGAAGCCTAGAGAGAGTAGAGTATATACACTAAACCAATAGGATGACCAAGCAACTTATGATATCGTCATGGGTACAATATCTATCTTTGATAGATTGTTAGATTATTGATTGATCATAGTGTAACCAATTATTTTGAATCCAATGCTTTTATGAAATCTATTGATGCATATGTTAGTCCTTTGATTCATACTATTATTGTTGATGTTTCCACTGGGGATAGAGTTGTAATCAGAAACTATTATCGGGGTAGTGTGATTCGTATGAGTGATAGAGAATTTGAAGTAGACTTATTATCTTTGAATATGGTAGATTTTGACTTGATATTGGGATTGCATTTTTTGCTGGCGTATCATGCATAGGTTGATTGTTTTAGGAAAAATATAGCATTTAGAATTCTTAGAAAAGAGGAGTTTAGCTTTCAAGGAGAACATAAGATACTTTCAAGTTATCTTATTTCTGCCTTGACTACTAGTAAGTGGTTTAAGAAGGGCTGTGAGGGATATTTATAATATGTGGTGGATCATTGTAAGAAAGGTAGAAAGCTGGAAGAAAATTCAGTGGTGAGATATTATTCAGATGTATTTTCTAATGAGTTGTCTGGTTTGCCTCCTAGTAAGGAGATTGAGTTCTCCATTAACTTGATTTAAGGTTCTACACCTATTTTAATAGCACTTTACAGAATGTCACCCGCTAAGTTGAGAGAGCTAAAAGTTCAACTTTGGGAATTGTTAGATAAAAAATTTATTCATCTTAGTGTGTTGCCATGGAAAGCTCCGATATTATTTGTGAAGAAGAAAGATAGAATAATGAGATTGTGTATAGACTACAGACAGCTGAATAAGATAACTATATAAAACTAATATCTATACGCATGATAGATGATCAATTTGAGCAGTTGTAGGGAGCAGAGGTGTTTTCTAAGCTAGACCAGAGATCAAGATATCACCAATTGAGGATAAAGGAAAGATACATGCTTAAAACTTCTTTTAGGATACGTTATGATCACCGTGATTTTTTTGTGATGTCATTTGGGTTGATAATGCTCCAACAGCATTCATGGATTTGATTAACAAAGTGTTTAAATCCTTTTCTTGATAAATTTATGGTTGTATTTATTGATGACATTATGATGTATTCTAAGAATAAAGAAGAGCATGTGAAACATTTAGAAATTGTGTTGGAGATTCTAAGGAGTGAGAGATTATATACTAAATTTTTTAAATGTGAATTTTGGCTAAATGAGGTAACTTTCTTGGGGCAAGTAGTATCTGGAGATAGTATAGTAGTTGATCCATAAAAGGTAGAGGTAGTGCTGAGTTGGGAGAAACCAACTAATATAACTGAGATTAGAAGCTTCTTGGGATTAGTAGTTTATTATAAAAGATTTATACATAACTTTTCGATGATTATTACACCCTTGGCTAGATTAACTAGGAAAGATGTCAAAATTGTATGGTCTGAGGAGTGTGAGAAGATTTTCCAATTGTTGTAGGAAAAATTAACTATCGCCTCAGTGTTAGTGCATCATTATGGTGATAAAAGATTTGTTGTGTATAGTGATGCTTCACATCAAGGGTTGGGATGTGTGTTGATACAACATGGGAATGTAGTGGCATATGTTTCTAGGCAGTTGAAAAATCATGAAAGAAATTACCCGACCCATGATTTATAATAGGCTGCCATAGTGTTTGCTTTGAAGATTTGGAGACACCATCTATATGGAGCCACCTATGAAATATTTACTGACCATAAGAATTTGACATACTTACCTACTCAGATAGAGTTGAATTTGAGGCAGAGGTGTTGGATGGATTTGATTAATGATTATGATTGTATGAGTCATTATCATCCAAGGAAAATGAATGTGGTAGCTGATGCATTGAGTAGAAAATCTGTAGCTGCTATTGATAGTCATGATGTGAATCTAATAGTAGATTTGCCAGAGATGAGAATGAAATTGAATATTAGTTATAAATAAGTACTTTTAGCGAACATAGTTGTACAGTCAACCATTGTAGAACACCTATTAGAAATGCAAGGTAGAGATGAAGAGATAGAGAAGATTAAGTAGGAAGTGTGAAGTTGAAAGCAATATGAATTTAGATGATGGTATGTTAGTATTGGGACATAGGATTTGTGTTCCCAATGATGTTGAGTTAAAAAATAAGATATTAAGATAGGCACATAATGTAGTATATTCGATGCACCTAAGTAACAATAAGATGTTTAGGGAATTAAGATAGAATTAGTGGTGGTCTGGATTGAAGAGGGATGTAGCTTAATACAGTTCTAGATATTTGGTTTTTCAGCAAGTGAAATCAGAGAATAAACATCCAGTAGGCTTACTATAGCCTTTTGTTGTGCTTGAGTGGCCATAGGAGAATGTGAGTATGAATTTTATTTATGGATTTCCTTATACCTAGAGAGGTCACGATGCAATGTGAGTGATAGTAGATAGACTTTCTATGTCATCTTATTTTCTTCCTATTAGAATACATGGAGTCCTAAAAGGTTAGTTCAACTATATGTAGCTGAGATTGTGAAGTTACACGGAGTATCTTTGAGTATAGTGTAAGACAGATATGCTAAATTTACATCTCGGTTTTGGAGAGGCTTTCAGAAAGCCATAGGTACGCAATTATAGTTTAGTATAGCTGTAATACATGTGTTCTTAAAGTAAGAGTAAAGAAGTAGTTTGATAGATATTATATAGAGTTAAAATAATATATATGAAAGATTTACTATTATGAAAAAAAATTGGAGGTTGTCACAAAATGAAAAAAAAAAAGAAAAAGAAAAAAGGGGTAAACGTGGGCAACACCTGGAAGTCCAAGTGTTGTCAAATAAAACCTTCAAGTGGTACATGGTAAACACCGCAATTGTAACAAGCGGTGGCCAGGCGGTTAATTTTTTTTTTGTGTCTATATATATATATATATATATATATATATATATATAGTTTTTGATTTATTTATTTCCTACCAAATCATATTTGGTTTTATTCTTTCTTCAATTCAAATTACTCTCTTTCTTTAAACACTTGGAGACTCAAAGAAAAGTTGAAAGATTAAAATTTTAAAGAGGTTTACGGGAGAATTTTAAAGAGATTCGAGGGAAACTCTAAGAAAAACAAAAGGTAATAATGTGAATGTTATTTTTGAAATTTAGCATTCATGAAAATTTCTCGGAGTTTGATGTAGAAATTTAGAAGGTATGAAATATGGAAGAATTGAAGAGTAAATTAAAATTTTTAATATAAATATTATGTCAGGTGTTGACATCAGCAATCGGGTGAAATTACTGAAAAGAGCAGGAAAGGCAAGGAGGTGATCCACGGGTAGCTTTAAGTGCTATGTGGTGAGTTCAATTTCCTTTTAGTAATCAAGATAAATATGAAGCATAAAAAGATGATATTTGAATTAATTATTGAACTATGATTGGATGATATATGAAAGTTGGTTGACTGATATTATAGGAATAATTGATATGTTAAAATTTTATTATATGAGAAGTAAAATTAATGAGATAATGAGTTGATGAAATATATAATGAAAAGATAAATGAAATTCTCGATAAGCTATGATTGATAATTTGATATGATATATGAGAAGATAATTTAATGAATATGTTAAAAATAATAATTTTGAGAAAGAGCTTGATAGCTAAATTGAAAGTTTGAATGTTTGCTTGTTTTTATATTATTGCTCATATGCATATGTCATATTATTGTTCATATGCATATGCATGAAAAGAAAAGAACCGTGACAATCGGTATATGCTGAAAATAAAATAACCGGGAAGGCAGCCGGTCTAAATGAAATAAAAGAACTGTGATAGCCGGTATATGCTGAAAATAAAATAACCGGGAAGACAGTCGGTCTAAATGAAATAAAAGAACCGTGACAGCCGGTATATGCTGGAATAAAATAACCGAGAAAGAAGCCGGTCTAAGCTAAAACATATCTACATGTGGGAAGATGTGCCCAAATGATACTATGAAATGATCTGATAATTTAAATTCATGCATTGCATTTGTTTTAAATATTGATTATTATTGCTTGAGATGTTAAAATACCATTCTTGATTGTGAATTTATTGATAATAAATGAGTCTCACAGAGAAACATATATGATGAGAAAGAAATATGAAAATATGATATGATAAGACTTATCTGAGTGATTGATTTTATGCTGTGAACCTCATAACGAGGTAAATAATTAGGTTGAATTAATAGTCTCAAGATGATTAAATATATGAGAAAAAAGATTGATATATTTGATTATTAACTTAAGAAGAGATTGATAAATGATGAGGATTATAATATGAGTAGTGATAATAGAATGCTATTATCGAATTATATGATATAGATGAATGAATATTAGAAGACTATTTGAACAATTGAATTATAAGATGTGATTGGAATTATACAAATTGGATACTTCTAGTAAATTTAATTCACTGAGCTTGTGAAGCTCACTCCTCATTGTTATATAATTTCAGGTAGTAGGCAGGACAGATAGATTGGTGAGCTGAGATTTAGACTGAGTCATTATCTGTAAGCCATGTGGTCCACATCATCAGACTAATGAAAAAAAAACATTTGTAAATATTTATGCATAATATGTTGTATATAATGTTTCAGTTGGGATCTTAATAATGTAACTCCCTTGTTAAGGGTTGAGGATTTATGTATGTAGATAATTTCAGTTGATGTTTTTATATTGTTGCATATATGTATCTTGCTGGGATTTCAAAATGTGACGACATGGTCTCAGGGGTAGCCAACCTAGGATGGGTTGTTACAATAGCTTTTCATCCTCAAATAAATGGGTAGACATGTAGGATTATTCGAATACTAGAGATCATGTTGGGGCTAATGTGATGAGTTTCTCATTGAGACGAGATGCTTAGTTACCTTTAATTGAGTTTGGTTATAATTACCAGTATCAAGCTAGTACTGGAATGATATTATTTGAGGCAATGTATGGTAAAAGATGTAGAACTTCTGTATGTTGGGAAGAGATGTGAAAGAGAAAGATATTTGGTTCAGAAATTATTGAGTTAACAACTTAGAGGATCAAACTGGTTAGAGAGAACCTTAGAACTGAACAGAGCATATAGAAGAGTTACGTTGATTATAGGAGAAGACCTCTTAAATTTCATGTATGTGATTGGGTACATTTGAAGATATCTTCGTGGAAAGGTGTGTTGAAAGAGTTACACAGGACCTTATGAAATCATTGAAAGAGTTGGATCAGTGGCTTATAGACCGGACTTACCTCTAGAATTGAAGTAGTTACACAATGTTTTTAATGTGTCGGTTTTTTGAAAGTACTTACATGATGAATCCCGAAAAATTCTGAGTCAATCTATAGATCTTCAAGAAGATCTAACTTTTATGCAAGTACCAATAAGAATTTTAGACGTAAAAGAACAAGTCTTGCAGAATAAGGTTATTTCACTAGTTTAAGTATTGTGACAGAATAGAGATGTTGAAGAGATTAAGTGGAAACGTGAGGCGAGCACGAGAAAGGATTATCCCCAACTTTTTTCATGAGATAGGTAAGAAAATTTCGATGGCGAAATTTTTATATAGCAGATAGAATTGTCATACTTGTACCTTCAATATAAGGGTAAAAGAGTAATTGTGATAATTATATTGAAATTATATATGCATACATAAAGATTAGAAGTTAAAAAAAATGTTAATCAGATTTGAAAAACGAGTTACAAAAATTTTTGAACAAGAAAGTGAAAATTTTAAAATACAGAAAATGAAGATCGGTCAACTAGGTAGTCGATTAATTACCCGAACCAGTCGACCAATCAGTCGGCTAGCAAGGGTGACCGGTTGGCTAACAGCCAACCAACAATTCAAATGTCAAAAATGGTAAATTTTGAAAGAGAGACAATTAACTGATTTGGGAACCAGTCGGCTGGTCGAATGATCAACCAATCGACTAGTGGGTGAACCCGGTTGGCTAGCAGCTGACCGGTGGTTCAAATGGAAAACTTGAATTTTTTTTAAATGGTCAATCAATTGACTGGTAAGACCAAAAAATTTCATATAAATACATTTTTTTTTAAGTTTAAAATCAGTTTACATACTTATGAAACTCTTACTCTCTCTAGAAAACACTTTCAAACACTTAGAAACTGAAGAATTTCATAAGCCTATCTTACAAATCGATCGATTTACAAATGGAATTCAAGAATTTAGAAGGAAAAAGCTTTGAAAATGTAAAGTTCATGAATTTCATCATAAGATTTCAACTTTTTGAAATTGTTCTTCTACTTTTCTTGAAAGAAGATTTGAACCCAAGTTCAAATAAAATGAAAGGGGTTTTTGTTAAAAATATTAAATTTAAGAAAGATAAACATGCATATATGAAAAATTAACCCGATAAAGGGTATAGAAATTTGAAGTGTGAGATTGAGAAATTAATGAGTATGTTACGATTAAGTAGTGATGGTCAGCAATTTGGAAAAATTGCTGAGAGGAGCAGGAAAAGATATGAGGTGATCCACGAGTAGCTTTAAATGCTACGTGGTGAGTTGAATTTAATTTTAGTAAGCGAGACAATCATGAAAACTATATAAAAAACTTGAAATGATTGATAATATGAGATAGTTATCGAATATATAATATTAACATGTTGATTTGTGGAATACTTGTTGTACATGTTAATTTGATGATTTAATATAAAATGACTTCTAGTATGATTAATGAATGAATGATGAATATATGATGTATGTATTAATTGAATGAATAAAAGGAAGTATGATATAACTGAAAGAAAATAAACGTGAAAAAATAATGAATTGATATCCTTGAAGGGATATTATTGATGAAAAACTAATAAGTTATAAGTTGAAAAGAAATGATATGACTTATATGATGAAAAAGAGGATTTTAAGAAAGAAAACAAATTTTGAATTATATGATGTTATTGTATATCTGCTTGTATGTGATTGATCATATGAATAGATGGAAAACCAGAACCATGACAGGTCTAGATAAAGCATATCGACATGTGGGAAGATGTTCTCAAAAGTTAGACAGAGATTGGTATGAATTACCCATACGTTGATAGTATAGAAAAGATGTTAAATGATGAAATGAAATGAGGATGTAAATGCATACATGATTATTTTTATTTATAATAGTTGAAATGCTAAGGCATCAATTTGACTACGTCATTATAAGACATATATGAAGAGAAATTGATTAAAAAAAAAGATATGTAATATAAAAATCATAAATTGATTATGTTGTGCTATGTGAACCTCAAGATGAGGTAATTATGATGAAAATAATATTAAAATGATAGTTATGAGTTAATCAAATATATTAGATGAAATCAAAATGATAACTATGTGGTGATAGAAATGATTATATGAAAATAATAGATGAAATGATGATATGAATTATGAATATAAATTGAGATATGAAATATGACTAGAAGTATACAAAATGAGTACTTCTAGTAAATTGAATTCTCTAAGCTTGTGAAGCTCACTCCTTAATGTTAAACAAATTTCAGGCCGCTGGTAGGACCGATAGATCATTGACCTGAGACTCAGAGCGGGTAAATTAAGTCCTCATGATTGGCACCCTCAAACTATATAAAAATATAAAGAAAGAAAGATAGTTGTATGTATACATGCATGAGTTGTAAATATTTGAGTATATTTTATAATATTGTATGTGAAAGTGTTGTAACTCTTCTTAAAAGAGTTGAGGAAAAATTTTGTAAGCATTTTTTAGATGATGATATAGTAGTTGTTGCATATATATGTCGTACTTGAAACTCAAATGTGACAGTACCATCTTGGGTGGGCCCACTTGGGATGGACCGTTACATTATTGCTCTAAAAAAAGGAACCACCATCAATAAAAGCAATGAACTTTGGGTTTGTCAGTATGAGCTAGAGCAAATTACAGCCTGACCTAGTCACACCGTCAGAATTTCAGCTTGGAGCTTCTCGTTGACAGCATGAATTTAGGAATAAACAGCAATTGTTTTGACTTGGTCTTCCATATTTCCATATTCTCCATGATCTCGACGAAATTTGCACAACAAAGGAGAGTGGAAGTTAATTCAGATAGTGGGCAAGGATCAACTACTTACATAGGGCTATAAATATGAAATAAGCATCAATAATTGAAGGAACAACCAACAAACTACACACATCAACAAACAACAGACTCAACGTTAAGCATTAGTTGCTAACATTTTTTCTTCTTAGTCTCTTGTATTCTTATTCTTCCATTTGTAATTATTACATGCCATCTGTTTCTCTCTTTATTAATTGTTGCAATCAAACTATTTAGACACGTATCTATCAGTTTGTTCTTGTTTCTTACAATCTTAAAACAATTCTCAGTACTATTCATTTTGATTTTCATTACTTTTGACCTACTATCTGTGATAAATGTTCAAAAACACAAGTGATTTTGTAACCCGAAATTATTGCACAATCACTTTACTATTTGCCCTATCCAGGTCGCAATAGGGTGCACAACATTTATTTGAAGCTTTTAGTTTATGGCATGCCCACAACACACACACATACTCTCAGATGAGTTATGAGGAGGAACAATATTATGGCATGCCCAGTGGGACATGAGTAATTAAGCTCAAAATGGTGAAAAATGCATAATAATGGAAAAGATGATGATTATGATGCCTAACATTAGAAAGAAGTGTATAAGAAAGTATTACTATCAGCCAACCTAGAAGACAAGCAGTAGAAATCCATCCCATAAAATTCCAAAAAAACATGAATGGTAGCAAAACACATATTCTTCCTAAAGTCACGATAACTACAAGTTTACCAGCATTAATTGACCTTAACTCCCTAGCCAGGGCTTTAAATCAAATCAAAATTGGTTATCTGACCATGTTGATTCAAAAATTACATGGGTCAAGCTTGAAACAAGAAGGCCATACGAAGGAAAAAAAAAACTTAAGACGGTGAGCCAAACATCAAATAAAAAAATAAAATTGTTTGGATTCGGCCGAAAACTCTAACTGATATGTTATTCCCTCTCTTCACATTGAGAGAAAGAATAAGATCGAGCAATCCAAGTCAATCGGCATGGAAACACATTCTAATATCCCTATAAAATGTGATGACGTCGCTGAGATGATAAACAACCAATTTTAACCAGATGAAAAAAAGATAATGAGCTCAGCAATAGCCACAACCAACAAGAAATTGGTCATGAAATCCAACAAAATAGCCTAAATCAGTAAGGGGATCATCAAGCTCTAGACTATCAAGACAAAAATATCGGTGTGCAGGATTTACATTGCTTATTGATGTATCAGTAAGAGGTTGAAGTCAATTCGGATGACGTTGTGCAACTGAGTTTGAATAAGGAATAGAGCAGTCATACTGATCATAAAGTTGAGAAAGGTACATCATCATTCAGATACCATCACCAATGTGATAGGTTTCAGTGCGAAATTGACTGAGTTCATTGGTTGAAATTAAAGCAGGGTCTTTTGTACTGGAAAGAGAGATGGTTAGCCTCTAATCTTACAAGAGGACTCTGGCCGATAACTCCACAAGCAAATCAACCAAAGCAAGTTTGGGTAAAAATGAAGCACAAAGTTAGAGTCAAAGGGGCAGATCAAAGTGAGAGCTAGGCTGTAAAGTCGACACGTCGATAAGAAGTTCAATATGATTACTAAGCCGTAAGGATCACGTATTAAAGCTAGGTCATTAATTCAACATATCATAGTTAGGCCGTAAGGCTGGAATATCAAATTCAAGCCTTTAAGCCGGCAGATCATAGTTAGGCTATAAGGCCGGCACATGCGAGACAACCTATCAGGCCATCAAATCTATCAGGACAGACTTGGAATAAACTAGAGCACCATTCTAGACCGATGACAAAGATCCAAAATAAATTATGGCAAATGGAAAGAGCAATAATGAAAAGGTAGAAAGTCCTAAGTGCTAAGCCTAAAAAATCCCAATCTAGATTCCAATTGCCCGTAAAGCCGAAATTTGAATGAAAGAAAAAATCAATGGATGATATTTCACTAGTTGATAAGGTCAAAAAAGTACTACCATATAAATTCGAAGACCAACCTACCTAGTATATTCCATACTTCTTTGATGCCATTTTTTATTGTTGGGTAAATAATCGATGGGTTTCGGCATATATATATCAATTTCTCTGATCGACTGGGCTGATAATTGCAAATGTAGCAAAATAAAAAAAGTTGGTTATCAATTGAATTGGGCTGATAAGTGCCTATCAGGTCGTATTTTGGTATAGCCTAACTGATAGTAGTTTTGATCTGGCCTCTTAGGCCGATTTGGTGTTATATGCAGATTTCTCTTCCATGTTGATTTGTTTTGAACTATACAATTTGTCAGAAACTGGTCGTTTTCAACAAGTCAGGGGGGAAACATTTAACCCCTAATTTTAGCAATTTTTTACACCAACTTATCAGTGAAGTATTTAAGCAGATTTTGGTTTTCATCGGCCTGACCCTAGACTAGAGGTTAACGACAACTTGGATTTATTTCTATCGGCGTGGTTTGATGAGAATAAGAGATGATGGTTGACTTGCTCTTAACTAACTACCCTTGATTTTCTCAAACATTAAGGAAGTAGTTAGTGGAGAAGATCATGGCCTTATTTGAGGAAGAAATCATAGAAAAGGTGGTTAGTAAAAGATATTTCCTATTGATGAAGCATGGTCAGTTGGTGGGTAGTTGCTGCTTTAAAAGAAGGAACCATAATCAGCACAAGCAGTGAAATATGGGCTTGTTAGTCTGAGCTAGAGCAAATTATGGCTTGACCTAGTCATGTTGTCAGAATTTCGGCCTAGAGCTTTCCTTGACAGCGCGAATTTAAGAATAAGCAGCAATTGTTTTAACTTGGTCTTCCATATTTCCACATTCTCCATTATCTCCACAAAATTTGTACAACAAGTGAGAGTGGAAGTTAATTCAAATAATGGACAAACATTGAAGAAGAGTGGGGAAGTGGGTGAGAAAATAAAGGAGCAAAGGTCAATTACTTACAGAGGGCTATAAGTATGAAATGAGCATCAACAATTGAAGGAACAACCAACAAACTACACAAATCAACAAAAAAACAAACAAACAAACTCAACGTTTTCACATTAACCTTTTTCTTCTCAATCTCTTGTATTCTTTTCTTTATTCCAAATGTAATTATTGCCCGCCATCTTTTTTTCTCTTTACCACCTGCTGTGATCAAACTGTTTAGACATGTCTTTATTAGTTTGTTCTTCTTTCATGCAATCTTAATACAATTCTCAGTATTATTCATTTTGATTTGTATTCACTTTGAACTTCTATCTGTGATAGATGTTCAAGAACCCAGGTGATTTTGTAACTCGAAATTGCCGCACAATCGCTTGACTGTCTGCCCTATCTAGGCCGTGACAGGGTGCACAACATTCATTTGAAGCTATTAACTTCTAGTACCCCGCAACACATACTCTCAGACAAGTTACAAAGGGTAACACATTCTAATCACACACGATTTACTTGTTAGTACAACACTAATTAAGGACTTGTACAACAATTTAAATGTTATTCATAGGTTGTTGTGCATTTTTAAAAAAATTTCGTTTCGAGCTAATAATTAAATAGATCTCTTTACTAAAGAGATGATATAAAAAATTAATACTTATTTCCTCAAATTCATCATCAAGTATTCAATATAATGTAGTTTTGAAGGTCATTTTGATCTATGGGTCTTCATCACTACTTGGTTGTCTTCACATCTGATTAACTAATAAAAAAAGAACAAAGATGAGATATGATAAAGAAAATTTGTCTTTTAATGATTTTATTTTAACATTTGATTAAATTTAACTTAAATCACTATAATTTAAAAATTTTAAATTGTATTTAGTCAAACAATAAAAATTTGATGATTTAAATTATGTTTAATCAAATACTCAAATAGTTCGTTACCGAACAAGAATAAAAGTGCACCACAATAACATCCACGTGTCATTGACCCATTGCATAATTTTATGAGAAAAGGCAAAGTCAAGCTGCCCCATGACTCGGTGGAAACGTTGCATACTATAACACAGCTGTTAGGAGCAATATACATATGGCCTTGCCCCCTTTTATGATATGTTACTTTGTTGAAAAGTAATTTGATGTTTTGTCATTCTTTTCTTTTTTAAATGATTGATAAGCAAATTATGTTGTCAGTTGTTTTTAGGTTTGAAAAACAAAAGTGTTTCACCTTTTCTTGAGCATATGAAGGCTTTCAAAAGAAAGAAAAGCAAATTTATGTTGCGTGAATAATGGAAAAGTTGGTTCATTTTGGTGCTTTGGTTAAATATTGTTAGATTAGAAAGTTTGATTAGTAAGACAATTTATTTTCTTTATTTTTTTAATTGTGAGATTGTTTGTTAGAGGAATGTTCTTAAATGGGTTATTGATGATTTAAGTAAATTTGTTGATGGCTCATGTGACATTTATTATGACTACTCATCTAGGTCTAGGCATGCCAAATTGCCACTAAATTGTTGTCAAAAGTTTGGAAAAATCAATTGCATATCATATCATTTCAAGGGGGTAATGCAAATAAACATAATTCCTTCTTGACTCTATTGCTGATTGCTTTTCTCTTATGTAAAAGATTTCTTTACCATTTTTATTGTTAAAGTGAGCTTTGAAATTGTTATAGCATTGACTTGCTTAGAGACAATAACCATGTTTAGTATTTAATTTAAGTGAAGATTAAAATAATTTTTTTTATAAAAAGTAATTTAATTTTCACTTAAATTAATCTCCAAATCACGTCAATATATTCAAAAGGAACGAATTTAAGGGTACGGGACTCTTCCCCAAAAATTTTACTAGTAGTTTTATATGCTACATTGACAGTAAAGCTTCAAGAATATTAACTTTTAATTCAATTTTATTTTTAAAAAAAATTAGTAAATAAAATTAAGTATGTTTTTTGATTATATGAAGAAAAAAAATTTTAAAAATAGTTTTATGATAAAAATAAATAAATAAATAACTTTGATTGAACACTTGACGTTTTAAGAAAATGATCTTGAATTTATCTAGAGAAAATGAAAAACTCCCCCAATTTGAAAAGAAGAAAAGCATTATTTAATATATTAAAAAAAAAGAAAAAAGAGAAGAAGAAAAGAAAAACATTTAACTCATCACATTGAATTGATTATGTGATATATCCATAAAAGAAAAAGAATTGATTGCCTAGCTGATCTTGATATATCCAGCATTGAACAGAATCAAAGTAGTTGACTAACAAATAAAATTCTAAAATAAATATGTGAAAAAAAATTATTATATAACAAAAGAAGTGCAAGGCACATTCTAACATGTGGTCTCTATTATACGAGGAATTTTTGCATGCAACCGATAGAAACGAAATTGTATACACCAATTTCATTTTAACCATTAAAAAAAGAGGAATACACTTATTTTCTCTTTCTCTCCCCTTTCGAATGGATGAGATGTATTTAATGCATGCATCTTCATTTGTACTGAATGCATACACAAATTTTTCTTATTATACTCAATTTTAAGTATAATTTAAAGTCAATTTTTAGTTGAATTTTTTTTTTAAAATTTAATCGAATCAAATTAGTGGTGAAACTTAGTAAGAACAAGTGGGGGGCCATGGCCCCCACAAACTTTTAAAATTTTAAGTTTATATATATATATATGTATATATATATATGTATGTATATATATATATATATTTTTAACCCTTCAATAATATCAGCTGAAAAGAATTATGAATTAGGAATAAAAAAATAATTTATTTGATTAAAAAAAGAGTTTTTTTCTTTATGAGTCAAGAGTTTTGTAGAATTAGAAAGTTTAGATAGTTAATTGCTACTTTATATGTTATAAAAAAATTTAGATCAAAATGAATTAAGATAATAGTGAAATCACACCTGAACTACAAAATAAATAAAAAAATTATCAAGATAATCTAAACAAATAGTATTAATTTATGCTTAAGCTTACCCTTTTAAAAAATCTTTTCAGATCTATCACAATCAAATCAAATCATATTAAATATTAATTAATAAATTTTAATTTAATTCGATTAAATTTTAATAAATTTTTAAAAAAATAAATTTGAGATTAAAATTAATTTTAAATTGTTCCCAAAATACAAGCCTATGCTAAAACTAGTTTCTTTTGAAGTTGTTGAGAGAAGTCATTATTGTTTTTTTTCTGAGAATGTGAAAAGTCATTATTAGTCATGATGAGCTTTGATGGGATGGGATTCGTTGATTTGGGCCCACAAATCACGTTGTTTACTATTAACCTTAGATGAATGGTGGGTCAGGGCCCATGAGATCACAAGTTGCATTGCATCACCTCAATTTATGATAGAATAGTACTCTATATATAGAAAAGAAAGAAAAGTGATTTGTGAATAATTTTTGTGGAAAAAATAAATTTAAGTTCTATGATTAGATCAATTTGATAATAAATTTTGAGAAAGTGTCAATTTATTTTTAAGTTTTATTTTTCAAGTTAATTGAGTTTTTCGTCCAATTAAACTGTCAATAAGCACGCGAAAGACATATCAGGTCTCCCAAATAAAGGTAAATTAATCTGAAAAATAAAACTCAAAAGCAAATTGATATAAAAAAAAAAGGCTTTTCATGATTCTTAATTGGACAGAAGACTCAATTAATCTAAAAAATAAAACTTAAGGATAAATTGATACTCCTTCAAAATTTAAAATCAAATTAATCTTATAATAAAACTTACGGAATAAATTTATTTTTTCCGATAATTTTATCATTTGCACCAAGTTAATTGTACCAACTCCTATTGGATTTTATACACAAAGTTTGTCAAAGCAACAAAACTATATTATAAGCGAGAATCTTAGGTTATCATGGAGTAGAAATATTTTTCTATGTTAAGACAGCTAATACCTAAAAAAATATATAGATTTTGTGGCAAGAAAGTCAAGGCAATGCTAGGTATTTGGGATTTGGGGAGCTTTATTCTACACAAGTTCACATGGAAAAGAGGAGGACAAATTAATACATATTCTAAGGGCAGCTGGCCATGAGTTGGTTATAAATCTAACGGAAAAGATCATAAATGTTGCGGTCATTAACTTGACCGCATAGGTGCAAGCTTACTAAAAAGTTTTTTTCCTTCTAAATGATGAAATTAAAGTAGCTTTTGGCTTAATTTTCAAAACGGTTTTTGCTTCCAAAGTACATAAATTAAGGCGAGCATTTTTTTAAATACTTTTTTTTAGAAAAAGACAGAAGTTGAAAATTATATTCTAAGAATATGAATTTATATGCACTGTTATTTCATTAAATAGTATATAACTTTTAGTCCCGTAATTGGTTTATGAAAAACTATTTCAAAAACTCATTCGATTTCTGATAGTTAAAATTACAGTTAGACCAAATGATACTTTATTCTCACTCGTATAACTTTTTAGTTTCTTCTGGTAAGGGATTTTTTTAAGAAGAAAAAAGAAATTTCTTCTAGTAAGAGATTTTTTTAAGGAAAAAAAAGAAAAACATAATTAGCTAGTATTTTAGCTCACATCAGTGTTTTAAAAAAGAAAGCATTTTACCATAGTGCATAAGTTTTGAAGTGTTGGGATGTAAAATTTTTAAAACGTTGAAATGTTTCGAAATTCTGATAAATGATAATAAATAATTAATTAAAATAATATAAATAAAATTAAAATAATAATAATAATAATTTAAATTAATTAATTTTTCAACATTATAATATTTTTACTAACTCTCTATAACATATAAATTATAATTATAATTTTATTTTTATAGTATTATAACTTGTAAGCGATTAATACTTCTTATTACTTTTGTTCTTATCACGATATGGAGTATTTTGAGAAGTCATGAAATTTTGGTTTTGTTATGATAGATCAAAGCTGAGGATATAGTTCCATGGTCTTATGTTCGATTTTTGTTGTTACGTGGGCTATTTATTTTATCTATAAATTGATTATTTTTTTATTTTAAATAAATAATATAATGATACTGTGAGTATTTACGTGAATTATATGATAACACTGTAAACTTACATTGCAATTAAATCAATTATTTTACTTATACATAAAGTCACTTTAAAAAAAAAAAACAAAGTGTTTCTTTGAAAAGTTTAGTTGAAATGTTGTGGTAAGGAGAATTTACTTTCTTCCCACACAACCATGATTATAAATAAAGATGAATGTAGCCAAGATCAAGAGAGAATGACATCGCAGGCCCATTAGGTCATGATTCTCTTTCCAAGCCCAGTTCTTGGTCCATCGTTACTTTGTTAGGTTTGAAAATTTTGGTTCCACAGCAACATGTAGAGAGTTTTGAAACAAAAATGTAGCTTATTGATGTATGTGTTACTATTTTATTTTTCCTATCCTCTGATTATTAAATGGGACAGTGGCCTCTGATTATCAGGTGGACAGTCTCAGCCACGCGGTAAACAAACCAAACCAAACTAGACAAATCATTATTAGAATACCTGTGTATGTGTCATTTTTCATTGGTTTAGTTTATTACCATGTGGTGGGCATACCTAATAATTTCCCCTTTTTTCTGATTTCTTGAAACATTTTTCTCGGATTGAACATGCCCAAGTTGCTTAAGCTTTGTCATATACCCGAGTAGTAATACTGTTAAATTAAAAAAAAAAAAAATGAATCATTTGGTGCAGCATAAATTTGCCCAGGACTCCATGATAATGGCGCTCTCTTTGTTAACATAATTATGTGTAAAACGACTAGGCTTTTTCACACCAGCCGTAGTCCTGCATGGATAAACTTTGTAGGTCACAGTGAAAGGTTCAAAAGGGCATGCTGAAACAGATCCGAGATCCAACACTATGGCTGCTGCTGTAAACGTCGTGAAGATTTCTTATCTTGTAATGATCATTACTCAATTACGAAAATTTCGGTGGAGTGGAGTCAACATCTAGTTCCCTTGTCTGCACTGTTGGCTATGTGCATCCAAACAACATAAAGTTCACCACTAAAAACCATTCCCTTGTAACTCCCAAACACATTTTAAATCTCACACCAATGTCAGCCATGCAAGAGGATGGAGCTCAATCAGACACTGCAGTGCATTAGTTGTGTGAACTTAAAAAGACACTGCAGTGCATTACTAACGTAAACGATCTTTTAATTTTACTACACTAGCACGATCATCAAATTTTACAGAACAAATAATGTTCGTAATTGTATGACATATCTTTCACATCTACGTTAGTAATAACCTAATAGGAAGTACCCTATGAACTGTGACAGCTCTGAACTATTGTTTCTCATGATTTCGCAACCTCGATTCTGACCCTCAAAACAATCAGGGAAAGATCCTGCTGCCACATTTTCTTATAGTTAGAATCAGAAATCCACAGCTTTAGATTGGGTCTACTTACTTTACGACAGGTGGCTGGGCCAACTGCTGCAGTTGATGAACAACATGAGACATCCTAGGGCGCATAGAAGGCACATTCTGTGTGCAAGCATATACTAGATCCACCACTTTTTGAATGACATTGGCTTCTGGAATGTCAGAAGATGAAGAAGATATGAGAGGATCCAAAAGCTCTGGGTAGCGATGTGCCTGAACCAAAGGTGTGGCCCACTCAAATATACTTTGCCAACCCACAGAAGTAACTGCTTGTGCAGGCCTACGCCCACTTAATATTTCAAGCAGCAGCACCCCAAAGCTGTATACATCACTCTTTGTTGTAAGCTCATTTCTATACACGAACTCTGGAGCAAGGTATCCATATGTACCACCTGCCATCAATGTCCTCTCTTGCATCACTTCCCAGGGCACAAACTTTGAAAGACCAACCCCCATCAGATGCGCTCCAAACTCTTCATCAAGCAGCACATTACAGGCACGAATATCCCGATGCACAACTTGTGGCTTAACCTTGTCATGCAAGAACCTGTTTAAGATATGAAGTGGTCAGATGCCAACCAAGATAATCGAAGCACTTGGCAAATAACCACCAACAAGATCTTCTAGTCAGTTAAAAGTAATATGAAATCATCACACGGCTTTCCAGTAAAAGTTTGTCAACAATTAAGCATGATTTTGTGATAGGACGTCAAATTACCTAATGGCAAGGAAGTGAGCCAAGCTTGCGGCTATTACCATTTCATGCATAGGCCATGGGATAATTTTTTATGAACAATAAAGAAAGAGTGAGAATTCTAAGGTTCTCAATGGGTGATGTCCTAATCTCATTTGTTCTGAAATACATTTAGCTCTAAATGGGTGTGTTTTGAAATGGTTACACGGTTACAAATGCATTTTCCTCATCTTATGTAGCACCATCATGATATTGTACCATCAAGTATGGAGATGTTTGGGTTTGTATTTAAGCTAACTTAAAGCAAGTTAGCTTATATTTGTTCAAAGCAAAATTTGACTTGAACCAATTTAAGCTAACATGCTTTAAGCCAACTTAAATACAAACCCAAACATGGCCTATGAAATGTGCAATCAACAAATCAAGTTTAGCTATCAAGTTACTACCAAAAAAAATTAACTATCAAGATCTCACTTCAAAATACCATGATTGGTATTTTTCCAGTAAAGAGCTTATAGACCAAGCACCCATGAAATGAAGAAGTGATTAAACATTTCACCCACAAGTACACAGAGAATGGACAAAATAAATTCACATAAATTTGCAAGTGCAAGGAAAAGCATACACTGATGAAAAGATCAGAACAATTTATTTATTCATCAAGATCAAGATAATGTTGCCCAAGATAAATTGGATTAAACAGTTGAATAAAATTTTAATTATATAAATGATGCTCTCTAGAAACTGATCGTAATACCAGTGACAACAATAATAGTTAATAAAATTAGGGTGCAAATAAAATTACTGAGTACTATAGAAGAAAATCACCTGCCAAAAATGAAAAGCACCCTTCAGTAACTAATAACAGCAGTTACAATAACAATTACAACAAACAGAAATGCAGCTTATGGTTCCATTTAATCAAAAAAGACGTTCAAGGATTATATACATACGCAATTCCTTGAGCAAGAGTTGTAGCAATTTTCATTCTCATGGTCCAATCCAAGCTCCTACCCCCTCTTTGTATGTGATGTAGCCATCTGTCTAAGGGGCCATTTGCTATAAATTCATAAACAATGTAGCGATCACCATGATCATAGCAGCATCCTTTTATGGCCACTAAATTTGGGTGATGAAGCCTTGCAACCCTTCCAACCTCAGAATAGAACTCCTTCTTCCTCTGAAAACTAGACCTCTTCAACCTTTTCACTGCCACCTTGGATCCGTCAGGTAGCAGGCCGCTGTACGTACCACCTGTTTTGGGATCCCCTGGAAGACGATTTCCTTCGCTAAAATTCTTTGTAATTGACCTTAGTTCTTCATTGGTGAAGATCTTCCATGATGGGGGAACTAAAGCAGAAGCTGCAGGATTAGATAATTTGCGCGATTTTCGACGCCTCTTACTACGCCTGTATGCAAGGAGCCAAACTACGATAGCTATTGTCGTGCAGAGGATCAACCCACTAACAACTGCAAGGATAATAAGATATTCTCTATGGCAGTGCATGTGGTAACATTTGTTCTCTGAAAAATACGGGAAATTGAAAATGACATTAAACATTAAAATGAGTTGATTTCTTTTCTCCCAATAGAGCAAATTTGAAATAAATGTGTGTTTATGCAAAACTCAGAGAGAGAGAGAGAGATGAAAATAATTGTGTGAGGACTTACCAATGTCAACCATGCAAATGAAAGCATGAGAGACATTACATCTCTCACCCACAAGGGATGTGGAGCCATTTGTCACCAATGTACACATATCAAAAGAACAAGACAAATTGACACAACTGGAGTGAAAAGGTACTCCAGGAAACATTGATTGGTTCCAGTGTGAAGTATTATCAGACCACTTCCACTGAAAACCTATGGTAGAGTTGATACCTCTTCCTCCAACCCAACAGCCATTAACAATTTGGCCACATATCTTCTGAGCAAAGCTTAATTCTTCATCTGATGTCAGTGCTGCCAAGTGCCCGCCATAGCCTTTACAGTGGGTCTCTGACTCATTCCATGACTGGGAATTTCCAATATATCCAGCGCACTTGCTCTTATTTGGACTGATAACCCAACCAGAAGGACATGGTACTGTCCACCAAGAGAATAAATATTTCAAAATAAAAGCTCTGCATATAATATGGAGACTTTTTTTTTTTATAAGTAATATGCACACAGTTACACACTATAAACATAGACAACAAGCTGTACTTCCTTGATAGTTAGAAGTTAGAACACCATTAAGGAATCCCAATTAGTGTTATTGGAGACTGGACAATACAAATATTGCGTTTAATAAGAACTCCAGCAGGGACATGCTGAAGAGAGCATAATTAACAGAAGATCCTTTTTCTTGCAGAAGCTAGTTATTATGCATTTCCCTGTCTTATGCATAATTATACTAATATTTACTACTGCTAAAATATACCAGAATAGCTTGAGTAAATGCAGTCCGCTGATAAACTTTTGCCATGTACACCAGTGATCAATATTCAGGGTAACAGAATGGTGACTTTCATCTACAGAATTTTTTTAGTCATGATGCATGAATGAAATAACAAATTTTAAGACTCTGTTCTTTTATGCTTACTAGCGAGACTTAAGACGACGAAAAGTTTAAAATTATGACGTCCAAACTTCCCTCTGGAGCATTAATTAGAGATGTTTGCAACAGCTCACTTTCAGAATTAGAACATCCAACAAAAAGGAAAATTACGCAATTATGGCCCCATTGAAGTGGGGTCTAGGGAGGGATAAGCTAGATTCGGTCTTCTCTTTCTTCATATTTTCCATGAAATGGCACAGCCTTATAACACTCAACAGTATCCTCAGGAAATGCACCCAGCTCAACTAAGATACTGCTTAGTGGGTGGCATAGCTAGGGCAGAGTGTGATAACCCCTAGTTGAGGCAACGATACGGTTAGCCCATCAAGACTGTGGGGACAAGCCCAAGCATGATAAAATTCAACCACAATATTACATGGTAAATACATTAGTATGTAAAGAGACTACTGATGAGGTGGGGCAAGGAAAGGAAGATAGTCAGCCAACAAAGAGCTTGAATTCTTGACAATATGTGTCATGTCTACAATGATCCATAGCACAATAAATTTGTCATTGAAGCAAACTTGCCCTGATTCATACCTCGTGCTAGTCAGATGACCTTTGCCACGTGTGAAACAACTGTTATGAGTTATTGGTACTGTTTGTCAGAAGAGCTTATTAGATATTTATTTATAGTACATGGTGTAAACTAATTGATTTAAAGTCCATCAGGGACATTAATACGGTTACTAAAGTCCAAGGTAGCTGATAAAACCTCTAAATTTTTACTTGATATGTATCCATTTATTAATTTGAATTTTAAATATTAAACTTGTCGGTGCTTACTTAAGTAGAGACTGACTTTTATTTGGTACGTTTGGGAGCCTAAACACCCTCCCAGTATGTCATATGACTCCAGAATTCATTTCTAAAGACTTGCTACCCTATGATCTTCATGAAGTTATTTCTACAGACTACAATTTCAGGCGTGCCAAGTTTTCTTATTTGTCTCAATGTATTTCTTCTTCAAAATTATACAAGGTGAATGATGACTCCATTTTTTCAAATATAATCTCATTGACAAAGTACATCTAGTCTTGAAGCAAGTAACATTACAGTGTGCACAACCTTATTTCATTCTTACAGAATATATTTAGAATACTTTGAATTTTTATTAAGCATAGTTGTCAAAATCTTACATGATCTGACTCCCATCTCTTACATCACAACTTAGCATAAATTATACTACTATAAAGTTTACAAGTGAAACCAAATAAATGCCTTTTAGTCTTATGATTCAAATAAATCATAAGGAACAAACTTAGAAAGTAGTAAATTGACAACTATGCTCAAAGTTCTTTTATATTGATTTTTCATAAAGCACCATCCTAGGTTCCTAACATTTTTCCACCTACTTTCATAGTATGCTACTATTTTTTAGTATCCATAATCCCAATCGGTTCAACAAATGAGATCTACCGAGCAGGTTTACATTGTTTTTTTTTATAAGTAGCAAGATTACATTGTTGTACCTATATATTGATATCTCCATACTACATTATTTTCTAATTGGCATTGCTATTGGCACTCCATATTTTTAGCATCTCATACATCACACTGTGAATGAAAGGAATTTAATAATTACATAGGAAGCGAAGTGCAAAACTGCCAATAGTATTGCCCTTTATGTTTATAAAGTATAATCAAGTATTAAATTCTTTAGTAAGGTTACTACATCTTGTATATGTAATATAGCATTCCTCACAGCCAGAATTGTCATAATAATATTTACAACTACATACTGAGCTTTTATTAAATTATCAAAACATGTCTAAGGACCATAAAGAGATCCTGTAAAAAAAAAGGACCATAAAGAGATTCATGAATAATTTTTTTTACTAAATATCAAAAATTAAGTCTGCAGAAGACATCAAATTGTTTATTAACAAAAGATAGCCATGTGGACTTGCAAAGAAGTGCAAAGACAACTTCTTCCCATCAGAGAGAGATTATTTCACTAGGAAGATCCATTTTCTTTCCATTTAATGAATACACAAATGTCAATAGAAAAGTAAACAAACAACCCTGAATATTACTATTATCGCTAAAAGGGCTCATCAGAACATTTACTTTTATTTTTTAGGAAGAAAAAAAAAGGGAAAGATAGCATGAACTTGCACCTTTTTTATCTGCATTCTTGGAGGTATTAACATTTACATTCGACTCATTAGAGATCTGAAAAACCAATTACCGGCTTCAAATTAGAAGTTCACAAAATAACAAATGTGCAAATTCTTCAACTTGCTCATAAATTTTTTTAAAAACAAATTCTATAATCTTACAGTATCTGAAGGCACAAGCTGGAGCTCAACAAAAGCGATTAAAAGCAGAACAAATTTTAGAGAGACCCACTTAAGTTCCATCACAACTACTTCATAGGACCTGCAAAAATTGAAAAAAAAATCAATAAATTAAAAATTAAGATCACATAGCAAAGAATTAGTCCACAAAACCCCGCCCTAATATGAAACTAAACAAAAATTAGCCCTAAAATTTTCCACTTCTCTGGAGCAAAAAATGACACAATAATAACGCATTACTTAAGCTCTAATAAGCGCTCTTTGGCTCTCATTTAAGACGTATTTACATTGGTTTATAGAAAAAGAAACCAAGCAAAATGCTCGTAATATAGCAATATATAGGTCCAAAGATAGCCAAAATTGACAAAAAAATTCACCAACCAGGGCGCATAAATTCAACCAGAAAGAAATCAAATATGAAATTCTAACCCTCAGTTTGGGAACTATAGTAAAAACACCAAAAGGCAGAACAAAAATCTCACTTCTTGTTTCATTTCCCATGGTTTCTCAGCGACCAAACACAGAATGTTAATGAGTCGTGTAAAGGGTACTGTAGTGTAGTCAAGTTGGTCGTTAGGCGATCCAGGTCTTTCCATCCGGTTATCCACTTTACGGTTCTCCCTGGGGAAATTAAATCCGCGCCACATGAGAAGATTGGGGTTTACAGTGAAAGATTAGACTCCAAGTACGGAAAGATTTTGCTAAACCCGTATTTACCAAAGATATATATAATAAGATTTATTTAATTATTAAATAATAAAATAAAAAAAAATATTTTATTTTTATTTAATAGTAAAATAGACACTCATGTAATGTATCTTTCACCAACCAAAGCTTTACAAAAAAAATTTCCGCGTGCGATATAATAAAATCTACGATTAGAAACTTCCATGTCATATAAACAAGTTTTCGGATCATGCTTTAGAAAAAAATTTAATTTAATCTGAATCCAAGATACATAACACAAAAATCCATTTTACTATTTGATGAAAAGAAAATATATTTTTTTTTCTTTTTTTTCATATGGTAAAATGAACCATTGTATTATATATATTTTTTATATATTTGTAAGATGAACTTTTATATTGTGTATATAAACTTAAACAAAAAAATTTCACTCTAAACGGTGAATTCAGTAAATTCTCAGATTTTGCATATCAGATTCGAGAACGCGATTAATCCGCGAATTTTTTTGCTGCTAATTAGTGGATTTTCTGCAATTAATTTATGTCTGCTTTCTACACCTGAGTTTCTTTAACCCGAGTCTTGTTAAAGAGTTATAATAAATAGTTACAAAAAGGTGCTTTCTGCTACATTGATGAAAAGCGCCAAACCATCGTGCCCTTGGTGCATTTGATGTTAAGCTATTCCACTAAAATAATTATATATTCACAGCTAACCTCCTTTTAATAAATCCAAAAACAAATATTTTATAAATATCATTTGAAAATTTTTATAAGAAAAAATAAAATTTTATTATACATATAAATATTTAATGCTATAAACCATAATATTTGATGAATTTATTATATAAATATATGTATAGCTGATAAAATAATAATTTAATATAGACGTTCTCAACACATTCTCACTCTATTAAAATTTGAAAAATAATACTTTCACACGCTCTTTTGCTCAACAAATTTATCACTTAGGGTATGTTTGCTTCATGGGACAAATTTTGGATATGATTAATTTAGTCCTACATGAACAATCAATCTCATGTTTGGTTTGAGTGATTCATTGTTCATCTAGGACTAAACTAGTCATAATCCCAGGAATTTTGTCCCACTCCCCCCGGGGACAGAGTTAATCCCATTGCTTTCAGATTAATTTTTTTTTCTCAAACCTATTTTACCCCTTGCTTGCATGACTAGCACGACTTCTCTCTTCTTCTTCTTCACTTCCTGGCAGACCATCTTCTTCGTCTCCTACTTCTCTTCATCCTCACCACCTCCTCCTCTACCGTGCCTCTTCTTCTTTCCCTTTCCCTTATCCTTCCCCTTCCTTCTCCTCTTCCGTACTTCACCTTCTTTCCCTTTCCCTTCTCCTTCCCCCTCTTTCTCCTCCTCCGTCGTGCCTCGTCTACATTTGGGCAGATCGACCTTCCTTCGGCCCTCATTGCATTACCTTCCCTTCCCCCTCGTCGCATGACCTTCCTCGCACTGCTATCGCGTTTCCTCAACCCCGCCACTGCTTAGGTTTTCCTAGGTTTGTGATGGTTTCTGTAAATATGGTGTGGAGGATAGAGGCTTTCTGTTAAGGTTTGGTATGATTAGTTCTAGGGAAGTTGACAGTGGTTGATGGGGTAGTAGAGGGAAGAAGAAGTACTAGCGAGAGAATAAGAAGAACTTAAGAAGGAAGAAGACTCTAGAGAATTGGATTTGGTGTAGTGAATGATTAAATTGGGTTTGTAAGAGCATTTTGATCTTTATACTTGCTATCCCACTTTAATCCAAATTTAGAAATTTTATGAATCAAACATAGTATTAAGGTAGTTCCACTTTAATCCTATCTAATTCTATCCCATTGTAATTCTAATTATATCCCACCATAATCCTGTCCGTGAATCAAACGTATCCTTAAGGTTAGAATATCCCTTGTTTGGTTGAACTCATTTATTCTCATATTGACTAGTTGACTTAAATGAATTTCAAAGTGAAAAGAGTTTATTTATTTATAAAAAAAAATGTGTTTGGTTACATAAGTCCGAACTTGTGACTTACATAAATACTTTTGGACTTAATATCGAGCTATTTCAAAAGTTCATATTTATTTATTAAGTGATAAGACTGTACCTTAGAGTTGATCATCGGTCCACTAGTCCACTGGGTCTAACTTGTAGTTTTGTGGGCTTGAACAAGAAAAATTGATCAATGGATCGGGCTTGATTAAAAGTTTAGGTTCGATTTAAAAAAAAGATCGGATTAAAGAAATTAAGAAAAAGCAAGCTGAATTGTTAAATATATAATATTTAATATATTAAATTATTTATACATTAAATAATATAAATTCCATGTAATATGTGATGTTAGTGTTAAGATTCATTTATTATAACTTTCCATGTTATGAAAAATAGGTGAAAATGCAATAACTTCGAGTAAGAATTTTTTTTGTAATTCTTTATGATTGTATATTGGGTTAACTTAGAGTAGAGAAAAAAGAAGAAGAAAAATTCAGGCCTAATGAGTTGGTTTGGGCTTTACCTTATTAGGGTCATGTTTGAACAAAAACTAATAACCGAAAAATTAGACCATTATTTTCAGTTCAATGTTGATCTGGAATTTTTTGATCATTTTGGTTCTCGGTTAAATTTTGGTTTTCAATTTAAAAAAAAACCATGGTTACCCAAATTGAATTAACATAATATACTTAAAAATCAGTTATGTGCATCGATACCCACACTTTTAATAATAATATTGTTTTTAACCCTAAATACTATTATTATATAAATAAATAAAGTAGTATACATGCCAAAATTTTAATAATTGATACACAATATTTCAAATGGACCAATCATACATCATGAGACCAATACTATATCCTAAATCTAAACAAAACCATTTTTTATTCTCTATTTCTCACTCTCGTCTCAAACTCTGGCTCTAAATATCTCACCTCTCACTCCTCGATTAGCGTCGCCATTCAATCTTCGCTCACATAACTGGGGCAGATTCTAGAAATGACCAACAAATTGGTCATGACCCATGCGGCGAAACGAGGTGTGAAGATTCAATAACTGGTGCAGCTCTGCGTCATGGTCCATGTTATAGTTGACATCAGGGCCGTAGGTAGAGGTACCTCAATTTAAGAATCAAGTGATGTAGCATGCATTCATAAGGGAGAGTTATATTGCATTGGGGAGATTTGGATCAAGAGGGTACTTTGAGCACATTTTTATGTTTTAATTTTTAAATTAGTTTTTGTGATTGAAAAACAACATAAATGATGTGATTATATATTAATCGGTGGCTTTGGTTGAATGATTTGATACAATTTTTATTTTTTTGGGTAAAATAACGTAGGTCTATCTATATCTAAAGGGTCAAGCATATGGTGCCATTATTTTAGGTACAATTTTGATATTGTTTGATAGTAATTTTGGGTAAGTTGGTATAATGGTATCACTTGACAATAATTTAGTATCATTTGACAGAAATTGAGATTTCATTTTACAGTAATTTAAGTAAGTTGAGATGATGGTATCATAATTATCGAACAATTCTTAGTAGAGCCGATCTTATAAAGACCTTCAATGGGAGGAAAACCCCTAGCCACTCTCTACCCTAGGTGTAACGACCCATCTCGAATTTGCCACACTCGAAACGATGTCATCACATTTTGAGAATCCCTGCATGACACATATATGCAACAATAAAAATAAATAACACCAAAAGAAATTTTTACATCAATCCGACCTTCAAACATTTTATCCAACGTAAAATGCATGAATATTTACAAATAAAATTTTCATTTAATTTATCTCATTAGTCTGAGGATGATGACACGCACGTGGCTTATAAAAAATGATTTCTTCTGAACTTCAACTCACCAAACTATTTGTCAAACCTGCTACCTGAAAATCATTGTATAATGAGGAGTGAGCTTCACAAGCTCAGTGAATTAAGTTTACTAAAAGTACTCATTTTTATAAACAGTCTTTTAATATTTAAATCAATTTATATTTCATACACTTGATACTAACACTCTACTATCACTATACATGTCATAATATCCATTCTCTATCAATCTCTTCCTCTTATTTATTGGTTCACCTCAAGACCATCAATTATCTCATAATTACCTCGTAATGAGGTTCATATCATAAAATCTACCATCTAGATTGTTATTATCACCATAACTGTCTCTCTGTGAGACTCATCCATCTATAATTATATTCACAATAATACACCACACCTCAGCATTTCAATAATCTTATCACCATAACTGTCTCTTTCAGTGAGACTTAACCATCATTAATTATATTCTCAATAATACACCACACCTCAGTATTTCAAAAATCTTATCACCATAACTATCTCTTTCTGTGAGACTCAACCATCTATAATTAAATTCACAATTTATACATCACTCATTAGTATTTCAATAATGCAAGCAATAATTAAAACAGATGCAATGAAATGAATGCATATGATGGGAACGTCTTCCCACCTGTCGGTAGGTTATTATTATCTTAGACCAGTTGCTTTCCCGGTTCTCATTCTCATTTAGACCGGCTGATTATGCCCAAAGAGTAACGCGGTGTTGTAGTACAGCTTTGGGGTGTCGATTCCACAGGGAAACAAGTTAACTACAAAAGAAGGTGTAAACTTTAATCTAAAACGATAAATCCAAATGAGTAAGAGAATCTGAAATTGATAGTGAAATAATTGTGTAAAGTAGATTGTGAAATATAACATGAGAACAACAAGGATCCGGGAATCCTCCATAGGTTCGTTGCTCTAATCCTAACTTGATTCAGTTGTTTTTATCTCGATTGCAAGTTTCACATCTCCAACAGGCAATCGGCAAATTTCACATCTCCAACATGCAATCGGCAAATATTTAATTGAAGCATATGTATAAACCCTAATTTGATTGTTATGAGATACTTTTTATTTTTAATTTATGAACACATGATCTATCCTATAAGTTTATCAAGAAACGACAATATATCTTTTAATGACAATATTGCAGTAATGGACAAACCTAAAGGCTAGATCTACCGGACTCAATCATACCCAAGTAATCTTGACATAAATAAAGCATGACTGAATTTATATCAAGAAAGAAAGATACAATCCCCGGATTAGATGAAATCTTATAATTAGATTAAAAAATAAATCATAACAATGTTTGAATGTTAAAGCTCTATTACAACTGAATCAAATAAGGGAAATAGAAACAACTACACCTAGGGATTCATCCCTTCTCCTTGCTTGGAGATTAGTTAGCCATAGGGCTCATGGTTGCACAATGGAAGGAAAGTTGATGCTCTCTTGAGTTCTCCAGCTTTTTGAATATTTAATTACAAACCCTAAGTGGTATATTTATAGTACACAAGGCCTAGGGGTGTTTTAGGGTTTGAACAAGTCATTAAAGACCTAATTAGGGTCTAACTCGGAGTGCCTAAGGATGTGCGCGCTGCAGCATCACTTGGGCGCGGTGCGGCTCTGTTTTGGTTAAGTCAGGTGCTGGTGTTGTGTGCTGCGGCGCGGATAATCCATGCTGCGGCGCGGGCTAATGCTGATTCAGAAGGTCTGACCTCTGTCCGCTAAAATCGCCATAACTTTCTCTAGAGAAATGATTTTATTGAACCGTAAAATCCTCCAGAAAGTAGACTTCCAGATCTTTCTAACCATATGTGGCACACTTCCTGGTTCTTTCTACATCGATACAGTTTAATTTGTAAAGATGGTTGATTTGTATGCCAACTCCAGCAACTTAGTGAAAATTCCTTCCTTAGTTTTTCTTCATCTTGGCTCTTCCGCAATCATTTTCTTGCTTGAGTGTTCAATGGAACTTCATGTTTCAAAATAATGATAGCTCTTCCATTTCTTTTAACTCAAGATACCTGAAAAATGCACCGAATTAAATTAGTGCTCCAAAAATACCACTTTAGAGTTGTTAATGAATAAAAATGCAATTAAGTCCTAAATCAACCCTAAAGTGCTAACAAATGAGTATGATTATAATGCATTTTGTGGCTCTCATCACCGACTGTTTTTTCGGTTCTTTCATTCTCATTAGACCGGCTGCTTTCCCAGTTCTTTCATTCTCATTAGACCGGTTGCCTTCCAGGTTCTTTTCTTTATACATTATTATAGTTGTCACGGAATTCATTTCCAGCATATACCGGCTGTCACGGTTTTTCAATTAGACCGGCTGCCTTCCCGGTTCTTTTCTTTTCATTTAATGTATATTCATATGAACAATGATATCAAATGAACATATGAACAATAACATAAAACAACATCATTTCAAAACAATTAAATTGGCTATCCTGATCATTCTTAAATTTATATAAAATTTTCCACCTAGACTTTCTCATCCCAAATCACATCAAATCATTCATTAAAACTTGTCAAGATTCACTAAATTTCATCCAAAATCATTCATTAAAACTTGTTAAGATTCACTAAATTTCATCCCAAATCTCATCAAATCATCCATCAAAATTTGTTAAGATCTACTAAAATTTATCTCCTCAAAAATCTATTTCAAAATCTCAACCATAGCTCATCAAGAAGTTCACTTCTAGCTTTTATTATTAAATCAACTCATTTTTCTAATAATATTTCTTCTCAGATAATAATTTTCTACGATTCCAACATGTATACCATATCTATCCACCAAAGATTTATCTACCACCCAATCATACTTTAATAATTAAATTTAATATTATCACAAAATAATTAATTTTTATTTAGACTACCTAAAGTAAATCCAACTCACCACGTAGCTCTTAAAGCTACCTGTAGATCACCTCCTTGCTTTTCCCATTTCTCTCAGAAATTCCTTTGGTTGTAGATCGTCAACACCTGACATCATATTTGTATAAATTTTCTAATTTATTTTTCAATTCGATATAAACAACACACTTTGAAAATTCCTACTTTGAATTTAGGGAAACTTCATGAATGTCAGAAATTCAAAAATAAACACTACAATATTACCTTCTGCTTTTTTTTTTATAGCTATTCTTGATTCTCTATGAAATTCTGTAGAAAATTCCTTCAAAATTTTGCTCTTCCAGCATTTCTTTGAGTCCCCAAGTATTTTGAGAAATAAACGATAAGTTAAAAGAAACTATATAAAATCAGTAAACAAATTTCACATATATATACACACACACAAGCTTGCTGCTTAAACTGTCGACAGCCTAAAAAATTTTCAACTCAGCAATCTTCTCTCCCTCTCTTGCCTCCACGTTTTTGGAGACGTGCAAAGCGTGAACGCCTCCCTCAAATTTTTATCAACATTTTGCAATTCAACAACAAATGCAAAAGAAACCCACTTTTAACACTCCTACAAAGCTTACACGATTTGGCTATGTGGGAGGCATAAAACCTCCCTAACTTTACTTGGCAGCAGGTGCTGCCAACTTTTGTTGACTTTATTTTTTTTTTTGAAAAAAATAATAATTTAATTAATTTATTTTTATTTTTTTCTTTTCCTTTCTTCATTCTGGACGTTTAAGTCCAATTTTTTTCTCTTTTCTTTTAATGACGTCCATGTCCCATATTTTTTTTAAGAATTATTTTTATTCAATACTAAATCCTTCGCGTAACTATATTATTTAAACTTCGTGTCATATTTATTAAATTACTTATTTACCCTTACTTTACGAATACAGGTATTACAATTCGACCCACCTTACAAAAATTTCGTCCTCGAAATTTCCTTACTTTACTCTAGAAACAAATGTGAATAATACCTCTTCAAAATTTTCTCACGCTTTCATGTATTCTCTTCAACATCCTTATTGGTACTTGTATGTACACCCAGTCTTTTTGAATTTCTATAACTTAGCTCGAAATATTATAATACTCATCATGCAAACACTTTCTTAAAAGTGAAACATGAAATATGTTATATAAATTGTTTTTAATTCTGGAGGCAATTTCAGGCTATTCACAATTATCCCAACTTTCTCAACAACCTCATAGGGTCCCACATACCTTAGATTCAGCTTTCATTTCCTGTTTAAATCTCAATATACCTTTTCATTGAGATATTTTTCAATATACCCAATCACTTATTTGAGACTCAAGAGGTCTACTCTGTGCTGCTTTACAGTTCTCTATAACCAATTTGATCCTCTTAGTTGTTAACTTAATAACTTATGAACCAAATACATTTCTCTTTTCAATTTTTTTCCAACATAAAGGAATTCTACACCTCGGACCATACAATACCTCAATTGGTGTCATCCCAATATTAGTTTGTTATTGATTATTATTAGCAATTTCAATTGATGGCATGTAAGCATCCTAACTTACTGAGAAACTCATCACCTTTGCCCTTAATATATCTTCTAGTACCCTAATAATTCTTTCTATTAGCTACATCACTCTTCAATCCTAACCATCAGAATATTCTATCTCAATCCTGTATACATCTTATTATTACTTGATTGCATTAAATCTACATCATTATGTGCCTCCCTCATTTTCTTTTCTCCACTTCGCATTATTGGGAATACTATTTCTATGTTCCAAGACCAGGATACTATCATTTCAATTTTGAACTTATATTTATTTCTAGTAAGCACTCAATACTTAATCTTTTCTATCTCTGCATCTCTACCTTGTGTCTCTAAAGTATTTTACTATGGATGATTGTGCAACTACATTCTTTATCCATGATCCTCTACCGCTGTTATACAACTTCATTCTTATCTCTTTTAAATCTATCATCAATTTCACATCAGAACTCCCAACAATAATTAATTTTCTTATAGACTTTCTACTTAATATATCAGCTATTACCTTCGCATTTTTTTTTATAACGAATTGTACAATCATCGTTACTAATCAACTCTATCTACCATATTTGCCTTAATTTCAACTCTCTCTAGGTAGGCAAGTTTATCAAACTCTTATAACTCATAAATATCTTACAAGTGGCTCCATACAGATAATATCTCCAATCTTTAAAATAATCACTATGGCAGTCAACTCTTAGTCATAAGTAGAGTAATTTCTATCATGAATCTTCAATTGCCTAGAAGTATAGCCCACAACTTTCCTATGTTACACATATCCCAATCATTGATGTGATGTATCCCTATATACCACAAATCCTTCATCACTAGAAAGAAAACACCAATACTGGAGCTGTAGTCAATATCTCCTTTAGTGATTGGAAATTTTTCTCACACTTTCCTCGCCATACAAATCTCACATTTTTCCTAGTTAGTTTATTCAACCATATTACAATAATAAAAATTTCTGAAAGAATCTTCTATAATAACCTGCTAACCCCAAGAAGATTCTATTCTCAGTTACATTAGTTGGTTTCTTCCAACTTAACATTATCTCTACCTTTTATGGATCAACTGTTATGCCATTTTCGGATATTACATGTTCCAAAAAAGTTATTTCATTCAGTTAACACTCCCACTTAGAGAACTTATATCATACCATCTCTTTCTCCTCAAAGTCTCCAATACAATTTCTAAATGTTTTAACCCTGCTCTTCCGTAGTCTTAAAATATACCAAGATGTTATCGATGAACACCACCACAAGATTATCAAGAAATGGTTCAAACATTTTATTCATCCAGTCCATGAATGTTTCTGGGACATTATTCAATCCAAATGTCATCACAAGAAACTTATGACCATAACATGTCCTAAAAACAGTCTTAGGCACGTCTCAATTCTCTATTTTCAATTGGTGATAACTTGATCTCAGGTTTATTTTAGAAAACACTTTCACTCCTTACACTGCTCAAACCCTAGATTTATCCTAGGAAAAATGTATTTGTTCTTATTCAACTATCTGTAGTCTATACCCACTCTTATCGTTCCATCTTCCTTCTTCACTAATAACACCTGACTCCCCAAATACATTAGGTCAGATAAATTGTTTATCCACAAATTCTTAAAATGGTACGTTCAACTCTCTCAATTCAGCTGACGTCATTCTGTAGGGTGCTATTAAATATATGTGATGATCTTGGTATCACATCAATAGAAAATTTAATCTCCCTACTTGGAGGCAACCTAGACAACTCATCAAGAAATTATATTAGAATAATCTTTCATCACTCAGATTTATTCTAACTTCCTATTTTCTTTTCTAGGATCCATTATGTATGCTAAATACTCCTCACAACCTTTCTTCAATCATCTCCCAATGGTCAGAGAAAAATAGGATAGTTCGAAAGTATCTTATGTTCTCCTTGAAAGTTAAACTCTTCATATCCATATCTTGAACACTACATTCTTTATGAAAAAATCAACCATATTCAAAGATAATAAATCAACTTTAGATTTTCTATCACTGATATGAATCACAGCACCTTCGTAAACATTTATGATTATCACTCTATTTCTGGTGAGAACTTTAACAAAAATATTTTATATCCAAGGGCTAATGCATACTTCAATAGACTTCATATAAATACTGGATGCAAAAGAATGGGTTGTACCAAGATCAACCAACATTGATATATCCATTTTTTCTATATACAAGGCACCTTAAATTAAAACAATCATGGGATAAAATATATCTATGATAAACTTCTATTTCTCAATCATACGCCAGATTACCACTTTCCCTTGGTGGCATACTTACTCCCTCTGCCATGACTCTCAGTTCCCATAACCTGTCTCCCAAATCTAAGGGTCCTACCAATAGTATTCTAAGCTACAGAAATAATAGATTCTGTTTTTTTCTGACTCTGTACTTCAGTTCCCTATGACAAGGAACGCTTCATTTGGGGTGGTCTCTCACCCTATACACTCGTACTACCACTACCTTTATAACATTTATGTTTAAGCCTCTTTAACCATTTTTTATTTTATTTTATTTTAACTCCATCACATCTCTCTCTCAATCTGAAAGGGTATATCCACCAACCTGATATGATTCATATGCCTCATGTACGATAGTATTGATCAAACCTTAAAACATAATTTAACAACTAACTTCTTACACTTCTTCTCCTTTGGATATACCATTTTCGATTCAAACCTTGACAAAGCCACAAATCTCCTATCATATTGAGCCACAGTCAACATACTTACCCCAAATAAATAAAATCTCTATCTTGTTGGGTTCTAAAGGTCTAAGGAAAATATCTATCAAGGAAAACTTCCTTAAATCTATTTCAGGTTAAGAGTCTAACAACATCTGCACTTACTCTGGGAAGAATATTCTTTCATCATTTTAAAACTTTTCCTTTTAACTTGAATGAAACAAAAGTGACCATCTGCCCATCAGTCACTGGTAAAGTACCAAATAATCTCTCTGCATGTTTCTCCCAAAACTTAGGCTTAAAAAATTTTATAGATCTTTTAAACTACACCGCATTCAACTTAACAATCTCCCCACATCTCATGCATAAACTCACTTTTTCCCCTTTTTAAACGTTCATCATTACTGGATTAACAACCTCAAACACTGCCATAGTCTATTCATCAAGTCTATGCTATAGGCTATCAACTTTATCATCTGTTACATTTATTTTCTCATGAGCATGTGTAAGAGCTTATCTTAGCTCATCTCTTTCAACTTCAGATTCACTCACACCTTTACCAATGTCAATTATGTTGTCAACACATTCCCTTTTAGGAACCACAGATTCAAACTCAACCTCAACTTGTCAAAAATATTGGGGCCTACCACACCCTCTCAAATCAACAACTCTAAGTCCATGTGTCATCCTCAGACTGTTCATTAAAATATCATTTATTTTAATTTTTCACTTTCTTACTTTTTATGCAGTCTACAGAATCTTAAAACCTAATGCTCTGATACCAAAATTGTACTGACCCATCCCGGGTTGGCCACTCTCGAAATGGTATCATCATATTTTGAGAATCTCAGCACGACACATATATGCAACAATAAAAATCAATAACACCAAAAGAAATTTTTACATCAATCCGACCTTTAAACATTTTATCCAACGTAAAATATATGAATATTTACAAATAAAATTTTCATTTTATTTATCTTATTAGTCTGAAGATGATAACAAGCACGTGGCTTACAGAAAATAATTTCTTCTGAACTTCAACTCACCAAACTATTTGTCAAACCTGCTACCTGAAAATTATTGTACAATAAGGAGTGAGCTTCACAAGCTCAGTGAATTAAATTTACTAAAAGTACTCATTTTTATAAACAGTCTATTAATATTTAAATCAACTTATATCTCATACACTTGATATTAGCACTTTATTATCACTACACATGTCATAATATCCATTCTCTATCAATCTCTTCCTCTTATTTATTGGTTCACCCCAAGACCATCAATTATCTCATAATTACCTCGTAATAAGGTTCACATAATAAAATCTACCATCTAGATTGTTATTATCACCATAACTGTCTCTCTGTGAGACTCATCCATTTATAATTATATTCACAATAATACACCACACCTCAGCATTTCAATAATCTTATCACCATAACTATCTCTTTCAGTGAGACTCAACCATCATTAATTATATTCTCAATAATACACCACACCTCAGCATTTCAAAAATCTTATCACCATAACTATCTCTTTCTGTAAGACTCAACCATCTATAATTAAATTCACAATTTATACATCACATATTAGTATTTCAATAATGCAAGCAATAATTAAAACAGATGCAATGAAATGAATGCATATGATGGGAACATCTTCCCACCTGTCGACATGTTGTTATTATCTTAGACCGGCTGTCTTCCCTGTTCTTTCATTCTCATTTAGACCGGCTGCCTTCCTGGTTCTTTCATTCTCATTAGACCGACTGCCTTCCCGATTCTTTTCTTTACAGTTTATTCCGGCTGTCACATAATTCATTTCTAGCATATACCGGCTGTCACAGTTTTTCAATTAGACTGGCTGCTTTCTCGGTTCTCTTCTTTTCATTTAATGCATATGCATATCAACAATGATATCAAATGAACATATGAACAATAACATAAAAACAACATCATTTCAAAACAATTAAATTGCCTATCCTGATCATTCTTAAATTTATACAAAATTTTCCACCTAGACTCTCTCATCCCAAATCACATCAAATCATTCATTAAAACTTGTCAAGATTCACTAAATTTCATCCCAAATCTCATCAAATCATCTATCAAAATTTGTTAAGATCTACTAAAATTTATCTCCTCAAAAATTCATTTCAAAATCTCAACCATATCTCATCAATAATTTCACTTCTTGCTTTTATTATTAAATCAACTCATTTTTCTAATAATATTTCTTCTCACATAATAATTTTCTACGATTCCAACATTTATACCATATCTATCCACCAAAGATTTATCTACCACCCAATCATACTTTAGTAATTAAATTTAATATTATCACCAAATAATTGATTTTTATTTAGACTACTTAAAGTAAATCCAACTCACCACGTAGCTCTTAAAGCTATTCGTGGATCATCTCCTTGCCTTTCCCGTTTCTCTCAGAAATTCCCCCAATTGTAGATTGTTAACACCTAATATCATATTTATATAAATTTTCCAATTTATTCTTCAATTCGATATAAACTACACACTTTGAAATTTCCTACTTTGAATTTAGGGAAACTTCATGAATGTCAGAAATTCAAAATAAACACTATGATATTACTTTCTACTTTTCTGATAGCTATTCTTGATTCTCTATGAAATTCCGCAGAAAACTCCTTTAAAATTTTGCTCTTCTAGTATTTCTTTGAGTCCCCAAGTGTTTTGAGAAAGAAACGATAAGTTGAAAGAAACTATGTGAAATCTGTTACAGATTTCACATAGGTGTATATATATGCACAAGCTCGTTGCTTAAACTGTCGACAGCCTAAAAGATTTTCAATTCAGCAGTCTTCTCTCCCTCTTCTGCCTCCATGTTTTTGGAGACTGTGCAAGGCGTGCACACCTCCCTCAAATTTTTATCAACATTTGGCAATTCAGCAACAAATGTGAAAGAAACCCATTTTTAACACTCCCACAAAGCTTACACGATTTGGCTATGTGGGAGGCATAAAACCCCCATAACTTTACTTGGCAGCAGGTGTTACCACCTGCTGCCAACTTTTATTGACTTTTTTTTTTTTTGAAAAAAAAATAATTTAATTTAATTTTTTAATATTTATTTTTTTCTTTTCCTTTCTTCATTCTGGACGTTCAGGTCCATTTTTTTTTTCTCTTTTCTTTTAATGATGTCCACGTCCCATATTTTTTTTTAAAAATTATTTTTATTCAATGCTAAATCCTTCACGTAACGATATTATTTAAACTTCGTGTCATATTTATTAAATTAATTATTTACCCTTACTTTTACGAATACAGGTATTACACTAGGTGTCTTCTCTACATCTGCATCGCCCTTGTGGTGGCCGTCACGGCCATAGTCGCGTATAGTGGCCCTTCATCTCGCGATGGAGGCCACACTTCCTTACCAGATACTTCTCTCCCTTTTCTGCAGCAAACAACTGCCCCTTTTATCTCATAGTCGCAAATGCCCATGCCCCCTTCTTCCTCCTCAAAACCACTTGCTACAGTTGCCCCAGATCCTTCATCCAAGCCTTAACAGGTGTGTCAAACCTTTCCATTCACCCTTAACTACCTTCCCGAAAACCCTTACCTGACCTAATCCTGTCCTCTAAACCTGGTACCAAAGTAAATGGCGAGCTAACCTCTATAGTTTCATCGATGGAATTCAAAAAAGCAACTTCAGTATTTACTTTCGCTATTATATTGAAATTTTACGTAGGCATGCCTATGTTACAACTAATCAAGAAGCATATTCAAAACTGAAACTTGAAGTATGATTCGATTATATATGCTTTGGACTTTCGTCATGTAATGGTGCACATGGATTCGTACGAGGATCTAGTCTCGGCATGGTCATGTGGTAATCATCAAATTGACAATACTCTATATCGTATGTTCAAATGGATATAGGATTTGAACCCGAGGAAAGAATCCATACTTTTTTTTTGGGTTCGTTTGCTGGGTCTACTATTGCCTTGTTTCCATACTTCATTCCTAAAAGGTATTTCCAATTCTTTTGCTCTTTTTCGAGAGCAAATGAGAAAACCCTATCCTTGGAGTGACCTAGTTGTGCAAAGGTTTGCATTGAACTACACCTAACTCTACCTTGACCTAATCGGGTTTGGGTGGGGATTAGTAAGGAGGATTGTTTTTGGCAAAACATGGTGCTTAAAGGGAACCTTTCCTTCTGCACACACTGTTGTCTTTAAGGTCACAGTGTGGAAGATTATAGAAAATTGCAAAGTGTGCTACACACCAAGTAGTCGGTCGTTGGGGTAGAGCAACATCCCATGGAGCCAGTGTCTTCAACATCCAAACTGGTTAAAATAGATAATATAGTTGCTTAGGCAAAAGGTCAGCTAGTGGCACAAGGTTAGAAGTTGAGTGAGCCCAGGGTCAAAACAGTCCCTCTAAGAATGGTTCTAGTACCTATGTTGGGGCAAGGTACTCTGATTGAGCGCTTACAGACAATAAATGAGCACCATGAGACAAACGACCTTGGTATGATGTCAGGTCAGACTTCTGACACATAAATTATGTAGAATCATAAAAAGAAAACTTCCAAAAGGACTCACAATAAAGCAAAGGAAGTTAAAGATTTTGTGGAAGATGATACAAACCAGATTGCACGAGGTAAACAGATTGAGATTGGTTCGGTGATAATTTCATAAAATGATCCACTATAGGATCAGATGGTATGCTTGTTGTGGCTCCTGATTAGGTACCTCCTAATATAAGCCCGCTTATTAGTGTTTGTTCGTTTAAATCAAATATGGAGTTCTTGGAATGTCAAGATGATTGTGTGTTAACTCCTCATTTACCTATCTCTAGTCTTAAAAGGTCTTTCTCGACTAATACTATTTTGGATAGTAGTTTTCAGAAAAAGTATGAATCTAATCCTGCTGTTGGTCTTAGGGAATTTGTTACAAAGCTGAAAAAAGAAGGAACAAAGAAAAGGAGAATTAAAATAAAGAAGAAATGGACAACTATTTATTGGTACTAGATATCTATTCCTGATAGTTGTATTTTCAGTTTATTTGTTATATTAGCTTAGTTAATGGTGTAATTGTTTTGCTTTGCAAAATGTAATAGTTTATGTATGTAATAGGACGGGTTAGGCTTAAACTTACATTTGAGGTTAGGTTTATATCTCCCTCGAATTATGTCTTTTTGTCTCTCATATTTGTTTTTCTTTTTGTTTATAAAATAAAATGTAACTTTTTTTTTATCTAAAAAACAACACGGTCCTTCAAAATTCCTCCAATAGCATTATGTCACAATATACCACTTTATTTTTTATTTCTTATTTTTAATTGGAATAATACAATGTGATCAAAAAAGTTTTGAAGAGATCTTACAAAACCGATCTTACATAAGAATTTTTTCCATAATTAGCTCCCATCTGAAGTAGTTTTGATAATTCTTATAAAAAAATTCCAATATAACAAAATTTCCTTTCATTTTCATTTTTCAGTGGGAAATTTTGGTAAATACTGGCTCATTACAAAATCTAGTTTGGATATGGATAGACCCACCCCATGAGAAAGCAAAAGTTAGTTGTCTAAGGCTAAGCATTAGTATGTGAAGACAGAGAACCAGTTAATTAGTTGACATCTCACAGCATATATGTATTGTTGGGACTTGTGACCCCAATCCAATGCAGGGAGAAAGAGTGACAGCAATGAGTCATATTTGAGACAGAGTGGCCCTACATTGCGCCACTTACATAGGCATGGAGCGGGAGGAATATTTTTGTTAGAAGACTGATGTTTTATATATGTTTAAAGTTTTATATGTAATTTTAAAAGATTTTATTGATAATATTATTTTTTTTTAGTTTTATATTTAAATTAATGTTACTAGTGAAGTTTTTTAAAATTTTCAATAAGATTTTGAATGAATCTAAAATAACATTAATTTTAAATTCAATCTAATAAAAAAAAATTGAGTGAGAATGGTGATATGAGATTGTAAACATGTATATGCCTTCATTTGATGCATAAGGGGGAATTTTGCATTTTTTGGTTAACGTACTTACATATTATTTATTTATTTTTTTAAATAATTATAATTCATTACTACTCATATTTAAAAATAAAATTTATCACTCGAATTTCAAAGAAACATACATACATCAATCCCGATTCTTATTAACATATAAAAGTTCTAGCAATACGTGATTACACAAAGTATACAATCAACCTTTACATAGGAGCTAAAATTAGCTATCTATCTACTTAAATCTCTTGAAACTGTATTGCATATATCAATCTCAACGAGCCATCAACGGATATGAGAGTGAAATAAAAGATCCGTGCCCAATCTGAAAAAAAATGGGTGAAATTATCACCATTGCCTACTTCAAAATTAGGCAAATTAACCATGTGACATGAAAATTCATGTACTGGTGATCGAGGAGACTACCAAAAGCATCTCAAGATGTTGATGAGAAAATGGAACAAGTAGTTTTCTCCATCAAGCAATTCCCGACGAACCAATCTCTCTAAGTTCAAGTTTCGAGGAAGAAGATCGCTGTAGTAGAGTAAGGTTGCGATAGAGGCCGCCGGTTGTGCCACTAGTGCAGTCACCAGCCTCACTAGTGACCGAAGCATCAATGTCATAAGAGACTGCACCAAAAAATGTAAAATAAGTTGGAGACATTAGAGGAAATCTTTAATTTTATACAGGGAGCAGTGCTCCTCTTAATTGATTAATGTAAATTAATTTCTTGCTTCTTAATGTACATTCTTTGAGGATCATTCTATAGAATTCTTTTGAGGATTTAAAGCAAAAAGAATTGTTTAAACCCATCAAGAAAAAAACTATTCAGTTAAAAAAATCAAGAAAAAACTACTTGATTGTCTTAGAAAAATGTATTTTATAGTAAGATTATATAATTACGACAAGAAACACTTGACAACAGCACAAAATAGATCAACCATGTAAGAGATACATCTATTCTGACAAACCCAATAGGATACGTTCTTTAACATAGTCCTAAGAAGAAGATGGATTTGGAACTAAAATAAATACCAAAAAATAAAATATCAGATGAGCAAAAGAAAGAGAGCATACCATGACTTGAGGGAAAGAAGAAGACGAGCTGATAGAAGAGAATCATGTTGAAGATGAAGCCCTAAACCTTGTCATTGAGAAAGAGAGAGTGTAGAAAATGGTACAATGGTACTATGCTACCTTTATTTCCAAAAGTTTATCGTAACTGCCGATCACCAGCTGATATTCAGACCTACCCTTCTTCATACAAAAGTGTCAAAAAGTGCACAAAGTCGTGACTGAGAAACCCAAGCGACTGGGCTTTTCTTTATTGCAAACATTGGGCCAATCGATACTACAAAGCTTTATTTTTTATTTTTATGTTTTCTATAACTTGAAAACAGTAAATTACTTGCCAATCCTGTTGAGTTAATGATATTAACACCAACCGCTCACACAACCTTTAAACAAGGGGCTATCCATTGGTTTCAAATCTTGGCTAGATTTTATTGGATTTTGGTAGATTTTCACTACCATTTCAATTGAAATTGTTATTTGTGTCCTTTCAAAACACTTAATTTCTTTTCGTTCCGATCAAAGTATTAAAAATGTTTCGGTTTTATAGGTAAATATAAAATCGAAACCAAACAACTTTGTTTTGGAGCTATGTGTCGGCCGTTTCAACCGAAATGCCTGTTTCGGCTAAAACTACCCAAAATCTAGTCCCAAAACGGCACTGTAGATCGAGCAACCGAAAATACAGACCATTCACAATTAGCTTTTTAACTAACACATGATTATTGAACATAAATTACATTTAGATCCAATAATTTCAAAAATCTTGAACCGAATCTCCAAAATACAACAAATTGAATAAAAAAAATGGTTCAAGAAATTCATTTGTGAATTCGTAGTGATCAGTTCGGGCTGGTTCCAAAACGGCAGAGCAAAATAGGGGCGCGGTGTCAGGAGTAGAAAGGAACTCTTGAGCTTTTATGGTGGCAGATAATGGTGGAGCGGTCAGGCGTAGATTGTACAAGAGGAGAGGGACAGAGGTGGTGGTAGCGCTATGGAGATTGTGGTGGCACACAGTAGCTTGCGATGTGGATGGTGGCATGATGCCGGTGAAGTGCACACGGACCTCGCCGGAGCAGTGACGACGGTGATGGGTAAGTGGTGGTTTTACATTGGTGTTGTAAGGGAGACTGCAATTTTTCTTTGTAGGGTTTTGTTGCTTTTAATTGGAAGAGAGAGAGACAGCGAGACAGAGGGAGAGAGGGTTGTGGTAGTTTCTAGAAATTTGGGTAAGGTTATTCGAGAGTCCAGTGCTATGTTAAGGTTCTAGAATTGTTGAGGGGTTGTTTAGTTACCAGGAATTGTGTACAATGATGTTCAAAGGATAAAAGAAACTTGTTTAGATAAGTAGGGAATATATATGTATATATATATATATATATTCAAATGTTTGTAATTTGACATATATATATATATATATATATATATATATATATATATTTGAAAATGCTGTCAGATTTAAAACGACGCATTGAAATAGATCGAAATCGAAAGGTTTCACTTAAATAGTTAAACTGGAACATTGTTCAATGCGAAATTTACAACCTTGCTTTATACATGAATTGTTCATTTGTGTACTCTACATCCGAAGCACTTAATAGATTTTTTACAATGTAAAACATCTAATGTCAATGATGTTGGCAATAAACATAAGTATATAGACTACCTCTCCCCGAATGGCTAGGGGTATTCTAGGGTTTCTCCTAGGGTTTTCTTAGGGTTGCTCTCGGATTCTTTTTCCAGTTTTGTGAGTACTTTTTCTTGCTTTGTGCAAGTTTCTTCTCTTCATCATTGTAAGAGTTTGTTTTTTTGTCTTTTTTTTTGTTTGTGCTGCAATATGGATAGAGATGGAATTGGCCAATAAACTCAAACCTTCACGTCGACAGAGGAAGAGGAAGGTACTGTGTTATTGGAAAGATCGGTGGTAAAAAAGGGATTGACGTTTGGGAAGTTTGGGTTAGTGGGAAAATTGTTGTCAGTTTGACCATTTAGTTGAGATGCTTTATCGAGTACGATGAAAGTAGCATGGCATACGATTAAGAGTGGATGCTCGAGGGCTTGGTGACAATCTTTTCTTGTGCTAGTTTGCCACTAATCGGGATTGAGATTGGGTTGTAGTTAATGGTCCTTGGTCTTTTGATAAATTTTTTTTTTTAGTTTTGCAAGACTATAATAATGCCTTTCAAACTTCTAAAATAAACTTCCAATATGCCCTGTTTTGGGTACGATTCTACAATTTATCTACGGGATGCATGGATGAAACGGTGTGAATGAAGATTGGAGATAAGCTGGGGCTGGTTGAAAATGTTGAGGTAGATAAATCAAGGATGGGTTGGGGAAAATATCTTAGGGTTAGGGTTTGCATGGATGCTCTTGGGTTGTTACTGTAACGACTCATCCCAATTTGGCCACCCTCGAGACGATGTCATCACATTTTGAGAATCCCAGCACGACACGTATATGCAACAATAAAAATAAATAACACCAATAGAAAATTTTACATCAATCTTCAACCCTCAACAGGGGAGTTACGTCAATATGATATTTAAACATTAGATACAAAGTAAAATACATGAATATTTACAAATAAATTTTTATTTTATTTTCTCATTAGTCTGAGGATGTTGACACGTATGTGGCTTACATAATGATATCGTCTGAACCTCAAATCATCAAACTATTTGTCATGCCTACTACCTGAAATCATTGTACAATGAGGGGTGAGTTTCACAAGCTCAGTGAATTAAATTTACTAGAAGTACTCAATTGTATAAAAGGTCTTTCAATATTAAATCAATTATATTTCATACAACTTGATACTAGCATTCCACTATCACTACACATATCATAAGTCTCATTCTCTGTCAATCTCTTATTATGATTTATTGATTCACCTTAAGACCATTAATTATCTCAAAATCACCTCGTAATGAGGTTCACATCATAAAACCTACAATTTAGATAGTTCTTATCACTATAACTATCTCTCTGTGAGACTCATCAATCTATAAATAAATTCACAATAACACACCACACCTCAACATTTCCGTAATGCAAGCAATAAATAAAACAGATGCAATGCATGAATTATTCTTATGGGAACGTCTTCCCACATGTCGACATGTTTTTATTATCTTAGACCGGCTGCATTCCCGGTTCTTTCATTTTTTATTAGATTGGCTGTCTTCCCGATTCTTTTCTTTTATTTAATGCATATGCATATGAGCAATGATATGAAATATGCATCTGAACAATAACATAAAAAAACAAACATGAATTCAAATAGTTAATTTTGACTATCCTGATTTTTTTCAAATTATATATAAAACTTTTTTTCACTAAATTCTTCTCATCCCAAATCACATTAAATTATCCATTAAAGCTTGTCAAGATCTACTAAATTTCATCACAAATCACATTAAATCATCCATCAAAGTTTGTCAAGGTCCACTAAATTTCATATCATAATTCGTATCAAAACATAAACCATAGCTCATCAAGAATTTATTTATCACCATCATTATTAAATCAACTTAGTATTATAATAATATTTCTTCTCATATAATTATTTTTCTACGTGTCCAATATTTATATCATATCTATCAATTAAATATTTATCTATCGTCAAGACATAAACTAATAATTTATTTTAATATTATCACTAGATTTTTCATTTTTTATTTAGATTACTTAAAGTAAATCCAACTCACCACGTAGCCCTTAAAGCTACACGTGGATCACCTTCTTGCTTTTCTCGTTCTTCTCAGAAATTTTCCCCTGTTGTTGAACGTCAACATCTGACATCATATTTATATTAAATTTCTAATTTATTCTTCAATTCGTTATAAATCACATCCTTTGAAAATTCTCACTTTGAATTCGGGAAAATTTCATGAATGCTAAAAATTCAAAAATAAACACTACATTATTACCTTATGTTTTTTTGACAGCTTTCCGTGATTCTCTATGAAATTTCACAGTAATTCTTTCAAAATTTTACCATTTCAACATTTCTTTAGGTCCCAAAGTATTTTGAGAAATAAAGTAGTTTGAAGGAAAATTCAACGAAATTCGAAAATTGAGTAAATAAACTGAAACATATATATATAAAGTTTGCCTTCAACATTTAACAAAGTCTTCCACGTTTTTGAAATGTGGAAGACATACACTTTGCTTTCCTTAATGTGGCAGCAGGTGGCTACCACAAAATTTGACTTTTTTTTAAAACATTTTTTTCTTTTTTCTTTTTTTTCTTCTTCTGCTGGACCTGGACGTCTAGATTTTTTTCTTTTTCTTTATAATTACGTCCCACGCATCTAGTTTTTTTTCAAAAGAATTATTTTATTCAATACTAACTTCTTCGCGTAAATATATTATTTTAATTTCATATCATATTTATTAAATTATTTTTTTGCTCTTATTTTACGAATACAGGTATTACAGTTACGTAGATGTGTGAAGGTATTTTTGATAGGGTACAAAAAAGATAAGTGGATTCCAATCACTTGTGAAAGGTTCCCTGATTTTTGTTTTGAATGTGGTAGATTAAGGCGTTGTGACATGTTGACCCTCGCCCGTATTTTAATGATGGCAAAACACAACTGTTATTTAACTAACATGTTTAAACTAAGTTGTATTAAGGATCAAACACATTCAACAAAGGAACAAAGTGCAAAAACTCGAACCAAATCAAGTATCAAGTGAAGACTGAAGATCTAGAATAGGTCTTAAGGTTTAGAACCAATGTAAGTCTCACTCATACATTGTATTAGCTTGTTCAATGGCTCAAACACAAAAGGTCTTTCTAAAACCATTATTTTTAAAAATGTTTTTGATGAAAAACAGAAGAAAAACTGGGTTGGAAGACAACCCAGTCGACTGGGTACATATACTAGTCGACTGGTATATGGGTCAGAAGGTACCCAGTCGACTAGATGAATTAACCCAGTCGACTGGTACTTTGACCAGTAAGTCTCCAGTCGATTGGATGAATCAACCCAGTCGACTGATAAAATGGACAGAAAGTCCCCAGTCGACTGGATGATATATACCAGTCGACTGGATACCCAGAAAGTCTGAAAACGAGTATTTTTCAAGTCAACCCAGTCGACTGGTATCTCGACCCAGTCGACTGGTAATTCAAAAATATGACTGTTGGACTCCAAATCTGAACGTTTTAAAGTAAATCTTTTTCAAATTAAAGTCCTAAACGGCCATATTAAATGATTACTATATAAACCCATTCAGTTAAGCATTCAATAACAAGCTGCACATATTCAAGAAGAGTTGATCTCACATAATCAAGTTTTTATACTCTTGAAACACAAAAAGCTTTGAAATAATCTTATTGAGCCATTTCTTCAAGCTTTACTTTGAAAAAGAGATATTTCTGCTGTAATAAGCTTTCATTTGCTGTCTCTCTACCTTTTACTTTACACCATCTTTGTAAAGGGATTACTTCCGAGAGGAAGTGGAAACTTTCGAAAGGAAGGGGATTTTTCAGTTTAAGCAATTCCCGTAATTTGCTTGTGTATGGTTTGTGCAACACCCGGCTAAGTTGTGCGATTAAGTTTTCTTAGTGGATTACTTCAAGGAGTTCCTTGATGAGAGTGGACGTAGGGTCGGAACGAATCCGATATTGCCGAACCATTATAACTGTGTTTGCATCCTCTTTCCTTAAACTCTTTATTTACAGCTCATTACTTGTATTTATTATTTGTTGCTTATCAGTTTTTATAAACTTGTATTAATTCCGCAAAAAGTTTTTAAAAACCCAATTCACCGCCCCTCTTGGGTTGAAACCTCGAGCTACAATTGGTATCAGAGCCTTGTTCTCTTTATTAGGCTTAAAATCCTAGAGTTGATCCAATGGCAGCAAATAGTTACTCTGAGGGACACTCTTATACTAGACCACCATTGTTCAATGGCTCAAATTATAACTATTGGAAAAATAGAATGAAAATCTTCGTCGAAGGAAAAGATTACAATCTATGGAGAATTATAGAAGAAGGACCTAAAATTCCTTCAAAAGAAATAGTTATTGGAGAGACTCTTCATACAATGCCTAAACTCAAAACTGAGTTTACTGACGAGGATTGTAGAACGATGTCTCTCAATAGTAGAGCAACAAGCATGCTACATTGTGCATTAGATATTTCTGAATATAAAAAATATCTGCATGCGTTTCTGCTAAAGAAATATGGGACAAATTGCAAGTCACATATGAAGGAACAAGTGAAGTAGAAAAGTCTAAAATTTACATGCTAATTTCTGAGTATGAATCTTTTAAGATGTCTTCTAACGAAACCATTTCCGAAATGCACTCAGATTCACTACTATTATAAATGGTTTAAAATTGCTTGGCAAGAATATTGAGGAAGTTGAACTAACCAGAAAAATCTTAAGATCTCTGCCACCAGAATGGAAACCAAAGAGGACAGCCATTCAGAAGGCCAAAAATCTTGACAAGCTTGATGTTGAGACGCTGCTAGGGTCATTATTGACATACGAGATGGAAGAAATGACTCCCATCATCAATGATGATGAGAAGAAGAAAAAGCAAATTGCTCTCAAAGCATCTACGAGCAACAAAGAAAAGGAATTAGAACAAGAAGCAGAGAGCAGTGAAGAGGATGGTGAAATGGCTTTAATCACCAAACGATTCCATAGGTTCTTGAAGAAAAGCAAGAAACCTTACTCAAAGGATCCCACCTCAAAAAGGGAACCACTTATGTGCTATGGCTGCAAGAATCCAGGACATATAAAAGCTGATTGTCCAGTTTCAAACAAACCATACAAGGGCTTCAAGAAGAAAGCTATGGTAGCAACTAACTGGAGCAATGACGAAGAAGATGAGTCATCAGACAAAGAAATCGGATACGAGGAAATTGCCAACCTTGGTTTAATGGCAATCGATGATGAAAGTGAGGTAACATCTTCTCCCTCTTCAAAAAATAATATTGTTACTAGTAGTGAAGAACTGCTAGAAGTCATAAATGAAATGCATGAAGAATTTAAGAAATTTGATTCTAGAAATTCTGTTATTAAGAAAGAAGTATCATCTCTTTCTAAAGAAATGATAATTCTTAGAGAAGAAAAAGAAAAATTATCATCTTTACTGTATGATTCGTCTCAAGATTTTCTTAAAGATGAAAATGAGAATTTGAAAAATAAAATTTCTGAATTAAACAGCACTATATCTAGACTTATGCTTGGTAAAGAAAAACTTGATGAAGTACTTTCTTCCCAAAGATTAAGTGGAGGAAAATCTGGTGTAGGATATTCTCCATTGGGAAAACAAAAAACAAAAGAGAGCTTATTCATGAAAGCCTCTTGTGTAGATGGAGCTTCTACTTCAAAAGCTCCTAGCATTGTTAAAAGCACTCCCTCGATAAATGCAAGGAAGTCTAGAAACTTAAATGATCATACTAAATTGAAGCATTATAAAAATACTCATGCTTATATGTATGCTCATTCTAGAAATGCTCATACACATCCTAGAAATAATTATCATGCTCATTCTAGGAACAATGTGTATAATCAAAGAATGCATTCTGCTCATGCTCATCCTAGGAATTATCATAATGGGTATCTTAGAATGCATCATCATACTCTTTATAGAAATGACATGAATTTTCATACTCCTTATCATAGAAACATGTATCCTAGGAACTATTATCCTAAGGTTTATAGGAATTCACATGTAAGACATCCTAGAAATTTCTATGACTATCATGCTAGGACTGTGCATCATCAACTTGTTCATAGAGCACCTCATATTAAGAAAGTATGGGTCCCAAAAGGAACCGTATTTTTCAGGACTAACCCCAAAGGACCCAAGAAATTTTGGGTACCTAAAAGTGCTATCGTATATCCTTGTGTGATGTAGATTTGTCTTCACACCAAGGAGAAAGCTAACTGTTGGTACCTTGATAGCGGTTGCTCGAAGCATATGACCGGTGATAAAAGTATATTCAAGGAGCTAACTCTAAGAGATGGTGGACTTGTGACCATTGGAGACAATACTAAAATAAAGATCATCGGGCATGGAAAAGTCGGTAATGATTTCTCAACCTTAGATAATGTATTGCTAGTACAAGGCCTTAAGCCAAATTTACTTAGCATTAGTCAGTTATGTGACAAAGGATATAAAGTCACATTTGAGACCTCTCATTGTCTAGTTATAGACATCAAGAGCAACAAGATCAAATTCATTGGCCATAGACATGAAAATGTCTATATAGTTGATTTGAAATCCTTGCATTCCGATAATGAAAAATGTTTTCCTGCTTTTAGTGAAAATCGATGGCTATGGCATAGAAGGCTTGGTCATGTAAACATGAATTTACTAAAAATTGTTTCAAGAAAAGATTTAGTTATTGGTCTTCCTAAAATCAATTTTGAGAAAGACAAAATTTGCAATGCTTGTCAAATGGGAAAACAATCTAGAATATCTTTTAAAGCAAAAAATGTAGTCTCAACGACTAGACCTTTGGAACTTTTGCATATGGATTTATTTGGTCCAATTAGTACCATTAGTCTATGTGGTCATCAATATGCTCTTGTTATTGTTGATGACTATTCAAGATATACCTTTGTTATTTTTATTGCTTATAAGGATGAAACTTTCAAAGGATTTGAAAAGTTTTGCAAAAAGGTACAAAATGAAAAAAGGAATTTGTATTTCAAGTATAAGAAGTGATCATAACAAAGAATTTGAAAATCAAAGCTTTTCAAAATTTTGTGATGAAAATGGAATTAATCACAACTTTTCAGCTCCTAGAACTCTTCAACAAAATGGAGTTGTTGAGAGGAAAAATAGAGTTCTAGAAGAATTTTCAAGAACAATGCTTTGTGAAAATAATTTACCAAAATATTTTTGGGCTGAAGCCGTGAATACTTCTTACTATATTTTAAATAGAATTTTGATAAGACCCTTGCTTGATAAAACACCATATGAACTATGGAAAGGGAGAAAGCCCAATATTTCCTATTTTCGTGCCTTTGGTAGTAAGTGTTTCATCTTAAATAACAATAAAACTAACTTGGGTAAATTTGATTCCAAGACCGATGAAGGGATATTTTTAGGATATTCAACTACTAGTAAGGCTTATAGAGTTTTCAATAAGAGAACTCTAGTAGTAGAAGAATCTGTGCATGTAACTATTGATGAATCTAATCCAATGAGTAGTGGAGAAGTTTCCTTTAAAGATGATGCAGATTTTATTCCAAGAATTGAAACTTCTACTCTTATTGTTGACCCAAAAGTGAGTTCTTCTCAAACATATGAAGGGATGGCAACTCCCAATTTGGACCAACCATCCTCAAGTCAACAAGAGGAAAATTTACCCAAGGATTGGAGGTATGTAAATCATCATCCAATTGATCAAGTAATTGGGGATCCTTCACAAGGGGTAAGAACTCGCTCTTCCATTAGAAATATTTGCAATTTTGTAGCTTATTTGTCTCAAGTAGAACCTAAGACATTTATAGAAGCAGAAAAAGATAATGATTGGATAATTGCAATGCAGGAAGAGATAAATCAATTTAAGAGAAACAATGTTTGGAAACTAGTTCCGAGACCTAAAGATCATTCAATTATTGGAACTAAATGGGTATATAGAAATAAAATGGATGAAAATGGTATAGTAACTAGAAATAAGGCTAGACTAGTTGCTAAGGGATATAACCAAGAGGAAAGAATAGATTTTGATGAAACCTATGCTCCTGTAGCTAGATTAGAAGCTATTCGAATATTATTAGCCTTTGCATGCTTTAATAAATTCAAGCTATTTCAAATGGATGTGAAAAGTGCATTTTTAAATGGCTTTATAGAAGAAGAGGTTTATGTTGAACAACCTCTTGGATTTGAAAATCCTAATCTTCCAAATCATGTCTATAAACTTTCTAAAGCTCTATATGGGTTGAAGCAAGCTCCAAGAGCATGGTATGAAAGATTAAGTAAATTTTTGATTGACAATGATTTTGTAAGAGGTAAAATAGACACAACTCTTTTCACAAAAACTCACAAGAATGACACTTTGATAGTTCAAATATATGTTGATGATATTATATTTGGTGCTACTAATGAATCTATGTGTCAAGAGTTTACAAAGTGCATGCAAGGTGAATTTGAAATGAGCATGATGGGAGAACTTACCTACTTCCTTGGACTGCAAATCAAGCAACTAAAAAGAGGTATCTTCATCAATCAACAAAAGTACATCAAAGATCTACTAAAAAGGTTCGGGATGGAAAGCTCAAAGCCAATTGGAACGCCTGTGAGCACAACCACCAAACTTGGTCTTGATGAAGGAGGTAAAACTGTAGATCAAAATATTATAGAAGCATGATAGGTGCTTTACTATATTTGACTGCAAGTAGACCTGATATAATGTTCAGTGTATGCATGTGTGCTAGATTTCAGTCTAATCCTAAGGAATCACATATAGTTGCAGTAAAAAGAATCCTTAGATATCTACAAGGGACCCAGACCATAGGATTATGGTATTCTAAAGAATCATCTTTTGAGCTAGTAGGATATTCAGATGCTGATTTTGCTGGATGTAGGTTAGACAGAAAGAGCACAAGTGGAACATGCCAATTCTTAGGTGCTATGTTAACTTCTTGGTTCTCCAAGAAACAGAATTCCGTTGCACTATCAACCGCTGAGGCGGAATATGTAGCAGCTGGCAGTTGTTGTGCCCAAGTATTATGGATGAAACAACAACTAGAAGACTATGGCATGAGTCTAAAAAATATTCCTATATTTTGTGATAATACTAGTGCCATCAACCTAACCAAAAATCCTATTCAGCACTCTAGAACCAAGCATATAGAGATTAGACATCATTTCCTAAGAGATCATGCTCAAAAAGGTGATATAAGATTAGAATTCATACCTTCAGAAGATCAAATTGCTGATATTCTTACGAAACCCTTAAGTGAAGCTAGTTTTTGTAAGATTAGAATGTTGATGGGATTGCTTGATTTTGATAAACTGATTGTTTGATTGTATCTCATTTCATCATTTGCAAGTTTGACATTGAGTGATAGAGTATTAATCCATGTTTAATTATTCCCCTTACTCAAAAATGTCATAGATAAACAAAATCGTGCCAAAAAAAAAAAATTCAGGATTGGAAATTTTACTCAGGATCCAGTCGACTGGTAAATGTGCTCCAGTCGACTGGTAAGTCTCTACCTGATCTTCCAGTCGACTGGTAATTTTGACCCAGTCGACTGATAATTCTATGCCAAATATTCCAGACGACTGGTAAGTCTTCTCCAGTCATCTATAAGATCAAATCCTGTTTGGAGCCAATTTTTTGAAAAATCCTTGTCCTCCAGTCGACTGGTAAAGATAGCCCAGTCGACTGGTAACTCACTGCCAGTTTACCCAGTCGACTGGTACGTTTGCCCAGTCGACTGGTAAAGAAACTATTCATCTTTTCAAAGGGACCCAGTCGACTGGTATATCGACCTTAGTCGACTGGTATCACGATTCTATAAAAGGGACTGTTCATTTTTGCCATTTTTATGCCATTTTCAAAGAGCCCAAGCTTTCTCTCTCTAAAAAAATTCATCCTTTTGATCCAAAAACCATCCAAATCCCTTCTAAACACACTGATCTACACATTCCTAAAGAGATTTTTAACTTTCTACGGTTAAAATCTCTCATTTTTACCAAAATCTTTTTTTTTTTTCCAAAAACTCCAGATTTCTCCAAAATGAGTGACAAAATTCGTATTAAACTCACAACAAGTGGACCTAATGCGCCTAAAAAGCCAAAGTCTTCAAAACCTTCGGCTTCGAAGTCGAAAGGGAAGGGAGTAGTAGGCTCATCCAGCAAGGAGCCCAGAACAGAGCTGGAGCAGACTCTGTTTTACAGCCCAGCGGCTCATAAGAGGTATAATTCAATAATCCGTCACAAGAAAATCATGACGGGTAGAGTCGTTGATTTTGACTCTATTCGCCATGGTAATTTCGATATTCTACCAGCCTTTGAGGCAATAAATCTGACCCCACTGGTCAGAATTCATGAAAAGTATTACCCGCGACTGATTCACCAGTTCTATGCGAACTTGGTGAAACCCAGTCCTCTGGCTCTGAGATTCAGAACCAGAGTTAGCGGTGTGGAGTTTGAGGTCAACACTGACCTCTTGATGAGCATTCTGAGAATCCCTATAAGGGGGGTTCAATGGAGTCTGGATGGATGGCCAGGCAACTTTGAAGTTGAGGAGGCCTGTCGGATAGTCAGGGGCGACCCTAACTATGTGTACAGACCCACTACATTTCACACATGTAGTGACTTGCCCCTCGACTCAGAGATGTTTCAGTTGATTATCAGTTGGACCATCCACCCGAGACTCGGGAGTCGAGGGTATTTATCTAAAATAGATACGGTATTGATTTGGTGCCTAAAATCTGGGCACCACTTCAATATATATCCTTTGCTGCTCACCAAAATGATAAACGGTGAAGCAAACAACTCCGGGTGTCTTCCTTATGGGATGCTCATTACACTCATCCTCCAGCACTTCCGGGTATCTTTGCCTGCCTCCGAGGCTCAAGATATCGGATTAACGGACATCATCAACATCTCATCTCTGAAAAAGATGAGATGTACTGTTCGTGAAGGATTCCTCTATCCGAAGGCCGGAAAGTGCCTAAGGATCCGAGAGGATGCGAGTGACAGTGATGAAGATGCTGATACGGCTGCTGAGATGGAGACGGATACCCGAGCACCTCCCATTGGTGACTCAAGTACCGGTCAGACTGGTTATGGTGACATCCTACGAGCTATCACGAGTCTTCAGATGACGATGGAGTCCGGTTTTCAGTCCATGCAGTCTGATTACCAGAGACTGAGCTCCTCCATAGACCACCTATGGGACGACTTCGAGTTACATCGAGAGCACACCGAGGGTTCCCTAGCTGAGATTAGGGAACTTCTTCATGATAGCTCGGACTTTCCCGCACCTTGAGTATCTATCTTTTATCTGTACTTAGCGCTTTTCCAGTTCTTATCACATAGCACGGACATCTCATGTACTATTTTTTTTCTTAGTTATGGCTCTGTGAAGCCCTGCTTGTATTGACTTTTTCTCAATGATGATGTATTACTAGTAGCCATATTTCTTGCATTCATTTACGCTATTTGTGATATGTTAGCACTGTTTTAAAACTCTGTTTGGTCACTAAAACTGCTATAAAATGCTTATATGCTTGAAAACTTCCGGTTCTTTTCGGGAAGGCTTCTCAAATTTGAATGAAGCCAAATCTTCGCGTACAACTTTGTTTTCTTATAATCTATTTGACTGTATTGGCTAAGTAGCTTATTTTTTATGTTAAGCCCCCTTTGGTTGCTGTTGTCAAAACGGGAGAGAAAAATGAGAAAAACGAGAAAATCTAAGTAAAACGCAACCAATGCATAGATTTAGGGGGAGCATTGCTCCATAACTTTGTTAAAATGTTTATTGATTGGTTGAGTTTGATTCTGGATTGGTTGAAAGAAATATAAACTGTGTTTGCTTGTTTATAGGGTGGTTTTACTCGAAAAACAGAGGAGACTCTGTCCGAATTTTTGTAAAATCCTATCACTTAGTTTTTAAAACTGTTTTTACATTATTAGTTTTGTCATCATCAAAAAGGGGGAGATTGTTGACCCTCGCTCGTATTTTAATGATGGCAAAACACAACTGTTATTTAATTAACATGTTTAAACTAAGTTGTATTAAGGATCAAACACATTCAACCAAGGAACAAAGTGCAAAAACTCGAACCAAATCAAGTATCAAGTGAAGACTGAAGATCTAGAATAGGTCTTAAGGTTTAGAACCAATGTAAGTCTCACTCATACATTGTATTAGCTTGTTCAATGGCTCAAACACAAAAGGTTTTTCTAAAACCATTATTTTTAAAAATGTTTTTGATGAAAAACAGAAGAAAAACTGGGTTGGAAGACAACCCAGTCGACTGGGTACATATACCAGTCGACTGGTATATGGGTCAGAAGGTACCCAGTCGACTGGATGAATTAACCCAGTCGACTGATACTTTGATCAGTAAGTCTCCAGTCGATTGGATGAATCAACCCAGTCGACTGATAAAATGGACAGAAAGTCCCCAGTCGACTGGATGATATATACTAATCGACTGGATACCCAGAAGGTCTGAAAACGAGTATTTTTCAAGTGAACCCAGTCGACTGGTATCTCGACCCAGTCGACTGGTAATTCAAAAATATGACCGTTGGACTCCAAATCTGAACGTTTTAAAGTAAATCTTTTTCAAATTAAAGTCCTAAACGGCCATATTAATTGATTACTATATAAACCCATTCAGTTAAGCATTCAATAACAAGCTGCACATATTCAAGAAGAGTTGATCTCACATAATCAAGTTTTTATACTCTTGAAACACAAAAAGCTTTGAAATAATCTTATTGAGCCATTTCTTCAAGCTTTACTTTGAAAGAGAGATATTTCTGTTGTAATAAGCTTTCATTTGCTGTCTCTCTACCTTTTACTTTACACCATCTTTGTAAAGGGATTACTTCCGAGAGGAAGGGGAAACTTCCGAAAGGAAGGAGATTTTTCGGTTTAAGCAATTCCTGTAATTTGCTTGTGTACGGTTTGTGCAACACCTGGCTAAGTTGTGCGACTAAGTTTTCTTAGTGGATTACTTCAAGGAGTTCCTTGAAGAGAGTGGACGTAGGGTCGGAACGAATCCGATATTGCCGAACCACTATAATTGTGTTTGCATCTTCTTTCCTTAAACTCTTTATTTACAGCTCATTACTTGTATTTATTATTTGTTGCTTATCAGTTTTTATAAACTTGTATTAATTCCGCAAAAAGTTTTTAAAAACCCAATTCACCCCCCTCTTGGGTTGAAACCTCGAGCTACATGACAAATATTATTCTTTTGTGACATAGGAGGAAAAGGCTAAGGAGGAACCCAAATCATTTTGGGATTGGCTAAGGGCAATATTTAAGTGTTGTATAGGTCAGAGTGGTGGTGGTCGAGGAGGATCAGTAAGGGTTATGAGTACAGATACAGGTGGAAAGAGGCAATGTGGGAGGCTTGTTGTGTAGGTGGTTGGAGTGGGTAAAGGAAAAGTAATTAATGAACAAGACTTGACGACATTGCAACGTACGTGTCATTAGGCACCTAAACAATGAGATGGAAGTAGTGATAGTAGCTCAACTATTTTGGTAGCTACGGATTTCAAACGCATCTCTAGTGCGCTGAATAGAAAAGAGGGCAATGGTGTGGAAAATACTAATTTTAATGATGATAGGGGAGGGGTTGTGAGTTTGTGGTAATACATAAAGAGGGTTTACAATGAATTGTTACACCGTCTATGGTTGGATAGGATGTTGAGGGAAAGGGTTTATTGGACAGTATGAAAATAATTTCTACCGATAGTGTTGCGATGGTTTCGACAGTGGATGATGAATCTCTGGTCGATGCGTCAGTGTTGCAAATTAAAACTACCATGGCACGAGGCAAGTTGATTGGTTCAGGCACAAAAGCAAGTGGAAGAGAATAGTACGAAAAGGGAGAAAAGAGAATAAGGTGGCAGGTGAGGGAACAAAGATTAAATGAAAATGTAGTTTTGTGATAAATAATTTGGAAGACAGTGGGATATTGGGTGTTAAGAAGTCGAGAGTGGATGGTGATGATAATGTGGTCATGGAAGGTGTATATGTTCAAATTTTTAAGGTGGAGCTGGCTAGACTGCTCCGCCTGCCAATATGAGGATTTGAGTTTGAATGTACGAGGGCTTGGGAAGTCCCGTGCATTGTGGATGTAGTTAAGAGTGAAGAATCTGAGGTGACTTTTTTAATGAAATAAAAATTTCGATCAATAAGATGGATCATGTACAATGAAAGTGTGGATTAGAGAGTGCCATTGTGGTGGGAGCATGATGTCGTAGTGTTGGTTTGGCACTGTTTTGGAAGCGAGATTTGTCAGTTACGCTACACAGTTATTTCGATTTTCATATCGATGTCCATGTTAGTGATGGAAGTGGGAATAATCCGTGACAATTTACAAGATTTTATAGGTCATCAGAGGTCTGTCAATGCCACACATCTTGGGATTTATTACATTGTTTACATAGACGATATGATTTGCCATGGGTGTGGGAGATTTTAATGAGATTTTATTCTGAAATGGAAATGAAGGGTTGCGGGATAGATCAGAGGTTCAAATTAGGGAGTTTCGCAGAGTTATGGATGTGTGTACTGAATTGGGGTTAGTGGACAATGATTTACATAGACAAACAATTGGATCCCGAGATGTATGTTTAAGAACATTTTGATCATTTTATTAGTATATCTGGTTGGTGTCAGTTGAAACGTAACTACCATGTTTCATATTTGCTACTAGTTACTTAGATCATATTCCTATAGTCTTGGATTTGGATAGGCCAAAAAAGTAGGATCGGGGTAAACAAACTTGTTTGTTTCATTTTGAAGAGATATGGGTAAAATATGACACTTGGGAGAGGGTAATGGAGGATACTTGGCATGGTATGGGTGATGTATGAGAGTGATATTTGTGATAAATTAGGGTGACTGATCTTAATCTCTCAGTTTGGCATGATTAAACTTTTGTACAAATGGATATAAAATAAAACAATTAAAGGAGCAGCTTTGTAAAGTGAGACAACGTAGAGTTACGACAGAGAATTTAGAGGAAGAAAGACGTATTATGAGACAATTAAATGAAATGCATGCATCTGAAGAGATAGCTTGGAAACAAAGGTCCAGAGTACAAGGGCTCTAGTAGGAAGATAAAAATACAACATTATTTCATAGGAGAGCTAGCTTAAGGTTTAGGAAAATATGATTTATCAGTTGAGGGATGCAAATAGTGTCTGGCAAGATGAGGACTCTGATGAGAGTCAGAAAATGCATCTTAATAGTGTTTATTTGTTAGCATTTAGGGTTGATTTAGGGATGGATTACACATTTATGCCTTAATAATTCTTAAGTGTCATTCTTGGTATATTGATTTATTTCGATGCATTTTTAGGTATTTTGGGTTTAAAAGAGATGGAAAAGCTAACGTTGATTAAAGCACGAAGATTTTATGCATGTTCACAAGCATTTGGAAAGGAGTTTCACTAAATTGCCAGAATTGCCTGTACAGATCAGTCATTTTTGCGGATTAAACTGTATTGATTCAGGAAGAACCAGGAGATGAGCCATATATGCTTAGAAATATCCAGATGTATATTTTTTGGATAATTTTACAGCTTGCAAATTTTATTTTTCTAGAGAAAGTTATGACAGTTTTAGTAGACAAATGTCAGGCTGTGCGTGATTTCAGTGTGACAGATCAGTCATTTTTGCGGATTAAACTGTTTTGATTCAAGAAGAAACAGGAGATGAGCCATATATGCTTGGAAAGATCCGAATGTCTATTTTCTAGAGAATTTTATGGCTTATAAATATGATTTTTTTAGAGAAAGTTATGTCAGTTTTAGTAGACAAAGGTCAGGCAGAACCGGGCCTGGACAGCAGCAGAAACACATAGCTTGAACAGAAACCCTAGGTCGACTTTTCTGCCTACAAATCCATCTCCATACAGCTATATATAGGAATTTAGACTCAGAGAACAAGGGGGAGGAGAGTTTTTTAAGAGAGCTTCCATTTTCTTCTTTCTCAAGGTGATCAAGGATGAACTCTATGTCCAACTAAACTCCAAGCAAGGCGAAAGGATGAGTTTCTAGGTGTAGTTGTTCTTATTTCTATCTTTGATTCAGTTGTATGGATTGATTGTTAAACATTGTCTATGATTTACTCTTTGATTAAATAAGAAGGATTTGAATTCATGTGGCAGTTGCAATTTATGTTCTTTTTCTCTTAGATTTTCTTAATTCGGTGATCGCATTCTTCTTCTCCATATAAGTCTAGTCAAGCTTTTCTTAAGTCAAAGTTGTTAGATACAATTGATTTCGGTAGATCTATCTTATAGGTTTGTCCATTATTGCAGTATTATTATTGAAATATATTGTCGCTTCTTGATAATTTATAAGATAGATCTTGTGTGTTTGAATTGGAATTAAGGAGTAATTTATGGCAATTGCATTAGGGTATTTATGTGCTTTGATTGAATATTTACCAATTGCTTGTTTGGGATGTGAAACTAGTAGTTGAGATAAAACATTTGAGTCAAGATAAGAATAAGACAACGAACTTAGGAACGATTCCTGGAACCTTGTTATTTCTTTATTGAAATTTTCATCATATTTTCACAACTCTCTTATATAATTTCATTCGTAAAACTCAGATTTTCTTATTTGAACTTTATTGTTTAGTGTTAAGGTTTACACTTTCTCTTGTAGTTCATTTTCCTCTTGGGATCGACACCTCAGCTATACACAATAGTCGCGTGTTAGTTTGAGTGTTATCAAATTTTGACGTCGTTGCCGGAGAAGCACTTAAATTACAAGGAAGATTGTCAACTTTGAGACAAGAAGGTAACATTGTTCTTTGCTCTTTGTTTTGAATTTCTGTTTTCATTTTATTTTGTTTTCTTTATTCGTCTCCCCTCTAATTCCTTTGGTGTATGGGTAGACTTAGAGATAAGCCAGGTAGATTCATTAAAAGACCCGAAATAGAGTTACCTTCTCATTCTTTGTCCGATAGTGAAAGCTCGCCTAGATCAAATCATAGTGCACACCCAAACGAGAATTTGGAGAACTTTGTTAACATGGCCAACAATAACAATGAGAATGTTGCTAGGACACTTAAGGACTACTTGTACCCTACTCGAACGGGCACACCATCTTGTATCATGTTCCCCCTTAATGTTCAACAATCTGAGTTTAAGCCGGGTACGATCCAATTGTTACCAACTTTCCATGGATTAGAGAATGCAAACCACTATGTCCATATTAGGGAATTTGAGGAAGTAGTAGCAATCTTTCAAAGTAGGGCCGATATATTAGACACCGTCAAACTTAGGTTTTTCTTTTTTTTTTTTTCGCTTAAGGATAAGGCCAAGGTTTGGTTGTACTCGTTAAGGCCTAGGTCTATATATAGTTGGGATGAGATGACACAAGCCTTCTTCCAAAAGTATTTCCCAACCCATAAGACCAATAACCTCAAGAGACAAATCTCAAACTTTGCACAAAAAGAGAGTGAAACCTTATATCAAGTTTTGGAACGTTTCAAAGACCTTTTGAATTCTTGTCCACACCACAGGTATGAGAGTTGGCGGATAGTTAGCTATTTCTATGATGGACTTCTAAGTAGGGAAAAACAATTTATAGAAATGATGTGTAATGGAGATTTTCTCCAAAAAGATCCCAACGAAGCCATAGATTTTCTAGATGACTTATCAAAAAAAGCCCATTCTTGGACGGGACCCAATGTCACAGAAAGTACTAAGAGAAACCAAACCGCTGAAATTTATCAACTTAAGGAAGATGATAGCCTTAAAGCCCCTTTAGAGGTCCTAACTAAGGAGATTGAGGTTTTAAAAACTAAGGATGCTAAAGCCCCCGAATTGGTTGCTAGAGTAGAGTCCCACGAACCTTGTTTTATGTGTAATGGGGTAGATCATGTACCTTGGGATTGTCCAACCTATTTTGAGATGAAGGAAGAGTGTAATGCTTTAGGTATACCCTTTAGGAAAACATACTCACCCTGCTCTAACGCGTTCAATCTAATTGGAATAATCACCCTAATTTTAGTTGAAGATCCGATACACAACCTTCTACCCAATCTAGAACCCAATGGAGACCGAAAGCAACTTCATCTAATGTACCACAACAATCTTTACCTTTGAAAGATGCTTTTAAGTCATTTATACAGGTACATGCCCAGAGTGTGAAAGAGTAAGGAAAGATAAATCAACGATTGCTAGAGGAGCAACAAGGGGTCAAAGAGGAACAAAAGGTGATAAAAAACCAACTCACCAAGTTGACTAATTTATTGACAGTTTAAGAGCAAAGTCGTTTTCCTTCATAGCCATAACTTAATCCAAGGGGACAACATATGGTACAAACCTCCAATCTCGATAATCAAAATAATAAAAAGGTTAATGCCATAACAACTCGCAGTGGTAAAGAAATTGATGGACCCACTCTACCATCAAACTTGATTCCTAACACCATGAGTAACAAGGATGAAGCCCCCAAGGAACAAGATGCCCATAATGATTCCATACTGGTGCCTTTTCCTCAAGCACTCCTTAAACCTAAGGAGAGAAATTCGGCATTAAAAGGTGAGATTCTTGAACAACTTAAGCAAGTTAAAATTAACCTTTATTTTCTTCATGTCATAAAATAGGTTCTCAACTATGCTAAAGTCATTAAGGATCTATGCACACTCAAGAGGAGGCACAATGTGAAGAAGACGACATTCTTAACGGAGCAAGCAAGTGCGCTAATTGATAGCAAGACGCCGCCCAAGTATAAAGATTCAGGCTGTCCTACGGTGGCTTGCCAAATTGGAAACAAAGCTTGTGGCCAAGCATTGCTAGATTTGGGGGCTAGTGTGAATCTCATGCCCTACTTTGTTTACTTGCAACTCAGTCTAGGTGAGATCAAACCGACTTTCATGGTACTTCAACTAGCGGATCGATTGGTAAGAAAACTAAGAGGTATTGTGGAAGATGTTTTAGTGCAAATTGACAAATTCTATTATCCCGTTGACTTTTTGGTGTTAGATACCATTTCTATTGTGAACACGGAGTTAAAAATTCCTTTGATACTTGAAAGACCATTCATTGCCATTGCCAATGCCCTCATTAATTGTAGGAATGGTCTAATGACATTATCATTTGGTAATATGACTCTGGAGGTGAATGTTTTCCAAGTCTCAAGGCAGCCACATGAAGAAGATGAGTGTTTCGACACTTACATGATCGATGAGCCTATTTTGGAGGGTGAGTACATTAAAGATAATTCTAATTCTTTGGAATTCCTTCTTAATAATTTTGATTTTGATGATTCTTCAATTTATCCCCATGTTGTTGATGTTTTTGATAATTCGTAGAGATTTATTAAGAAATCATGGCAACTATGGTTTGAGGAGTTGCCTAAAGAAAGGGAAGCACCCAAACCATCTTCTGAGGAGACACCAATGCTTAATTTAGCTCCGCTGCCCAAAAGGCTCAAACCTGCCTTCTTAGGCCTAGGTGATACCTTTCTGGTTATTATTTCTTCCGAACTTAATGATGTGCAATGTGATAAATTATTGAATTTGTTAATAAAACATAAATCTGCATTAGGTTGGACTATAACCGACATAAAAGGTATTAGCCCTTTAATTTGTTTGCATATGATTTATCTAAAAGAATGAGCTAACCATCGTAGAGACCCACAAGGAAGGTTAAATCCAACAATGAAAGAGGCAGTTAAGAAAGAAGTCTTAAAGCTATTAGATGCGGGAATTATATATCCAATATCCGATAGTAAGTGGATTAGTCCAACTCAAGCTCCTAAGAAATCCGGGGTGACCGTGGTAGAAAATGAAAAGGGGGTGCTAGTACCAACTAAGGTAGTGACTGGGTGGCGTATGTGCATTGATTATAGGAAACTTAATTCGGCTACTCGGAAAGACCATTTTTCCCTTCCATTCATAGATCAAATCTTAGAATGTGTGGTTGGTCATCCTTTTCTATTGCTTTTTAGATGGGTATTTGGGATACTACCAAATAGAAATTACCTTTGAGGATCAAAAGAAGGCCACCTTTACTTGTCATTTTGTTACTTTTGCTTTTCATAGAATGCCCTTTGGTTTGTGTAATGCATCGGCTACTTTTCAAAAATGCATGATGAATATTTTTAGTGACATGGTTGAAAAATGTATGGAAGTGTTTATAGATGATTTAACCGTGTTTGGAACTTTTTTTGATTCATGTTTATCTAACTTGAAAAATGTTTTATGTAGGTGTGAAGAGAAGGGGCTTGTGTTTAATTGGGAGAAGTGCCATTTTATGGTGTTTTTCGGAATAGTTTTGGGCCATATAGTGTATGAAAAAAGGATAGAAGTGAATAAATCGAAAATTGGATTAATCTCTAAACTACCCACTCCTAAGAATATTAAAGATGTTAGGTCTTTTCTAGGGCATGCCGGGTTTTATAGAAGATTTATTCAAAATTTTAGTGCTATCTCTAGACCCTTATGTAACATTTTGTTGAAAGATACCGAGTTTAAATGGAGCCCCGAATGTGAGAAAGCCTTAAGGACACTTGTCTCTAAGCTTACAACCGCCCTTATTATGCAATCACCCGATTTTACCTTGCCTTTTGAGATTATGTGTGATGCTAGTGACTATGCCTTAGGGGCTGTTTTACGACAAAGAAGGGAGGAAAACCATTTGTTGTTTATTATGCTAGTAGGACCTTGAATCATTCTCAAATGATGTACACCACAACCGAGAAAGAATTACTAGCCATAGTATTTGCTTGAATAAATTTCTCTCTTATTTAATTGGTTCACCTATCACTATATTCACGGATCACTCCGCCCTTAAATTTCTTTTCTCAAAAAACGGATGCTAAAGCCCATTTGATACGTTGGAATTTGCTTTTGCAGGAATTTGACTTGACCATCAAAGACAAGAAGGGGGTGGAAAATGTTGTGGCAGACCATTTATCTCGTTTGGAATTTAAGAATGTTACCGACATTTTGCTCATTCACGAAGCCTTTCTGGATGAGAATTTATTTGCTGTCTTTTGTCACACACCATGGTATGCCGACATTACAAATTACTGGGTTTCCCATCAAGTTCCATCTACATGGAGTGCACAAGATAAGCGTAAGTTTTTGGCTGAGGTAAAGAATTTTTATTGGAATGATCCTTATTTTTTAAATAATGCCCCGATTAAATAATATGAAGATGCCTTCCGAATATAGAAATTGATAGTGTGTTAACTTTGTGTCATACCTATGCTTGTGGTGGTCATTTTTCTATTAAAAAGACAGCCGCAAAAATTTTGCAATGTGGTTTTTATTGGCCTACTTTATTCAAGGATACTAATGAGTTTTATTGTTCATGTGAAAGATGTCAAAAGCTAGGTTCATTGTCCCACCGTCATATGATGCCTCTCAACCCGATCTTAGTGGTGGAAATATTTGATTGTTGGAGGATCGATTTTATGGGACCATTCCCAACTTCTTTTGGGTATCTTTATATTTTGCTTGTCGTTGATTATGTTTCTAAATGGGTTGAAGCTATACCTTGCCGCACTAATGATAATAAAGTTGTTGTTAAATTTCTTAAAGATCATATTTTATCTAGGTACGGTACTCCACATGTTATAATTAGTGATCAAGGGTCACATTTTTGTAACCGTTCTTTTGAGGCTTTGATGCGCAGGTATGGAGTCACCCATAAGGTTTCTACAGCTTACCATCCACAAACCAATAGCCAAGTGAAACTAGTAAATAAGGAGATTAAGAGAATACTTGAAAAAAATGGTAAATCCAAATCGAAAAGATTGGTCTTTGCGTCTATCGGATGCGCTTTGGGCATACCGGACACCATACAAGACGGTTCTTAGAGCATCTCCTTATCGGTTGGTATTCGACAAAACATGTCACTTACCGGTAGAACTTGAGCATAGAGCATATTGGGCTATTCAAAATTTTAATAATGACTTGAAGATGTCCGGTGGGGAGAGGAAAATGCAACTTTGTGAACTTGCGGAGTTGACGGATGATGCACATGATAATGCTAAGGACTTAAAGTCAAGAATGAAAGCGGTACATGATCAGAAAATACTCCAGAAATATTTTGAACAAGGTAATCGAGTTTTTCTTTATGATTCTCGGTTACACTTCCATCCGAGAAAATTGCGATCACGATGAAAAGGACCTTATGTTGTGAAGAGTGTTTTTCCAAATGGAGTGGTAGAAGTTGAAGATCCCTCCAACGGTCGTGCATTTCGAGTTAATGGCCAAAGGTTAAAGCTCTACTTGGAACATGAACGTGTTGAAGATAGGCCCGAAGAGATCTCTTTGGTGCCCCGATTTTATCCTTCTTAATCGGGTACTTTCATTCCATTGTACATTAGTTTTAATTTTGTTGAGTTTTTGTTTTTTTATTTTATTTTCTGATGATTGTATTATTTTTTATGTCGTACTCTTTTTCGTTATCTTTATTTTTTGTACTTTTTTTAATTTTATTTATTTAGTTTTTTTTTCTTTTTTCTTTCTTTCTCTCGACTTTTTTCTTTCACATTGGGGACAAAGCAAGTCTTAGGTTGGGGGGTGGAGGAAATATATTTCCTATTTCATACCATTGAATTGTTTGGTGTCACTTTCCCTTTTTCGTTTTAATTTCTTTGTTAGGATAAATTGTTAGAAATTTTTTTTTTGAAAATTTGAAAATTTTAAAAAAATAAGGTTTAGTTTTATATGTTTTTAGTATGTTTTATGGTAGTTTTGGAGTTAATTTACATGTCAATGATATGATTATAATTGAGATAGCATAAAACTTTTAGAAGAAGTTAAATATTGCTTCGGTTTGAGAATAATTTTAAGTATCGATCTTCATTTAGTTTGAGACTCTGGTTTACGGTAAGATTGCATGATTAGTCTAAAACATTTAGAGAAGTTTTATGTGTGAATGTTTTGTGAATACTTTTGCGGTCTCGACAAGCTCTAGAACTTATTTGATAATCACTTGAGGCGAAATCCTAGAATGCACACTACTTAGGATATGATGTAGGCCATCTTTGGACCGTTTGAGTCTTTCAAGCTTACCTTTGTTATATTTATTGCTAGTTAATTGTTTGAGCCTTTTTTTAGAAAAAAAGTTTTAGCCTTGTTTCTTTTAGTAACCCATTTACTTACCTTTATGAGCCTAAAAATATTTTATCCTTACCTTTCCTTTAAGAGAACTTAGTTTATACACATTTGTTGAGAAGCAATTAAGAGGAGTAAGGGCGGACATATGAAAAACTATTACTACTATAACCCAAGTACATTAAAAGAGATGGATTGGGGTTTGTGGAAAAGAGCAAATATTGAAAACGGAGGTGAATGGTTATGTGCTAGAAAAGAAGAATAAAAAAAAGAGAAATTATGTGCTATAAAAAAAGAAGTGAATTATGACAAAGAAAGAAAAAAAATGTTGAATTATTGAGAGAAATGCTCGAAAAATGGTTGAATGAGTTGGGTGTTGAAGTAAGATTATTTAGTGTTTAAAAAGACTCTGTTTAAAATTAAGAGACTGAGTTTTTTTACTTGTTTAATCCTTCCCGTTCTTTCTTGACCTCTACCTTAGCCTAACGTTACAAGCCTATTAAAGACATAGTGATCCGATGTAGTGTGATTTTTCTATATTAGTGGAGAGTGATTTGAAAAGTGAGCAATGGAGTTTGATTTGTGATTGATGTCACGCAATTTAATATGTTTTTAGAGGCCAAGACTTATATTCATGAATGTTGTGCATAAAATTATCTGGGTGTTTGGATTAATGGTTTGTGGTAAGATGGATGTTTAAGAGTCGATAATGAACATGAGGTTGATGTTGGGATTGTTTTTGGACTTGGGTGGTATTTAATGATTCTATGTGTTGTGTGTTATGTGCAATTTTTGAGACAAAAAGTTGAATTACTCTTGGATTACCGCTAACATTGCTTTGTTTTGTTTTTAGGATTTGAGGATTTGTTTTGATTTTTAGTATAGAATTCATTTCATTTTTCTTTCACTTGAATTGCTAGGGACTAGCAATAAGCTAGTTAGGAGTTATGATGAGAGTCAAAAAATGCATCTTAATAGTGTTTATTTGTTAGCATTTAGGGTTGATTTAGGGCTTGATTACACATTTATGCCTTAATAATTCTTAAGTGTCATTCTTGGTATATTGATTTATTTCGATGCATTTTCAGGTATTTTGGGTTTAAAGGAGATGAAAAAGTTAACGTTGATTGAAGCACGAAGATGCTATGCATGTTCACAAGCATTTGGAAAGGAGTTTCACTAAATTTCCAGAATTTCCCGTACAGATAAGTCATTTTTGTGGATTAAACTGTATTGATTCAGGAAGAACCAGGAGATGAGCCATATATGCTTGGAAAGATTCGGATGTTTATTTTCTGGAGAATTTTATAGCTCATAAATGTGATTTTTCTAGATAAAGTTATGGTAGTTTTAATAAATAAAGGTCAGGCTGTGCGTGATTTCAGCGTGACAGATCAGTCATTTTTTGGATTAAACTGTATTGATTCTGGATGAAACAGGAGATGAGCCATATATGCTTGAAAATATCCAGATGTCTATTTTTTGGAGAATTTTATGGCTCATAAATATGATATTTCTAGAGAAAGTTATGGCAGTTTTAGTAGACAAAGGTTAGGCAGAACCAGGCCTGTACAGCAGCAGAAGCACAAGACCTGAACATAAACCCTAGGACGACTTTTCTGTCTACAAATCCATCTCCATACAGCTATATATAGGAATTTAGACTAAGAGAATAGGGGGTAGGAGAGTTTTTGAAGAGTGCTTCCATCTTCTTCTTTCTCAAGGTGATCAAGGATGAACTCCATGTCCAACTAAACTCTAAGCAAGACGAAAAGATGAATTTCTAGGTGTAGTTGTTCTTATTTCTATATTTGATTTAGTTGTATGGATTGATTGTTAAATATTGTCTATGATTTACTCTTTGATTAAATAAGAAGGATTTGAATTCATGTGGCAGCTGCAATTTATGTTCTTATTCTCTTAGATTTTCTTAATCCGGTGATCGCATTCTTCTTCTCTTTATAAGTCATTCCGCTCCGTTCCACTCGGTACGTTATGTTCCCCTCGCTCCACTCCGCTTCACTCCGGCATCAGCCTGATTTCTTTGTAAATATGTTCCACTCGATATTAGCCACATACTACAACAATCTCCACCTTGGCGAATATCCACCCTTTAGGAGAAAAAAAAAAACCTGGAACTCCACCTGGGACAATAGGTTGGGACACCTCCTATCTAGCACCTAGAGATATTAATCAAGTCCAACCAGTGCTTGAATTTATCTGTGGTAACAGGCTTTGTCAACATGTCTACTGCATTCTCATAAGTGTGAACTTTTTCAAGCAATAGTTCACCAGAAGAAACCAATTCCCTGATCCTGTGAAACCTCGCATCTATATGCTTGGTTCTCGCATGATACACCTGGTTCTTTGCCAAATAAATGGCACTCTGACTATCACAATGCAATTGAACTCCACCTTACTGAATACCCAGCTCCTTGACTAGCCTTGTAAGCCACAATGCTTCCTTGACAGCTTCAGCCTCTGCCATATACTCTGATTCAGTAGTAGATAGTGCAACTAGAGACTGAACCATGGACCTCTAACAAATAGGCCCCCCCCCCCCACAAGGGTGAACACATAACCTGTTGTAGACCTCCTATCATCCAAATCCCCTGCATAGTCTGCATCCACATATCCCATAACTGAAGGATCACCATGTTGTTTGCCAAACATTATGCCATAACCTGTAGTACCCCTAAAGTATATGAAAATCCACTTAACTGCATCCCAATGCTGTCATCCCAGATTTGATAGAAACTTGCTCACCACACTAATGGCTTGTGCCAAATCTGGTCTTGTACAAACCATAACATACATCAAGCACCCCACTGCATTGGCATATGGAACCTTTGACATGTCTTGAACTTCATCATTTATCTTCGGGCACTTAGCAGTAGATAGTCTAAAATGATTTGCCAAAGGTGTACTCACTGGTTTTGTATTATCCATGATGAACCTCTCCAACACCCTCTCAACATAGCTGCCCTGAGATAACCATAATCTCTTGGAAGCTCTGTCCCTGTGAATCTCTATTCCAAGAATCTTCTTGGCAGCACCCAAATCCTTCATGTCAAATTCTTTGCTTAACAAAGTCTTCAACTTGTTCACCTCACTCATACTTTTCGTAGCAATTAACATATCATCCACATAAAGTAACAGAAAAATAAGTGAACCATCATCAAGGCACTTCGCATAAACACAACAATCATACTTACATCTTCTATAGCCAATCCGGATCATATAGGAGTCAAATCGATTATACCACTGCCTCAGAGACTGCTTCAGCCCATAAAGTGATTTTCCCAATTTATAGACCAAGTGTTCCTGTCCAGACTGACTGAACGCTTCTGGCTATACCATGTAAATCAGCTCCTCCAAATTACTATGAAGAAAAGATATCTTTACATCCATCTACTCCAACTGCATATCGAAATGCGCTACCAAACCCAACACTACCCTGATGGAAGTGTGTCTGACCATAGGGGAGAAGATCTTATCATAGTCAACCCCTTCTCTCTGTGAGTATCCCTCTGCTACAATATGCGCCTTGAACTTTTCTCCCTCTTTTTCTGATACTGCTTCTTTCTTCTTATACACCCATTTGCATCCTATCACTCTCTTCCCCTTTAGAAGCTCCACAAAATCCCATATCTGGTTCTTATGTAGAGACTCCATCTCTTCCACCATAGCACCCATCCATATAATCTTCTCTTGGCTGTGTACTGCCTCCTGAAAAGTAATAGGATCCCTGCTACTAGTAATGAGTGCATAGAAAACCAAATCTTCAAAATTGTACCTGGTGGGTGGCCTGATAGTGCGTCTGGGCTTGTCTATAGCTATACTGTGATGCTGCTTATCTTCTGAACTAGAGCTCCTTGCATTTTGAGCATTGTCTTCCCTACTATGGGTCTCTAACTCCACCTGCACAACATGCTCATTTCTGCTGTAATTTTTTGGCACCTGTTTCTCTTCTTCCTAAGTACGCTGTAACATGGCTTTCTCATCAAAAACCATATCTCTACTAATCACCACCTTGTTTGCCTTCGGATCCCAGAGCTTGAAGCCTTTCACCCCTTTCTGATACCCGAGAAAGATACACTGTCTAGACTTCGCATCAAGCTTCGATCTTTCCTCACTAGAAACATGCACGTAGGTTGGACATCCAAACACTCTCAAACCAGTGTAGTCTACCTCGCTGCTTGTCCACACCTCCTCTGCTACTTTCCCATCTAGTGCTGCCCTAGGTGACCTATTAATCAAGAAACATGCCATATTCACTGCTTTTGCTAAGAAGTTCTTTGCAAGCCTTGCATTCAACCTGAGACACCGAGCTCTTTCAGCTATTGTTCTGTTCATCCTTTTCGTTACACCATTCTATTGTGGTGTCTTGCGTACTGTGAAGTGTCTCTTAATCCCATGCTGCTCACATAACTCAGTGAACTTTGAATCTATGTACTCAGTACCATTGTCGGACTTGAGGCATTTGATCTTCCTCCTTGTCTAGTTTTCTACTTTAACTTTTCACAACTTGAACTTGGCAAACGTTTTTGACTTGTGTCGCATGAAGTACACCCAAACCTTTCATGAGTAGTCATCAATAAAACTCACGAAATATATATGTCCTCCCCGAGATGCTACCCTTATTGGCCCCTAAACATCTGTATGAACATAGTCAAGAATTCCCTTTGTCTTGTGTGTGGCCATCTTGAACCTATTTTGTTTCCTAAGAACACAATACTTACAGAAATCAAGCTTGCATGTTTTGACACCATTAAATAGATTTCTCTTATGAAGTTCCATCATCCCACACTCACTCATATGACCTAACCTCATATGCCACAAGACTGTTCTATCTGAGTTAGACTCTACAGCTACAACTCCACCTACAACTATGGTACCTAGTAGTGTATAAGTATTTCTTGCTAGTTTCTGTCCCTTCATCACTGTTAAGACACCTTTACTCACCTTCATTACTCCACTTGCAGACTTGTAACTAAATCCATTACAATCTAAAGTGCCCAATGAAATCAGATTCTTCCTTAAATCCGATATATGTCTAACATCACACAACGTTCTAACAACACCATCAAACATTTTAATTTTGATATTCCCTATTCCAACAACTTTGCATGATGCATCGTTACTTATCATAACAGAACTAAAATTTACTAACCTGTATGTGTCAAACCAATCTTTATTTGGTGTCATGTGATATGAGCATGCTGAATCTAGAATCCAAGAATCTGTGAGATGACCTGAACTGGATGAAACAGAAAGCATATCCCTGTCACCGCTTTCTAAGTCTTCTTCTTCTATTACATTCGCAGACTTTAATGGACCCTCTTTATTCTCTATATTTCCCTTCCTTAAATCTGGATAGTCTCATTTTATGTGCCCTTTTTTCCGCACTTAAAACATTGTATGTCCTTCCATTTCCTGGATTTAGATCGAGATTTATTGTTACTCGATCCGCTCCGGAACTTGTTTCTCCCACGTTCCTGGTTACCCCTCACCACAATCATTTCACCTTGTAAATTTTCATCACTGGCTTTCTTCCTCTGATGAAAACCTAATAGAGCACCTATGATCTCCTCCAATTCAAGAGTTTCTTTCCTTCACATCAGAGTTGTAACCAAATTTTCGTACGTAGAAGAAGCTGGTAGGGAATTCAGTAACATCATCACCTTGTCTTCATCTTCGAACTTCACATCAACTCGTTTCAAATCACTGATAATCTGGTTGAACATGTTGATATACTGGTGTAGATCTGAGCCCTCTGATATCTTAAGACTATACAGTTTCTGCTTAAGATAGAGCTTGTTCGTCAACGACTTGGACATATACCGACTTTTCAGTTTCAACCAAACTGCCATTAGCAATTCCTCATCCATGATGTGATACATCACGTCATCAGCCAGATAAAGCCTGATAGTTGCCACAGCCCTCGCTTCCAGTTCCTTCAAATCTATGTCGTTTATACCTTTCGGCTTCTTTCTGTATAACGCCTTCACCATGCCCTACTGCACTAACAAATCCTTGACCCTCCTCTACCATAATCTGAAATTTTTAGATCCATCAAACTTGACCATGTCAAACTTTGCAGAAGAAATCCCAGACATCATGACCTGGGCTCTGATACCAATTGTTGTGAAACGTGCAACGATTATGATGAATAATACGAAAAGCAAAGAGAGAGAGAAAACAATTAAATACACAGATTTAACGTGGTTCAGCAGTATGCCTACGTCCACAGGAGCGAGCAGTTGCTAAATTTCACTATGTCAAAGTAGGGTTACATCATATGTATTTATACTAACCCTAATCGTTCCACTCGTTACGCTACGCTCCCCTCGCTCCACTCCACTTCACTCCGGCATCAGCCTGATTTCTCTGTAAATATGTTCCACTCGATATGAGCCACATACTACAACAATATTCTGCCTAGATTGAGTACATATGTAGATCAACCCTTAACTTGACATAAGTTTAAGGATGTGATCTTTGTGAAGTATTTTCTAGATATGTTTCAAGCACAACATGAGAGAGATTTTATTCATTTAAAGCAGAATACCTTATTTGTGTTTGAGTATGATAATAGATTTATAACCTTGTCGAGGTTTTTACCTGAGTTAGTAAATATGAATGAGAGGAAATGTAAGAGATTTTTAGATGGGTTACACCATGAAATTTGAACTAAACTCTCTTATATGAGTATTGGGAATTATGCTATAATGGTGAATAAAACATTACAGATTGAGAAGGATGTGACAAAATTTAGAGGCATGAGGGATTGGCTGAAGAGATCTAGGTTTGAAGGACGCAGATGTGGTAGTAGTATGAGTGTGCAGGGTGGGAGACCACTCTAGAGGGGGCATTCTTTGTCATAGAGAACTTTAATACAGAGCCAGAGGCAAGCAGTATCTGTTGCTTCTATAGCTCAGAGTAATATTGGTGGGACCCCTAGATTTGGGAGATAGGTTATGGGAACTGGAAGTTATGGTAGAAGAGTAAGTATGCCACCATAGGAAAGTGGTAATTTGATGTATAATCGAGAGACAAAAGTTTGTTAAAGATATAATCAGATAGGGCATCTATCTCGAAATTTTCCTACTTTGATGTGTTTTGTATGTGGTGAGGGAGAACATATTAGTGTAGATTGTCTAATGAAGAAATCTATCGAGATAAGTACTGGAGGTGTTGGGAGAAAACATGTAGAGAGAGGTGGTGGATCAGGGAGTATGTGAGGAAGAGGCAGAGGATCAGTAGTCGAGAGAGAACGCAATGGTCAATTACAGCCCAGAGACAACATAGTCTATGCGTTGACCCAACAGGATGTACAATCACTCCTGATATTGTTATGGGTATGCTATCTATTCTTGATAGACCTACTAGATTATTGATTGATCCTGGTGCAACCAATTCTTTTGCATCCAGTGTGTATATGAAATCTATTGGTGCTTGTGTTAATCCTTTGATGCATGTTGTTATTGTTGAGGTTCCTAGTAGGATAGGGTTATTATCAAGACAATTTATCAGGGTTTTGTGATTAGTATAGCTGATAGAGAATTTGAAGTTGATTTGTTGCCTTTAGATATGACAGATTTTAATTTAATTCTAGGAATGAATTGGTTATCTGCATATCATGCTTGGGTAGATTGTTTTAGGAAGAATATGGCATTTAGGATACCAAGAAAAGATGAGTTTAATTTTCAAGGAAAATGTAAGATACTAGCTAGCTGTCTTATTTCTACCCTGACTGCTAGTAGATGGTTGAACAAGGGTTGTGAGGGGTATTTGGCGCATATGGTGGATTCTAGAAAAAAGATTTGGAATTTAGAAGAAATCTTACTAGTGAAAGATTTTTTTGATGTGTTCCTTGATGAATTGTCTGGTTTTCCTCCCAACAGGGTGATTATAGGATCAACACCCATATCTATAACACCTTATAGAATGACACCAGCTGAGTTGAGAGAATTGAAAGTTTAGCTTTAGGAGTTGCTTGATAAACAATTTGTTCGACCGATTATGTCATCTTGGGGAGCCCCTGTGTTGTTTGTGAGGAAGAATGATGGAATGATGAGGTTGTGTATTGATTATAGATAGTTGAATAAGATCACCATCAAGAATAAATATCATTTGCATAGGATAGATGATTTATTTTAGCAGTTATAGAGGGCTAGAGTGTTTTTTATATTAGACTTGAGATCAGGTTATCATCAGATGAGGATAAAAAAGGGGGACGTGCCTAAGACTGCTTTTAGGACACGTTATGGCCACCATGAGTTCCTTGTGATGCCATTTGGGTTAACTAATGCTCCTGCCTGATTTATGGATCTAATGAATCGGGTGTTTAAACCATTATTGCATAGATTTATGATTGTATTTATTAATTATATTATGGTATATTCCAAGAATGAAGAGGAGCATGTGTAATATTTAGAGATAGTGCTGGAAATTCTAAGGAGAGAGAAATTGTATGCAAAGTTATCTAATTGTGAGTTTTGGTTTAATGAAATATCTTTCTTGGGGTATGCTGTGTCAGGAGATGGTATATTAGTTGACCCACAGAAAGTGGAGGCAGTATTGAATTAGGAACGACCCATTAGTGTGACTAAAATTAGAAGCTTTTTGGGGTTGACTGGTTATTATAGGAGGTTTATCCAGGATTTTTCTATTATTACGGGACCATTGACCAGATTGACCAGTAAGGAAGCGAAGTTTATACAGTCAGAAGAATGTGAGAGGAATTTCTAGCCATTGAAAGAGAAATTTGCTACTGCTCCGGTATTAGTGCTTCCTTCTGATGATGAAGGATTTATGGTATATAGCGATGCGTCGTATCAGGGTTTGGAATGTGTGTTGATGCAACTCAGGAGAGTTATAGCCTACACTTCTAGGAAATTGAAGAACCATGAGAGAAATTACTCAATCCATGATTTAGAATTTGCTGCTATAGTTTTTGATTTGAAGATTTGGAGACATCATCTGTATGGAGCCACTTGTGAAATTTTTACTGATCATAAAAGTTTGACGTATTTACCCACCTAAAAAGAGTTGAATTTGAGGTAGATAAGGTGGATGAAGTTGATTAGTGACTATGACTATACAATTCACTATCATCCAGGGAAGGCTAATGTAGTAGTTGATGCATTGAGTAGAAAATCTACAAGGAGATTAGCTGCTAGTAGGAGTCATGATATTAGCTTGATGGTAGAATTGAGAAAAATGGGAATGCAATTGAGTATCAGTGACAGAGGAGTATTGATCGCAAATATGATGGTACAATCTGCTATTATTGATCGCTTATTACAGATGCAGTATAGAGATGAAGAGATAGAGAAAATCAAACAGGAAGTATTGAGTAGGAAGCCGACTAGGTTTAAAATTAGAGAAGATAGTATGGTGGTATTGGGACATAGAGTTTGTGTTCCCAATGATGTTGATATAAGAAAAGAGATACTAAAAGAGGCTCATGATTCTGTGTATTCTATGCACCCGAGTAATAATAAGACGTACAAGGGGTTGAGATAGAATTATTGGTGGTCAGGGATGAAGAAGGATGTAGCTGAGTGTATTTCTAGATGTTTGATTTGTCAACAACTGAAATATGAGAATAGATATATGGCAGGTTTATTACAGCATCTTCCAGTACCTGAATGACCTTGGAAAAATGTAAATATGGATTTTGTTTCTAGTTTTCCCCGTACCCAGAGAGGTCTTGATACTGTATGGGTTACAGTGGATAGACTTTCTAAGTCTTCGAATTTCCTTCATATTAAAACTACATGGAGTCTTGAAAAGTTGGTTGAATTGTATATAGCAGAAATTGTGAGATTACATGCAGTACCTTTAAGCATTGTATCAGATAGGGATTCTAGATTCATTTCTAGATTTTGGAAGGGTTTTCAAAAAGCTATGGGTACGTATTTGCAGTTTAGTATAGTTTTTCATCCTCAAACTGATGGCCAGATAGAGAGAATCATCATAATACTAGAAAATATGCTGAGGGCAAGTGTATTGAGTTTTTTAGTGAGCTGGGATGCTTATTTACCTTTGATCGAGTTTGCATACAATAATCAATATCAAACTAATATTAAGATGGCACCATTTGAGGCTTTATATGGTAGAAGGTGCAGAACTCCAGTATGTTGGGAAGAAGTTGGAGAAAGAAACATATTTGGTCCAGAAATGATAGATTTGGCTACTGAGAGGATTAAACTGGCTAGAAAGAACCTTAGAGCAGCACAGAACAGACAAAATGGATATGTTGATAATAGAAGACGACCTCTTGAGTTTTAGGTTGGTGACCAGATGTTTTTGAAGATATCTCCGTGGAAGGGTGTATTGAGATTTAAAAAGAAATGAAAGTTGAGTTCGAGATTTTTGGGGTCATATGAGATAATTGAAATAGTTGGACTAGTAGCATACTGATTGGATTTGCCTCCGTAGTTAAAGCAATTACACAATGTGTTTCATGTTTCACTTTTGAGAAAGTATTTACATGATGAATCCCATAGTATTCCGAATCAGACTGTAGAACTTCAGAAAGATTTGACTTTTATGCAAGTACCAGTCAGAATTCTAGACAAAATGGAACAAGTTTTGCGTAATAAAGTTATTCCTTTGATTCAAGTATTATGGCAGAACAAAGATGTTAAAGAAATTACTTGGGAGCATGAGGCAAGGATAAGGAAAGAGTACCCCAGCTTTTTAATGAGATAGGTAAGGAAATTTCAGGGACATAATTTTTATAAGGTGGGTAGAATTGTAATACCAGTGTTCTTAAAGTAAGGGTAAAGAAGTAATTTTATAGATATTACATGAAATTAAAATAATAAATATATATACATGAAAAATTTACTACTGAATGAAATAATTCTTTTGAAAAAAGAAGAGCAAGATACTTGGACACTTGAGTCCAGGTGTAATATGGTTACAAAGAAGAAGAAGAAAAAGGGGGGGGGGGGGGGGGGGGGGAGGGGAGGGGGGAGGAGGACCAACACCTGGACGTCTAACTGTTGGTTACCTAACATGCATACTTGCATGTTAGACAACCATGGGAGTGAATATAAAGAATGGTGCAGACGGTTTAGTATAAGATTTTAGTATTTTTGTTTAAGTTTGGTTAACAATCAGTTTACAACAAATTTCGTTTTCATTCAAAAATTTTATTCTCTCTTTCAAATTATTCTCTTTCTTTAAACACCTTAAGACTGAAAGAAATGTTGAAAGATTGAAATTTTGAAGAAGTTTATGGGAGAATTTTAAAGAGATTCGAGAGACGCTTTAAGAAAAAAAAGAGGTAATAACTCGAATTTTATTTTTTAAAATTATGTATACATGAATTTATTCGAAATTTGATGAAATTTAGTTGTATGAATTACAAAATAATTGAAGAATAAATTAAAAATTTTAATATAAATATTATGTCAGGTGTTGACGATCAGCAATCGGGTGAAATTGTTGAAAGGAGCAAGAAAGGCAAAGAGGTGATCCACGGGTAGCTTTAAGTGCTACGTGGTGAGTTAGATTTACTTTTAGTAATCGAGGCCAATAAAAATATAAATTTATGATATTTAAATAAATGGTTGAATTATAATGATTTAACGATGCACTTTTCAATAAGTATGCTAATTCATTGGTTTATTGATTTAGGATTTAATAATATGTTGAATATTAATTATATGAATAAATGAAAAATTTGTTGAAAAGTTATATGAAATTTCTAAAAATATGATTGAAAAATTGATATAATATATGAGGAGAAAATTTAATAAATATGATAAAAATAATAATTTTGAGAAAGAGCTAGATAGTTGAATTGAATGCTTAGATGTATGCTTGCTTGCATATTATTGCTCATATGAGAAGAAAAATTTATATGTTTGATAATTAATTTAAGAAGAAATTGATAAATGGTTAGAATTATGATATGAGTAGTGATAATAGAATGTTATTATTGAATTATATGAGATAATAGATGAATGCATATTGGAAGATTATTTGAAAGATTGAATGATTATATGTGAAGAAATAGATGATTAATATTGGTGAATTAGAAACGATTGTATTATAAGATGTGACTGGAAGTATATAATCGAGTACTTCTAGTAAATTTAATTCACTGAGCTTGTGAAGCTCCCTTCTCATTGTTGAAAATTTTCAGGCAGCGGGCAGGGCATATAGAGTTTAGAGCTGATATCAGAGTATTTATCTTATGTAATTCCCATGGTCAAGTCCTCAGACATTTTGAGAAAGAAGAAAGAAAATTTGTAATAAAATATTATTCATGCATTTTGTTATATATGTATTGTTTCTGATAGGAGAATGATGATGTATCTCCTCTGAAAAAAGTAGAGGATTAGATGAAATTTTTAATTTCAATGAATGTATTTTTATATTGTTTCATATATGTGTCGTGTTGGGATTTCAAAACGTGACGACACGATTTAGTGGGTGGCCAACTCAGGATGCGTCGTTAGACCATGCAAATGAGATATATTTTCTTAAGCTTAATTCTTAAATGTTCATAATCATAGGATCGCTAAGAAAGAAATTAGTGAATCCGAATAGATTAGTACATACTATGTTTCCTTAAGGAGTTAAGGGTAATTGATCTCATGGTCACTAGTGTATGAGATACTAAAATAAGTTATATAGGTGGTTGTTAGAAAATAGGTACACCCTAACTGACTCGACTAAGTAATTCCAAATAGAGGTTTTACTAGTTGTCAATAGGGGTTCTTACGATGTAGTTATGCAAGTGATCCGTAGACTTGGGGCACCATGGATGCTTTGTGTATAAGTCGTCATGCTTTGATGCTACTTAAATGTGATTCTAATCATGGGTCACATAAGGGTAGTAATTGGATAATACAACTTATGCATAGAGGTATGTAAGTGTACAATAGATGATCCATCGCTCTTAGTAAAAGAGAGAAAATGTCCTATATAATCTGATTAAGTCACAACTTGGAAATTCCTTGACCAAGGTGAGGTGATAATTCTATACCTTAGGTTTAATAAGAGGAAATGTACGATAGACATATTGAATTGTATGGTACTTGATAACAGGAGGTTCACATTAAATTCATATTGCATGGGTAGTCATTATATACTACTAGGTGTCACTCATGACTTATAAAAGCCTTTAAGAATTAGTTGTAATTAATTCTTAATTAAAGGAAGAACTAAAAAGAGTTTTTAATTCAAATTAAAATTAAAAGGAGTTTTAATTAATTGGACGGGGTCTAATTGCTACGTAAAAGTTATGACCTACTACTAGCACAATATTGAACCTTAGGGGTCACACACAATAAGACAATTGTAAGAATAAAGAAAACTAGAGGGACAATAGAGAAAATTCTAGGAATTAAATTAAACCAAGGGTTTAATTGCAATTCTAAAAATCCTAGAGCTTTTAGGAGAAAAACTCTATATAAAGGCTTCTATTTGATAGAAACACTTTGTCATAGTATAATTTTTGTCTTTTAAGATCAGATTTTAAACTTTCTAAAAAGCAAAAAGCTGACAAATAAACCTTGAGCTACCACTCTTGATTTTCGGTGATCTAGTTGGGGATTTTTGTTTTTGATTGTTCGTGTGGATACGCTTAAAGATTGAATACTTGAAGGACTCGTGAACTCGTCTCCAAAATTTCAACCAGAATCTTCATTGAGATATAAACCCTAAACCTTGTGTGGAGATTATTTTTATTGTTATGATATATTCATAGAGAGTATTATTGAGTTTTAAGTTTATCGGTATGAAAATTTTTAAATTTTCGTAACGTTTCTATGCTGGTAGACTTATAGTGGTATATAGAGCTAATTCACTCTATGGATTATTAGAATGTATATATATATATATATATATATATATATATATATATATATATATATATATATATATATATATATATATATATATATATGATCTTAAAATTCTTATGATTGCAAGTTAGAGAATTAGGAAAATCAAATTAGAGTTTATGAAACTTAGGTCAAGAAATTTCAAAAATGAGTTATTGAATTGATTATCGACATCTGATGATGATATAGTTGTTGTAGAATATTTTGAACATTTAAATCAATGAAGATTGATTACAAACAATTTTGATGATAAAAGTGTGATTTTACATAAAATAAAATTGGTTTTGGGAATAAAATAGTGAAAATCAAGTTAAAAAACCTACAACAATATAGATTTTCTGGTCCATCTTCAAACAAAAATAATTCACTCATTTTAATTTGGATTATGACGTTTTTAGAAGAATTAGAAAGATATAGACGTCTAGTTTTATATGAAACTGACCATACTTTGAAATTCTAAACATTTTTTCATCTATGATTAAAAAAACCAGGCTGTATACAAATAAAAAAACATTTTTTTTTCGAAATTCATTGTTTTTACTCGTTCTTGAGATTCCAAATTCGGTTTGACTTGAAATCTGAAATGTAAATTTTATTCAACTAATTAAACGATTTTTTATTTTAAAAATTATATTTTTTAATTAATAGTTATTGTTAATTTTTTTAAAGTTTTAAGAAATTAGATTTTAATTAGGAATCAAAACTCCAAAATCCTTTTTACATTGGAATTATGAATTCTAATAAAATTGATTTTATTAAGATAATAAGATTAAAAAATTTCTAAAAATACCTAATGGGATTAAGAATGCAATATAATAATATGACCATAACTAAAATAGAGTTGATTTTATGTAATTTGATTATATGAGTGGACGACTATAAGACCCAGACTTCTTAGCATTTGGTTAAATTTCATTTGTATTATTTTCATAAATTCAATTTTTAAATGAGGTTTGCATACTTTTTCTTCTCTTCTTTCTCTCAATGTAAATTCCTATCTCCCTCCAATGTAATTTCCCTTAACTTCTGATAAAGATTTCTTATATATATTTGATACATATAGCACTTAGGATTAATTGAGGCGAATCAAGAAGTGCGCAAGAAAGCATGGTGAACCATTTGAAGATAGATGACCATTGAATGTATGAGATATATTTATTTAATAATTACCTAGGATTTGACCAATTGATTTGCTTAATTGGATCAAGTAAGTCATGATTAGAAAGTCCATAATCATCAACTTAGGAATATATGCATTTGATGTATGTATGTTTTACATGTGACTAGATTATATGTTTTTATATGTACTTGATGTGTGTTATATGATGAGATTTAAATGTAAAGATCCAAAATCCCTCACTTGTAATTAATTAAATATTAAGTTGCAAAAAAAAATCATTATAAATGATTGTTCTTAGCCATCCATCATTATAGTCAATATGGGAATTTCTTAGCAGTGTAAATTTATTGTGCTACAACAAGGTTTACACTCTTCAAAATTTATTTTGTCTATTAAAAAATTTGACGTACATGAGTTAAACAAATGATGTAATTTTGTGTAAGAGCTCTGTGAAATTTTACAAATCTAGATGGTTTCATATCATGAGACGTAGTTGGGTTTGCCAACAATAGTGGATCGGTCCATAAATGCAGCTTTCAAAAGTTTAAAAGAATAAGTGCTGAGCAAGATCTAAGGGTGGAAGGAAAAGCTACTGTCTAGGGTGGGAAAAAAGATATTTATTAAAGTTATGGCTCAACTAGTGCCAACGTATACGATGAGCTATTTTATGCTACCGATGAATCTATGTATAGAGTTAGGAGCAATGATTGGTCGATTTTGGCAGAGTCAACTGTTGAATGAGAGAAAAATCCATTTGGTTAGTTGGGAAAAGATATGTACACAGAAGAATGAAGGGAGTTTGGGGTTTTGAGATTTATATATTTTTAACCTGGCTTTTTTGGCAAAACATCATTATGTTATGAGGTTCTAAAAGCAAAATATTTTCCTTATAGTAACTTTCTACAATCTCCATTAGGATATAATCTATCATACACTTAGTGAAGTATTTGAGAGGGGAATTAGAAATGTGCTTACAAAGGGCTTGAGAGGGTTGAACTGGGATTGAATTTGCATCGGAGGGAGTGTCAGATTCTTACCCAATGGTTGTTTGAAGTGGTATCGCCAAGAGTGCAACCCAGCTCGGTCATATTGGTGTTTGAATTAATTGATAATGGCTTTAGGAAATGGAAGTATGACATATTGAGTGAGTTGTTTCTTCCTCATGAGAAAAAATTAATTATGCAAATTCCATTGAGAGCTCAATTTCCTAATGATTTGTTAATTTGGCATTATAATGATTCAAATTCTTTTTGGTTTGTAGTGCCTACCATGTTGAGCGGGTAGCTTGTTATCGTCAGGTAGATTGGATGGTAGTTTCATCGACTCAGGGAAGTAGACCTAGGATTAAATCAGATAAAGGATGGAAAAGGGCTTTGATCCTTATAGGTTCCAAATAAAATAAAAACAATTTCTTTGGCGCCTCTGTTATGATTGCCTTCAGTGTAACGTAAACTTGGCAAGGCATAGGGTGGGTTTAGCTCCATCATGTGTGTTAGGATTTTACCTCGAAAGAGTCACCTACTCAAATTTTAGGTAAAAAATATAACCACAATAATTAAATAAGTAAAACAAATAAATAGTAAGAACACAATAATTTAATGTGGTTCGACAATCTCTTAGCCTACATCCACCAACAAACTCATTGCTTTATTAATCTCACCACCTCATAAACCAAAAGCTGCAATACAACCAAAGCTCTCATCCTAACTTTAGTAGTAAACCCATCTGATTTACAATGTATATTGGAATTATGAGTGTGCCTCCAAACTTCTCTAGGACCCCCTTTATATAGAAGATATTTTCCTAATACTATTAGGAAAAGAACAACATCATAGTAGTATACTACTACTACTACTTGTACAAGCAACAATCTAATAGAAAACTACTACTACTCCTACTAGAAAAAGTAACTACAAAATAGAAAACCACTTTTCCCAAACCAATTAAAAGTCTTCCTTGTAGGATTTGAACCAAAATCCTAACAAATCTCCACCTTGGCTCAAATTCTCTACCTCATCATCAAATTTGACTTTCTTCTTTGGTTGGTGCAATTCTTCCTTTTGGTTTTCCCATATCATCCGTTTACCTTTCAAAGCAACCATCATCTTATTCATCACTACCTTTGAACCATTAAAAATTGCATCTAATCATTCTCATTTGCCTTTCCATTATCACTCTCCTTCATTCTATTAAACTCCTCCAAGTCCATCATCTTGGCCTTACTTTGTAATTGTGTGTGTTCCTCTTCCTCATTGTAGATACAATCCTTAGTTGAAAAATCTAAAGACTTGGATCTTGATATTTCCTCTTCCATCCTTGAAGTGTTCCACTCCCTCCTCTTGTCTGACTCATCTCTTGATAGAATCACGAACAATTTTCAATCTCGAACACACTTGGTCGCTTCAATTGTTGAGATACTCCTCAAATCCTATATCAGAGAGAAGTGTTATTTTAAGTAGGTCTAGTCCCACATCGTTTATGTCTAAAAAAGATGTGGGTACTAGTTATCATAAATATGAGTATCAAGAGAGTTAGTGTCTCACCCTATTCTGGAACAGATAGTTGATTAGATGTAGAGTGTAGCAAACCAAACACTAATATAATTTGTAAAAACTGGTTTTCCAGGTATCCAAAAGTTGAGTGAACATTAGATGTATTGGGGTTTAGGTTGTGAGATTGGGAAAAGTTTTCACACAATTTTCCTAGAGAAATTTTGTATTGTTGGAGAAGAGTTTATGTGTTTTTTTTATTTTTTTTTTATTTTTACAATTTTGGCTAAAAAAATTGTAACCATTGATGTAGTGAGTTTTATCAACTTTTCTTCATCCAAAAGTTGCGAAGAGTGGAATAGCAATTGACTTGTGGATGTAGACAAAGAATTATGCTGAACCACGTTAAAAATTGTGTTTATTTTTTCTTTATTTTTGCTATTGTGATTGTATGATTGGTGTCGGATTCCTAACAATGTGTGTGTGGAGAGGAGAGGGAATATTGTTTTCATGCCATTTTTACGTGTTCAATAGCAAAAGGGGTGCGGTCAAGCTCTATAGAGTTTTATGTGGGGCGGTGTTTGCAAGTTGGTTTTCTGGAGTGGTTCTCTAAGATGCTAGCTATATGATCGATGGAAAAGATGGTAATATAGGGTTTGACAACTTAAGCTATCTGGAATAACAGAACCAGTTAGTTTTTAGAAAACTAGGTTGAGAGGTAGAGAAGATCGTTTCATTTGGTGATCAATTGCTTGTGGATTATACGAAAGCAAATACTAGAAATAGTACTATCAGAGGTGGCTCTGATCGTGAGGCTTAATGGAAGCCTCCTGATGCAGTGAGTGTTAAAATTAATATTGATATATCCATTCTTAAGGAGAATTTTGCGGCGGGTGTAGTGGTTTTTGATTTTCAAATAGGTTTTTCGAATGTTATGGTGGAATCCGATTCTCTTCAACTCACAGAAGCAGTCCAATGTATAGGTCAAGATTTTTTCCATTGGGGAGAGCTAGTTGTAGATCTTAAGCTGTTGGCTTCTAGGTGTCAGTTTTCCTCTTTTTTCAGTATGTCCCTAGAGCTGCAAATTCGTGTGCTCATGTAATGGCATGACATGCTAAGTTGTTGGATTGCGAAAGGACCTGGTTCTCTTCTCCTATGGTGTTACCATCTAGGCTTCTCCTAGATAATTGTTCATTTGTTGGTCTTCCAGTTAGTGGAGTTTAGTAATAAAATCTTCATTAAAAAAAATCAAATCTATACTATTAATAAAGCCCGGACATTTCTTTGATGTCCTCACTTTTAAAATGTCAAAAATACAATGATATAAATATAGATTTATTATATTTTAGGTATAAAATTGTAAAACTACAACTTCACTCTCGCATGTTCTCTCTGCCCCTCCTTCTCTGTTGCACTTCAATTCTCTCTCTCACACATCCCACGTCTCATGTCCCAACCACCTCACGTTCTTCTTTAGGTATTGATTACCAAATTCAGTTTCAAAGATGGAGATCAAATTCAAACGTACCCATTAACTAAACCTTATCACTTTTAATTATGTTTCTCTTCTTTTGTTCCATCTTCTGTTATCAATTTAGATGGCTTTTGATTCGATTTGAATTATAATACATTTTTTTTTATTTTGTAGGGATTTTGTGTTATTTGTATTAATCAAGGTTCATGAATTTGGCAATGGAAAAAGGGATATATTGCTCATAAAATTTCCTCGGGTGATTTGAAGTTGATCAACTACAAAAATCATGCTGCTGATTTATCTTAGTAAATCGACATTTCTCTCAATATAGATTTGTGATTTATGGTTTTCATTTCAGTGTTATACAAGCCTTTTGATTGTAAAACACGAGGGAATAAAAGGGAATGAGATAGAGAAGAGGGAACATGGTGCTCTCTGGTATCCATATTTTCAATTATGGCTATATGATATTGGTTTCCATATTTTCAATTATGACGCTATTATTTACCTAATTTTTTTTTCTAAATTTTTTTATCCTTCTCTTTTTTTGCTGAAATTTGGGTAATCTTGTATGTGGGTTTCTCCTTTTGATTTCTCAAATTGTTGTAGAGGTATGGGTACAGGAATTTGAAAAGAAAAGTAATTGATGCAGGTATGTAGTCAAGTTTTTTTTTTTTGGGAATTTTGAAATTGAAAATTATAATTGAACAATTTAAGTGTTTATTGGTTCTTTTCTTTGTATGATTAATGAATCTATTGATCCAAATTATTACGGTTTATAAAAAAATATAACAATAATTTTTCATAAAATCGATTATTTATTTGGATATTATTTTTTTTTTCATCAAATTGACTTTTAAAGTTATGTAATTAAAAAATATTAAAACTAATAACAATAAAATATGACTAATAATAATAGTATAAATAATATTTATAATAATAATAATAATAATATTCTCAATCGAGAATATAATAACTAAATTATGTACTACTTACAATAAATAAATTAATAACAATATTTTCAATCAAGAACACAAGTAAATGATCAGTCATATTTAATATTTATATAGTGAAAAATGTGTAAATACATTTGTCATCCAAAGATAATTTAGGAATGTAATTTGATTCAAAATTGATTTTGGGATTAAAAGCTACAATATCTTAATTTTTAATTTGTGACCTAAATCAATTTTTAAAGTTATTTTTAGCTTTTGATTCATAAAAAATTACTTAAGAAATTCGATTTTTGGTTTATAGTTTGCTTTTTGATAAAAAAAAAAAAACTAAGCCTAACAGGTACTTAGGAACTACTTAAGTTGTTTTGGGACCATGAAACCGATTGAACAAGTTGTCTAAGTTCAAAAACAACCTTGAAGGCCATGTGGCTCATATATACAGGATGGACATCATACAATCAATTTTTAGTGAGGGGATATGGTTGCTAATTTGCCATAATCTTGACACAAGTTGGATTGAATCCAAATTATTTAGTACCAAAATGTTTATAAGAAAAATTAATTTCATGCCTAAGAATTGCAAAGGTCATAGGATAATCTAATAAACACATTTATTTTTATTAACTTTCAAAGATTTTTTGTGATTTATAATTAATTGATGGTTGAAAAAGTACATGGCTAATACTAATGGAATCAATTGTTAGAGTTGGTGCATACTTCACAGGATTAGATTTATAGAACCTCAGACGAATACAAGAATCCTGCCCCCGAAACTTTTGCGCAATGTACATGAATTGGGCATGGTTTTTTTCTTGGTGGTTTGAGCTTTGGTCCATGAAAAACTGTGGTTCTGTAGCAGAACGGAAATCCTAATTAGATCCTAATTAGGATATCTTAAGTTGCATATAAATACTCTTTATGTACTGAGCATATATAGTAATAGAGAGATTTGTAAGGTTGATAATAAGAAACTTTTGGTATGATATAACCCTATTCTTGAATGAACATGGATAAATCTTATCTTTTTTTTTTTTACTTATAATTCGTGTGATTGAAAGGTCTCATCAATATCAAACATTCTACCATAATCCATCACACATCCCTCCACACATATGGTCCCGCAATGGGGCTTTGCTTATGGTCACTGTTTCTTTTGACATTTCAGATTCAAATTTTTCTAAATGTCAAAATCCCTACTTTAATAAGTTTTAAGGTAATATTCAATGACAGCTTAGTCTAAATTAATTTGGGCACAATACCAGTTTGCGCCTTAAACGTTTTTTTTGTGGGTGCTAATCAAAAGGGCTTCCAATATACAAAAAAGGCGTTTCTTTATTTTTCCAATAATATGTATCCTTCACAGGTTATTTTTGAATAAAACAAACACGTCCTAAAACTTGTTTTTGAAACAAACATGAAGATATCTTTCCACTAGTAGCTGCTGCGTGAGAAACTGACAACTGCCGGCAACGACATGGCCGGTCAGTCCCAAAAGACCTACCCTCCCTCCCCACAATTCTCTTTTTTCTCTCCCTCTAGAATCACGCTTTTCTCTCTCTATATATAATTAAAATCCCCAACATTTCTGGCCACAACAGCTTCGATCCCGAGAAGGCCCGATTCTGTTCGAGAATCCCTACCACAGTGTCGTTGTTAGCCACCCTAATTGTCATGTAAACCTAACCCAGCCCCAATTCCATTGCATTTCAAGTAATCTCTCTATTTGATTTTCTCGTGTTAATAGGTAAAATAAATTATATTCTACATAGTTTATCTGAATTTCTTGCATCAAATTTTTTAGTTGAGATTGAAATTACTGTGAGGTTATGGTTGTGATCAATCAATTTTTCATGTTTATAAATACGGTAATGATATTTCAATCACTCAAATAAATCATCAAATTAAACATCTAGACATAAGATCAATAAAAACGTGACATGTAATGAAACTAAACGGATAAAATGAGGATTTTCCTATTAAAAGAACACTATAGTGAGTGGTAGCGCTGTGGTGGTGGAAAATGAACGGTGATGTTTGCATTGGTGGTATGTAGAACGCTACTCTTATAAATAAAGGCATCAAAATTTTGAGATCATGGACCTCTGAAGTTGAAAATTATATGTAGTTAGTATAGTCCAAAGTTGGTAGACCAAAATAGCTTAAAGAGTTCAAAATTTCTTAACAAAGGCAAAGATAATTTGGTGAAAGCACGTAATCAATGATTTAATTTTCACTTTTAGAGTTTTTTTTTTCGTGATAGTGGTACAATCGGAGGAAGAAAAAGTGCTTTCTCGGTATCGTTTAAAAGCTCTCATTTAGATTTATAGAATGAGATCTGAAAGCACCGTCGTCTGCTGAGCCATCCTCCCTTACATGCTGTTGGAAGTTGCGTCTTGAGTGGAGGGGATATATTTTTAGATCGAGCCATTTCTGATAACTATTACAGGAAAATAATGGTACCATCGATCCGAATTTCGTGTCGGCAATAAAGCCAATCCTTTCTGATCAACTTTTGATGCAGAAAACGGTCTCCTGTTTTTCATGCACCGACGCGTTTGTGATTGGCCACTGGTTTTTGACAACTGTTTTTCTTTTCTTTTTTATAATAAATTTTGAAAAATATAAATTGGATTTTACAAACCCTCCCTAAAAAATTGATGTGTTTCAATCCTAACATTTGATTTAATTTTTTGGTGATGTGACTATTAAGCCTACTTTGAACAGCACCAAACCACAAACAAGTTCAATCCCAAAGGATCCAAATACATGATTCTAAGTCATTTAATCTCTTTGAGAGATTAAGATAAAGTAAATTCTTGATAAAAGGCATCTTTGTGTTAATTTAAAAAGTTTCTTTTGACCATGTAATAGAGAGGGGGACTATTGGGTCTTATAATTTTGTATCACTTGAATTTTGCATAAAGCAATAGAAAAATAAATAGGCACATAAAATTTACGTGGTTCGGAATTAAAACTTCTACATCCGTGGGTGATGGTGAGTGATTCCACTATAATCAAAATTGGAGTACAAATCAATAGAGATAAAACTCCCTAAGCTCAAATCCCCAAATACACCCAAATCTAGGCTACCACAAATTTAATTGGGAAACTATAATAGCCTAGAAAAAGAAGTTTCAACCACTCACTTTGATTTGTTTGTAGTACATCTCTGTCTGCTGTAGCTTTCTCTATTTTGCTATGCTGTGTCTTTCTCTCTGTTATTGAAAGAAGAGAAATAGGCACATATATATGCAAGGTGAAGGAGAATCATCCTTCTATTTAATTTTGTATTCCTTGTCTTACTAGTACTAAAACAGTCACCTTTTTTAATTCTTGCTTTTCTTACTACACTTTGTACTCTTGCATGATGATATGGCAATTAAAATTAGAATCGGCCCGTGTTTACTGCAAGTAAATGGGCCGAACTAAGATACATTAAAATTCAAACCATATTTAACAAATCTCCACCTTGGCTTGAATTTTCATAAATGGTAAAGTACTCTCCACCATCTCCACAAATGCCCCAACCGGGCGTAATTCAAATACTGTAACTAACATCAATCAAGTCCAAGCAATGCTCAAACTTGGACACTGAAAGTGGTTTAGTCAACATGTCTGCTAGATTATCTGTTGTTCAAATTTTTTTCACAACAATCTCACCACTATCAATTATGTCTCGAGCAAAGTGGTAACAAACATCAATATGCTCTGTTCTCTCATGGAACATCTGATCCTTAGTAAAGTGAATGACACTTTGACTATCACAATGGAAAACAGTAGTATCATGAACCCAACATAATTCACTAAACAACTCTTTCAACTAAATATCTTCCTTGATAGACTCTATTATAGCTGTATATTCTGCCTTTGTAGTTGACAAAGCAAAAATTCGTTGTAGATTAGCCTTCTAACTAACAACGCATTCGTCAAGAGCAAATACATAACCTATAGTAGATATTCTTTTGTCAAGATTTTCTATAAATTTCGAATCAACATAACTAACAACATTGCTCTTGTGGCTTCCAAACTTCAAACATATGTCTGAAGTACCTCTAAGATACTGAAGTATCCACTTAACAACTCTCCAATGCTCCTTCCTGGGACTACCTACAAAGCAGCTGAAAGTCTGAATTGAGCAGCAAGAGGAGTACTAACAGGTTTGGCATTCTTCATGCCAAAACGTTCCAAAACTTTCTTGATGTACTTATCTTGTGTCAAATGTAACAAACCCGTACCTTTATTTATTTATTTATTTATTTTTATCTCCATACCAAGAATCTTCTTAACTGGATCCAAATCTTTCATCTCAAATTCATTGTTGAGTAGTTCTTTCAGGCTAGCAATCTCAGATTTAATTTTATAAGCAATAAGCATATCATCCACATACAATAATAAATAAATAAATGATTCATTGCCAAGCTTCGTGAGATATACACAACAGTCATATTTGCTTCTCAAATACCCATTACTCACAATAAATGAGTCAAACAGCTTGGACCACTGATGAGGAGACTGTTTAAAACCATATATGGACTTTTTTAACAAGTAAACATTGTCTTCCTTGCCATCAATAACAAAGCCCTAAGGCTGATGCATGTAGATTTTCTCTTCAAGCTCACCATGCAAAAATGCGGTTTTAACATAGAATTATTCTAATTCCAAATTCTGTATAGCAACTAATGATAGAAGAACACAAATGGAACTATGCTTCACAACCATAGAGAATACATCATTAAAATCAACTCCAACAACTTGACTGTATCCCTTAGCAAACAAATGTGGTTTATGCCTTGCATTTTCAAACCCCGTGATGCCTTATTTTTTCTTGAATATCCATTTACAGCCAACTATTCATAATCATTAGAGTCTTTTTCACTAACATTAGCTTCAAGTTGTTTCTCTTTCCGATCTTTATCCCGATTCTGATTCTGACCTCAATTTTGACATTGATTCTAATTGTTTTCTTTTTGAATTTTCTTTTTCAAATTCCAACACTCAGACTTGTAATGTCCATTTCTTCTTACAATAATGACAAGTCACATTATTATTTCTAGACTTTGATCAGAATTTCTGGCTACTATTACCTAAACCTTTGTCTTTAGATTTTCCTCTAGAACCTCTAATTACTAGAGCATCACATTGACTATAATTTTCATAATTATTCCCACCTATATGTCGCTCAAGCAATTCTTTAGAAAATAGTGAAGCTTTAACATCTTCTAAAGAAATTGTATCTTTACCAAACAAAAAATTTTCCCGAAACTGTGTAAACGATGGCGGTAGGGAACACAACAATAGCAGGGTCTGATCTTCATCGTCTAATTTAACTTTCATTGAATTCAAATCAGTAATAATAGAATTAAATTGATCAAAAAGGGATTTAATTGATGTACCTTCTGCAATAAGCAACAAAAATAATTGTTGTTTCGAGAACAGTTTCTTGGTGAAGGATTTTGTTATGTACAAAGACTCTAACTTACTCCATAAGTGTAACGACCCATCCTGAGTTGGCCACCCGAGACAGTGTCGTTTCGTTTTGAAATCCCAGCACGACACATATATGCAACAATATAAAAACATACATCGATTGAAAATATATATACATCAATCCTCAACTCTCAACAGAGGAGTTACATTATTAATATCCCATCTGAAACAATATATACAATATATTATGCATGAATATCTATAAAATAAAATAAAAAACTCTTCCATTAGTGTGAGGATGTGGACCATGAGACTTACCGATAATAACTCAATTTGAATCTCAGCCCACAAATTTATCTATCCTGTCCGCTACCTAAAATTATTTAACAATGAGGAGTAAGCTTCAGAAGCTCAGTGAATTAAATTTACTAGAAGTACTTGATTTGTATACTTCTAGTTATATTCATTCATTGTTAAATCAGAATAATTAATCATCTATTTCTTTTCACATTCTAATTCAATAATTTATCAATTTCTCTTAATAAATAAATTATTAGACTATCCTCTTTTAATACATTTATATCATATATTTTATCAATTTAATATCATCATAAAGTTCACATCATACAAACAATCAATAATATAATTCTTTATTATATCATCCTTTCTATTTATCTATCATCAAAATTGTCTCATTATGAGACTCATCTATCTATCCATCATTTAATAATCAAAATTGATTTTTTAGCATCTCAACCATTAATAATAAATATTTAGAACAAATATAATTTACGAATTTAAATTATCTTTCTTTCTTTCTCATCATATCATTTCATATTATCATCTGTGAATGTCTTCCCACATGTCGACATGTTTAAGCCAGACCAGCTATCTTTCTGATCTTCTCAGTTAGACCAGCTGCCTTCCTAGTCTTCCCTTTTATGCATATGAGTAATAACATGCAAGCAAACACACATCAAAGCAATCAATTCAACTATCTAGCTCTTTCTCAAAATTCTTATTTTTATCATATTTATTAAATTATCTCCTCATATACCATATCGATTTTTCAATCATATTTTTAGAAATTTCATATAACTTCTCAACATATTTTTCATTAATTCATCATTTTAAAATATAAATTATTATATAATTAATATTCAACATACTATTTAATCCTTAATCAATAAATCAATCAATTATCATACATAACAGAAAATATATCATTAAATCATTATAATTCAAAAATTTACTCAAATATCATAAATTCATACTTTTATTGGTCTCAATTACTAAAAGTAAATCTAACTTACCACGTAGCACTTATAACTACCCGTTGATCACCTCATTGCCTTTCATGTTTCTTTCAGCAATTTCTTGAGATTGTTGATCACCAACACCTAATCATAAACTTTCATAAGTCTTACAATTTCATAACTTAATTCAAACAATATAATTATTTAGTTATGAGTCTTGTGAAAAAATTATCTCAAATATGATGAAATCTTACTATTGTAATTGGATAACTGTACTATCTCTAATATTGGAGAAATTTTCTTTAAAACTTTTTGCTAAGAAATTTGAATTGAAGAAAGAAAGAAACCAAACAGGATTTGATAGGAAAACAATGTCTCTGAAACTCAAAAACTTATAAGCTTCCTTTTTTTTTCTCCACCGCTTCACTGTTCAGATTTTTTTTACCATTCAGAGATTATTTTCTTTCTGCCGCTTCACGTGAAGTTTGCGATTTTTTTAATATAATTTACGTATTTACCATTGGTTATTTATGATTCTGCCATCATTTAAAATTTACAGTTTTGTCATTACCTAATTACAGTTTTGCCATTACATAATTACAGTTTTGCCATTTACCCTTTAAAAATCAATTTTTCATCTTTTCTTCCTTCCAAAATTTTATGAAAATTATAGAGAAATATAAAAAATTTATTTTTCTTCCAATTTTTTTAATTATTTTCCTCAACTTCAGTGAATATTTTTCTTTAAAATTATATCATTTCAACTTTAAATTTAAAAAAATTACAGTACTTTCTTCAAAAATTTCTAACTCTTTTAAACAAAATTTTCAATATTATCTTTCAAATATTATTTCAAATCAATACTAAATCTTTCATCAATGGATTATTTAATTCAATATAATATATGTAAAATTACTTTTTGACCCCTAGTTTATGAACACGAGTACTACAATAAGCTAGCAACAGTTTTCTCTATAAGACTTTCACGTAGAACTCTATCTGATAAAAACAATTGAATTGCAATCAAAGCATTCTTATCCATCTCTAACTTCTGTTCATCTGTCATCATACTGGGCATCTTCTCCTTCCCCAACAACACCTTTTTAAAACCCTTTTTGGGTTAATACAGCTTGCATCTTTACTTGCTAAAAATTAAAACTCCCGGTTCCAGATCGATCTTAACAATAGCTTTGATACCAGTTTGTTAGGAATAAAGCAGTGGAAAATAAATAAATACAAAAAATTTACGTGGTTCAGAGCTAAAACTCCTACGTCTACGAGCTATGATAAGAGATTCCACTATAATCAAAACTGGAGTACAAATCAAGAGAAATAAAACTTCCTAAGCCTAAATCCCCAAATACACCCAAATCCAAGCTATCACAAATTTAATTGAGAAAATACAATGGACTAAAAAAAATAAGTTTCAACCACTCACTGGGATCTGTTTGTTGTACAGCTCTGTCTGTTGTACCTTTCTCTCTATTTCTCTGTTGTGTCTTTCTCTCTGTTGTTGAAAGAAGAGAAATGGACACACACACACACACACACACACACACACACACACACATATATATATATATAGGCAAAGTCAAGGAGAATCTTTCTTCTATTTAATTGTTTATTCCTTGTCCTACTAATACCAAAACAGTCACCCTTTTTTAATTCTTGGTTTTTCTACTGCAATTTGTACTCTTACATGATGACATGGCAATTAAAATAAAAATTGGCCTACTTTTACTGCAAGTAAATGGATCAAACCAAAACCCATTAAAATTTAAACCATATTTAACACTTTCAAACATCCAAATACTTGCCAAGAAATTTCGTAGTTCCTTTAAATTTTGTAATTTACTTTTGTGGTGAATCTATCATACATAGTCACCAGACTTGACAATTGAGGGATGGTAACTTTGACGAATACTCTTCAAAATAGGCTAGTTAGAATTATAAACATATACTAGTAAACATTAGGATGAAGCAATTAGTGATTGGACTTATTATTATTGTCTTGTGTGGAAGCTTGATTCCTTGGGGCATAGCCCCTGGTACTCAAATTTCCTCTACATTAACTCAAAACACAATACCTGTCAACCAAGAATTTTTTCCATCATTAGTTGACCTAAATATAATCCATATTGTTCATGCATGCAGGTGCTGTGTTGCAACAATGGAGGGTAGTAGTTTGCATGAATCTATCATATATGGGAAATGGGAATATGGTGGGGTGGGATGCTTTTTATCAATTTTTGTTTCAGTGTTTTGTTCAATATTGCCATTTGCCAGCATCTACATTTAAAGTGCAAGATGCCAACTTCTGTTTTGTTCATTGATGTCAATTCTTTTTTTTGTTTTGTTTGTAATTCTGTTTGTTTATTTGGAAATGTGTAATGAATTTAGAGGGAATTGTTTCCAAAAATGCTTGTTACTGTTGTAATTACTTAATTTCTATTCCAACTCCAATTTAATTAAAAAAACAAAAGAATTATGGTAAAAGGGCTTTTTTTTTTTGAAAAAAGTGCTATGTTAGACTCAAAAAACTGTCTATAACTGATTTTAAGACTGAAATCGACCAAATTTTAATTCAGTCAATTTGGCAAAAAACTTAAATTTAATTTGGTAAATTTAGTTTCCAAAAAAATAGAAACTCGGTTTTCAGTTATTAGAATCGAATCGAATAACCTTATAATCACCCCTAGGTTTGGGAGATGAAGTTTTGTTTGTGTTTTATTAGGGGAAAAGATAACTAACTTAGTTATCTTAATCTCTTTCTCCCTCGATCCTTCGCAGTTAATCCCAAATAAGAACCTCCTCTTTCCTCCATTATCTTAACCTTAATTACCACTTCCTAATTCATGCAAAAGATTATATCATTTTTGATAGACTGTAAAATATTAATGTTCCAAGTTAAGGAATAGGCATTACAGGTACAATCCATACAACTAACATATTTCCATGGATACGACATATTGAGCTCCATTCTTTTGCACTATTAAATCATTGTTTCTTGCTTGAGTTCACCATATCAAACTTTGGACAATTAAATGACATAGAATTATAAAATTTTTGTGAAGAGACATCAAACTAATATGTTGACAGTATACAAGTGGTCAAATTGATAGAGATGTATCAACATTATTTTGCTAGATGATAGTATACGTGTAAATTTTTCGTGAGCAGTGCAATCAATTTCTATGTTATTGAATTCAAGGTCTTTTCAACTTTGAAAAGTTTAATAGACTTCATTTTCAAATTACATCATGTTGAAGGCACAGAGGTCCATATGAAACTTCAACAAGGAAAGGTCATTTTAACACAACTTCTTTATAGCTAAATGAAAATTTCCTTTTATCTCAAAAGAACTAATGTATTCTCAGATCTACAAGGGTCTATCAATGGCTGATAGCAAAACACCTTATTTTTCTCATAATTTTTTACATATTTCCTACTTTTAACAAGCCCATCTATTCCCAATCAGAAAAATTAGAGCAAGGACAAAGCTTGGATGAGGAATTGGTATCCAAAAATGATATCTTTAATTTGGATGAAATTGTAATTCCTCTTCTAATAGAGTGGAATTATGAGGTGTAGAAGCAATAATTCTACTTCAGTGGGAATTGTGTAGCAGAAGTCATAACTCCACTTTAGTAGGAACTGTGGGACGCGAGCCTTAATTCTTTTTTATGGGGGTGGAATCGTGAGGCGTGAAAGTTATTGTTCCTCTTCTGGAGGAATTTTGTAACTGAAGCCTTAATTCCACTTTGGTGATAATGTGATTGAATACGTGATTCTTCTTTTGCTCGAGTGAAACTGTGAGGCGTAGAAGTCGTAATCCCATTTTGGCGGAAATTGTATGGTTGAAGTCACAACTCTACTTTAGTTGGAACGGTGGGGCACATGCCTTAATCCTTTTTTTCGTGAGAGTTGTATAACTGGATTTATAATCCCTGTTGGTCTGAGGTGGGACTAGATGACATAGAAGCCATAGTTCTACTTTAGAATGAATTGTTGATTATAGTTAACTAATGTTGTTAGATGGGAGTTGTAAGACTAATAATTCCTGTTAGTCTGGGTTGGAACTATATGGCGTGGAAGCCATAGTTCTATTTCAGGAAGAATTCTTGATTGTAGTAAACTCTTGTTGTTGGATAGGAGTTGTATGACTGAAGTCTTAATTGCTGTTGATCCAGGTTGGAACTGTATGGCATGGCAGTTGTAGTTCTACTTCGGGAGGAGTTGTTAACTATAGTAAACTCCTACTAATGGGCTTAGATAGTATAGCATAGCTATGTGGGCCTTAATTCCATGTAGGCAGGGCTTTTTAGTTGAGACTTCAATTATGAGCTTCTGCTCATTAGGGCCTGATAGAATTGTACGACTGAAACTTTTAAACTCACGCATAAAAGGAAAGCGTTTGGTTCTCCTAAGGTGCCTCTTGTGAGCTATCACATTAATGATGAGTGACTACTTCAACTACAAAAGCACTTTTGGTCAAGTCAATGTAAATGGCGCATTAACCACGCATTTAGGCAAAGATTCATATGACAGGGGCTATTTAGGAGACACCTTGCCTTTTATTCATTCTTTTTCCTTTACTTACTTTCATTCAAATTTTTAGAGTGCTGGGTCTTCAGGTTTTCTTAGAGTTCTTTTGAAAGTCGTTTTCTTTCTTCAAGTTTTCAAGCTTCTTCATTCTCACATTTTAGTAAGATTTCCATTCCTTTTCTCATTTCTTTACGCACCATATCTACTTCTGGGTTTAGTAGATCTAGGAAAGTAAAGGTTGAGAAGATAGATCCTAACTCTAATAATATGGAGAGAGTGTTTGATGAGGAGCAACCTTCTTCTCATAAGGTTACTATTGCTTCCACTAGTGAGAGCTTTGAGGATGGGAGGATACCTAACCAGATTTTGAAATTTGACATTGAATCTGTACCTACTAAGTTCTTTCTCCATCCCTAGTGGAGAGTTAGCATCTTAGGCCTTAGGAAAGGGCTTGTGTCCCTCTAAAGAATAAGGAGTCGTACTCTCTCAGTTGCAATCTGGGCCACTTAAAGGCAGGGTTAGGATTCCCTCTTGACTCTTATGTCAAGGAGAGTGGATTATTATGGGGTTTGCCTTACCCAACTTTTCCTAAATGGGATACGGAGCATTGTGGGGCTTGTTTTGGTTCTTAAAAAGAACACATGATTCATTAGATGTGATGAAAATTCCAAGGTGTAGATGTTCAGGTGGTTCTACACCCTTAAGAAGCATGCTAACAACGAATGGTTCAACTTCTACCCAAGGACTAGGAGGAAGATCATGGACAGCCCTTCATTGATTAAGTGTTGGAAGGAAAGATATTTTTTCATGGGGGCATAATCTCATCAAGTTTTTCTGGAATGGATCTCCAAAGACATTTCCTGATCAGAAAGAGCCTTTGACTTTGAGTAATAAAGAGAATAAAGCATTTAGTAAGGTTTGAAAGGTTAGGCTTAGGGTTTTGATAAAGACCTTATTAACAAGCAACTGCTGAGGACCCATAAGCTTAGTCTTTACAACCTTGGTTCCCCTAATGTTTGTAGAGAGTACCTTAGTCGCTTTTAATCTTTTTATTGACTGGATTTAAGACTTCTATTTCTCTGGTTCTTCTAACCTTGGTGATTTTTTCTTTGCATAGACACCTTGTTGAATTCAGTTGAGGTAGCTAAGATGGCCTGCAAAAGGAAGATGGCCAATTTTATGAGCTATATTCCCTTTGACTTTATTAGCAGGAAAAAGGCAAGCACATAAGAGCCTCTGGTTCAATAAGCCAAGGTAAAGCGCTCTAAAGTTGAAGAGATCGTGGTGCAGCTGGTTGAGGTATAACAAACCGAGGTACAATGAACCAAGGTGATAGTGGCTGAGGCTTTTTCCACCAAGAAGCAAACGGCTGAGGAGCCAATGTTGGAGATCGAGGTCCCGTAGGGGACTAAGGCATTGGTGGGTAATGAGGGAGCTCATTCCTCAAGGGTTGCTCTTACTGCTGTGCCACTTAACTCAGTTCCTACTACCTTTAAGAACTCAACTTATGCTCTTGATAACTCCACTCTTGCCCTTGAGAGCTCTACTTCTGCTACGAGTTCTAGTTTTGAGACGTACCGATTGAACTAGAAAGTGAAGCATACAAAATCAACTTTTGACAATACGAGTACTGTTCAATAACTTCTGAGGGGCTCGATTCTTCCTCCATATGCAAATCTAATGAAAGAACTGTTGACCCTTATCTAAATTTTAATAATGACAAAACACTACTATAATTGTAATAATAGTTTTGTCTAAGTGTTTAAACAATAAAAACTTTCGGCAAAGAATCAAGATGCAAGAACTCAACCCGTATCAAACACCAAGTCAAGACAGAAGATATAGTATAGGCATTAAGGTATTGAAATTCAAGAAAGTAGCTTGTCTTATGGCTCTCTTTATAAAAGAATTTTGACAAAAATATTTATTCAAATTTCGCTAAGTCAAAAACATTTTGAAACATGAAAAACTGGGTTGAAGGGCAATCCAGTCGACTGGTTCCTTATACTAGTCGATTGGGATATGGGATAGAATGTCCCCAATCGACTGGGTGATCTATACCAGTCGATTGGTACTCACCCACAGCCTAAAAGTGAATTTTTTCACTTGACCCAGTCGATTGGTACTAAGACTCAGTCGATTGGTAATTCGAAAAATATGATCGTTTGAGACGCCAGACTTGAGCATTTAATGCATCAAACCTACCAAATCAGTGTCTAACAGCCATATTAATTCAAGACTATATAAACCTACTTCAATGAGCATTTAAAAAAAAAAAAGAAGATTACACATTCAATTCAAAAGTTTGCTCATTAATACTCAAAAGCTTTGAAAAATTTATTGTTGAGCCATTCTTCAAGCTTTTATTTGAAAGAGAGATGTTGTTCATTTGTAAGAGCATTCATTGCTATCTCTCTACCATTTTCTTTACAGCAACTCATATTTATTGTAAAGGGATTAACTTCCGTAAGGAAGATATTAGCTTCCGAGAGGAAGAGATTAGCTTCCGAGAGGAAGGGATTGTTTATAAGGTTTGTACAGCACCCATGAAGTTATACGACTAAAAGTTTTAGTGGATCACTTCAAGGAGGTTCCTTGAAGAGAGTGGACGTAGGGTCGGAATGAATCCAATATTGCCAAACCACTACAAACTAAGTTTGCATTTTCTCTTCCTTAAACTCTTTTACTTAAAGCACATTACTTGTTTATATGCTTGTGCATTTAACTGTTTTTATAAACTTGCAAGTAATTAGCGAAATTTTTTAAAAACCCAATTCACCCCCCTCTTGGGTTGGAACCTCAGTCTACAATTGGTATCAGAGCCTTGTTCTCAATTTTAGGCTTAAAATCATTGAGTTGATCCGATGGCATCAAATAGCTATTCTAAGGGACAGTCCTACACTAGGCCTCCCTTGTTCAATGGCTCAAACTATAATTATTGGAAAAATATGATGAAAATCTTTGTCAAATAACAAGATTATAATCTATGGATAGTCATTAAGGAAGGACCTAAAATTCCTACAAAGGAAATAACTATTGGAGAAATCAATCATACAATGCCTAAACTCAAAATTGAGTTCAATGATGAGGATTGTAGAATAATGTCTCTAAATAGTAGAGCCACAAGTATTTTACATTGTGCTTTAGATATTTTTGAATACAATAAAATTTCTGTATGTGTTTCGGATAAGGAGATTCAAGATAAATTGCAAGTTACATATGAAGGAACTAGTGAAGTTAAAAAATAAAAAATCTATATGCTAGTGTCCGAGTATGAATCTTTCAAAATGTCTCCTAACGAAACAATTTCTCAAATGCACTAATGTTTCACAACTATTGTTAATGGTTTGAAGCTTCTTGGTAGGAACACTGAGGAGTTTGAACTAACAAGAAAAATCTTAAGCTCTCTGCCACCTACTTGGAAAGCAAAGAAGACGGCCATCACGGAAGCCAAAGATCTCGACAAACTTGATGTCGAAACACTTCTCGGATCACTATTGACATACGAGATGGAAGAAATGAATCCCGTTGTCAATGATGATGAGAAGAAGAAAAAGGTGATTGCTCTCAAAGCCTCTACGAGCAACAAAGAAGAAGAACTGGAAGAAGAGGTGGAGAAAAGCGAAGAAGATGGTGAGATGGCTTTAATCACAAAACGGCTTCACAGATTCTTGAAGAAAAGCAAGAAACCATACACAAAGGATTCTACTTCAAAAAGGGAACCACTTATGTGTTATGGCTGCAAGAAGCCCGGTCACATCAAGGCCGATTGTATAGCAACAAGCAAACCATATAAGAGCTTTAAAAAGAAAACTATGATCGCAACCACTTAGAGTAATGACGAAGAAGAAAACTCATTGAATAAAGAGATCAGATACAAGGAGATTGCCAACCTATGTCTTATGGCAATCGACGACGAAAATGAGGTATCAAATTCTTCCCCTTCTAAAAATAACATTGTTAGTAGTAGTGAAGAATTAATAGAAGTCATAAATAAAATGCATAAAGAATTGAAGAAATTTGATTCTAGGAACACCATTCTAAAAAAGGAGGTGTCATCTCTTTCTAAAGAGATGGAAGGCTTAAAAGAGGAAAAAGAAAAACTATCTTCCTTGCTTTGTGATTCTTCTCAAGATTTTCCTAAAGATGAAAATGAAAACTTAAATAATGAGATAATAGAATTGAATGGCACTATATCTAGACTTATGCTTGGAAAAGAAAAACTATGTAAAGTACTATCTTGCCAAAAATTAAATAGAGGAAAATCTGGGTTAGGTTATTCTCCATTAGGCAAACAAAAATCAAAAGAGAGCTTATTCATGAAAGCATCATGTGTGAATGAAGCCTCTACTTTAATGACCACTAGCAAGGTCAAAAGCATTCCCTCAATGAATGCTAGTAGGTCTAAAAATACCAATTCTAATGCATATACTAGAATGAAGCATCCTAGAAATACTCATGTTTATATGTATGCTCATTCAAGAAATGCTTATACACATCCTAGGAGTAACCATCATGTGCATCCTAGAAACAATATGTATACTCAAAACTTGCATATTGCACATGTATATCCTAGGAATTACTATCATGGTTATTCTAGAAATAATATGCATATTCATAATAATGCAAGCATGTATCCTAGAAATTATCATCATACATTTCCTAGAAATGACATACATGTTGATAACCTTCACAATAGAAACATGTATCCTAAGAATTCTTATCCAAAGAATTATAGACATGCACAACTAAGAAATTCTAGAAATTTCAATAACTACTATCCTAGGATTGTGCATCATCAACATGTCTATAAATATAGAACACTTTATGTTGTTAAGAAAGTATAGGTCCCTAAAGGAACTATATTTTCTAGGACTAACCTCAAAGGACCCAAGAAATTTTGGGTACCTAAAAGTACAATTATGTATCCTTGTGTGATGTAGATATGTCTCCACACCAAAGAAAAAGGTAACTGTTGGTACCTTGATAGTGGATGCTCAAAGCACATGACCGGTGATAAAAGTGTATTCAAAGAGCTAACTCTAAAAGATGGCGGACATGTTACCACTGGGGATAACACAAGAATAAAGATCATCGGGCATAGAAAAGTTGGTAATGATTTCTCAACAGTTGATCATGTTCTATATATGCAAGGCCTTAATCCAAACTTACTAAGTATTAGTCAACTATATAACAAAAACAACAATGTAAGATTTGAAACCTCTCATTGTCTAGTTATAGACATCAAGAGTAACAAGATCAAGTTTGTTGGCCAAAGACACGAAAATGTCTATATAGTTGATTTAAAATCTTTGCATTCGGAAAATGAAAAATGTTTTCCCGCATTTAGTGAAAACCCATGGCTATGGCATAGAAGGCTTGGTCATGTGAACATGGATTTGCTTAAAATCATTTCAAGAAAATATTTAGTCATTGGATTTCCCAAAATCAAATTTGAAAAAGATAAAGTGTGTGATGCTTGTCAAATGGGAAAACAAACCATAATTTCTTTTAAATCAAAAAAGGTAGTCTCAACTACTAGACCATTGAAACTTTTGCATATGGACTTATTTGGTCCAATAAGTACCATTAATCTAGGTGGCCATCAAAATGCTCTTGTTATTGTTGATGACTATTCAAGATATACCTTTGTTATCTTTATTGCTTACAAGGATGAAGCTTACAAAGGATTTGAAAACTTTTGCAAAACGGTTTAAAATGTAAAAAGGAATTTGCATTTCAAGCATTAGAAGTGATTATGGAAAAAAAATTTGAAAACCAAAACTTTTCAAAATTTTGTGATGAAAATGGAATTGATAACAACTTTTTGGCTCCTAGAACTTCTCAACAAAATGGAGTTGTTGAGAGGAAAAATAAAGTTCTAGAAGGATTTGCAAGAACAATGCTTTGTGAAAATGGCTTATCAAAATACTTATGGGCGGAAGCGGTAAACACTTCTTGCTATATCTTAAATAGAATTTTAATTAGGCCTATACTTAACTAAACTCTATATGAATTATAGAAAGTTAGAAAAACTAATATCTCCTATTTTTGTACCTTTGGTTTTTAATGCTTTATCCTAAATAACAATAAAACTAACTTGGGTAAATTTAACTCAAAGACCGATGAGGGGATATTCAACCTCTAGTAAAGCTTATAGAGTCTTCAACAATTGAACTCTAGTAGTAGAAGAATCCGTACATGTAGCCCTTGATGAGTCTAACCTAATTAGTAGTAGAGAAGTTTCTTTCAATGATGATGCAGATTTCATTCCAAGAACGGAAACACCTACTCCCATTGTTGACCCAAATGAGAGCCCACCTCAAACAAATCAAGAGATAGAAGCTTTCAAATTGGACCAACCATCCACAAGTCAACAAGAGGATGGTCTTCCTAAAGATTGGAGGCATGTGAATTATCACCCAATTGATCAAGTGATTGGTGATCCTTCACAAGGGGTAAGAACTCATTCCTCTATTAGAAATATTTACAACTGTGTAGCCTATCTATCTCAAATAGAACCTAAAACATTTGTAGAAGCCGAAAAAGATTTTGATTGGATAAATGTCATGCAAGAAGAAATAAATCAATTTGAAAGAAACAATGTATGGAATCTAGTTCCTAGACCAAAGAATCATACAATAATAGGAACTTAAATGGTATTTAGAAACAAGATGGATGAAAATGGAATAGTAACTAGGAACAAGGCTAGACTAGTTGCTAAAGGATATAATCAAGAAGAGGGAATAGACTTTGATGAGGCCTATGCTCTTGTAGCAAGATTAGAAGCTATTCAAATGTTATTAGCCTTTGCATAATTTAACAAGTTTAAATTATTTCAAATGGATGTAAAAAATGCCTTTTTAAATAGCATTATAGAAGAAGAGGTCTATGTTGAACAACCTCTTGGATTTGAAAATCATAGTCTTCCAAATCATGTCTACAAGCTTTCTAAAGCTCTATATGGATTGAAGCAAGCTCCAAGAGCATGGTATGAAAGACTAAGTAAATTTTTTATTGATAATAACTTTACAAGAGGAAAAATAGACACAACTCTCTTCACAAAAACTCATAAAAATGACACTCTACTATTTCAAATATATGTTGATTATATCATATTTGGTGCTACTAATGAATCTATATGTCAAGAGTTTGCCAAGTGCATGCAAACTGAATTTGAAATGAGCATGATGGGAGAGCTTACTTACTTCCCTGGGCTTCAAATCAAACAAGTGAAAGGAGGCATCTTCATCAATTAATCAAAATACACCAAGGACGTTCGAGATGGAAAGCTCAAAGTCACTTGGTACTCCTATGAGCACATATACAAAACTTGACCTTGATGAAGGAGGTAAGTGTGTAGACACTAAAACTTATAGAAGCATGATAGGAGCTTTACTTTATTTAACTGCAAGTAGACCTGATATAATGTTCAGTGTATGCATGTGTGTTTGATTTCAAGCTAATCCTAAGGAATCACATGTAATTTCAGTAAAAAGAATCCTTAGATAACTACAAGGGACTCAAACCCTAGGATTATGGTACTCTAGAGATTCATCTTTTGAGCTTGTAGGATATTCAGATGTTGATTTTGTGGGGTGTAGGTTAGATAGAAAAAGCACTAGTGGAACATACCAATTCTTAGGTGCAATGTTAACCTCTTGGTTTTCCAAGAAACAAAACTCGGTTGCACTATCAACCGCCGAGGCGGAATACGTAGCAGCCGAAAGTTGTTGTGCCCAAGTATTGTGGATGAAACAACAACTAAAAGACTATGGCATGAACCTTAAAAATATCTCAATACATTGTGATAATACCAGTGCTATCAACTTAACCAACAACTTTATTTAGCACTCTAGAACCAAACACATAGAAATTAGACATAATTTCTTAAGAGACCATGCTAAAAAAGTGATATAAGACTAGAATTCATTCCTTCAGAAGATCAAATAGCTGATATTCTTACAAAACCTTTAAGTGAAGCTAGTTTTTGTAAAATTAGACTATTAATGGGATTATTAGACTATGATAAACTGTATGCTTGATTGCATCATTATTCATTATTTGCATACTTGATATCTGGTGAATGAATATTAAACCTTATTTAATATTTTCCTCACTCAAGATGGCATAGATAAACAAATTTCGTGCTAAGACTCTAAACTGAAAGTTTTTTTTGGGTCTAGTCGACTGGTAAGGTTATCCCAGTCGATTGGTAACGCACTACCTATTTACTCAGCTGACTAGTCCAAATAACCAGTCGACTAGTAGGTCAAGACCCTGTTTGGAGCCAATTTTTTGAATTTATGGTAACTACCTAGTCGACCGGTATGGATGACTCAGTCGACTGGTATGTTGAAATTTACCAAATTTGTAAAGGACTCATTCGACTGGTTTCCTAACCCAGTTGACTGGTATTGCGATTCTATAAATAGTCTCTTCAGATTTTTCAGTTTTCACGCCATTTTTGAAAACCCTAAGCTTTCTCTCTCTAGAAAATCTGCTCTTTCTTACTAAAATCTCACAAAAACACTCCATAGAATCCTTGATCTTATCCCTCTTAACTTTTATTTCAACTTTCCACGGTTGAAATTTCATTTTTTCCTAAAAATCTCTCACTCTCCTCAAAAACATTTTTCTTTTCAAAATTTATGAGAGTATCTGTATCAAAACCACTGTTGAAGGACCTCATGCTCCTACCAGTCCACGGTCCATGAAATCCACGGCCCCGAACACCAAAGGGAAGGGAGTGGCGGGGTCTAGCAAAAAGGCGAGGACAGAGCTCGACGACTCTATATTTTGGAGTCTAGCCACCAAAGAAAGGTATAACTCTATCATTCATCATAAGAAGATCATGACGGGTAAATTTGTCGACTTCGAATCTAATTGTCATGCTAAATTTGACATACTACCTCCATTTAAGGCAATGCACTTGACCCCACTGGTCAAGATTCACCAAAAATATTACCCCCTCCTGATTCACTAGTTCTACACGAACTTGGTGAAACCTAGTCCACTGGCTCTTCAATTTTGAACCTGTGTAATGGGTGTGGAGTTTGAGGTCAACAGTGACCTCTTGGTGAGCATACTGGGGATCTTTGTGGGAGGGATCCAATGGAGTCTGGACGGATGGCCGGACAACTTCGACTACGAGGAGGCATGTTAGATCGTTAGGGGCGACCCGAACTATATCTTTCGGTCCAGTACATTTCACACATGTAATGACATGCCCCTCGATTCGAAGTTATTCAATATCATTGTGAGTTGGACCATCCATCCACGACTTAGGAGTCGCGGTTATCTCTCGAAGATAGACGTGGTATTGATTTGTTGTCTTAAAACAAGACACCACTTCAATATTTACCCCTTACTGCTCGCTAACATGATAAACAGCAAAGCTAGTGACTCCAGGTGCCTTCTCTATGGGATGTTCATCACTTTCATCCTCTAGCACTTTTGGGTTCCTCTTCCTATCTCTGAGGCTCAAGACATCGACCCTAAGGATATCATCAACGTCTCTTCTCTGAAGAAGATGGTGTGCACGATCTGAGATGGGATGATTTACTCCAAGGCCGAGAAGAACATCAGGATAGGAGAGGGTGACAACAATGAGGAGGACGATGAGGGTCCATGTGATGCAGCCCCTATGGACACTAGTGACATGGTGGTTCTAGTTCTGGTCCAGCTAGATACGGTGATCTACTCCAGGCCATATCGAGCCTTCAACTATCCATGCAGTCCGAGTTCTAAAGCTTGAGTTCTTCTGTTGATGCCATGCATCATGACCTCCGCTCCCTTATAGACGACTTCGAGTTGCACCGAGAACACACAGAGGGCTCCTTAGCTGAGCTTCAGGATCTTATACGAGACGGCTCTGATTATCCCGCTCGCTGAGTTGCCCACTGTTATCTTTTCAGTTGTATATATAGCTTTTAGTTGTTCTTGGCACGAACATTTATCACATTATCATATGTTTCAGTTTTTTTTATATATATATTTGGCTTCTAAAAGCCTGTGATGTATGGATATTTGTATTTATTTGACTATATTTCATGCCTAGCTTATGGTTCATATACTTTCTTTACATTTACACTATATACATACTTAGTTTAACTTCTTTTTACTCAGAAATATGCTTTAACTACTTATACTAGGGTGGAAAATTTCAGTTATTCCCGAGAAGTCTTCCCAGCTCCGAATTATGCCTAGTTTTCGCATAAAAGTTTTTTTTTTATGCATAATCTTACTATCCATAATATCGATGTTTCTTATTTTTTGGATTAACACCCCCTTTTCTACTGTTGTCAAAATAGGAGAGAAAAATGAGAAACAAAAAAATATAACTGTAGACTTAAAATAGAGCATAGATTTAGGGGAAACATTGCTCTAAAGAACTTATTGAATATAAGACTATGTTGAGTTGCTTGGTTAGGTTGATTATAAACTAATTTAGACTATTTTACAGGTTGGTTTTATTCCAAAAACAGAGAAAACTCTGCCCATTTTTTTCTAAAAACCCAACACTTAGTTTTTTAAAACTGTTTTCTCTCATTAGTTTTGTCATCATAAAAAAAAAGAGATTGTTGACCCTTATCTAAATTTTAATAATGACAAAACACTACTATAATTGTAGTAACAGTTTTATCTAAGTGTTTAAACGATAAAAGCTTTCAACAAAGAATCAAGATGCAAGAACTCAACCCGTATCAGACATCAAGTCAAGACAGAAGATATAGTATAGGCATTAAGGTATTGAAACAAACTGTAAATCTCTTATGTTTAAGAAAGTAGCTTGTCTTCTGGCTCTCTATATAAAAGAATTTTGACAAAACTATTTATTCAAACTTATCTAAGTCAAAAACATTTTGAAACATGAAAAACTGGGTTAAAGGGCAACCCAGTCAACTGGCTCCTTATATCATTCGATTGGGATATGGGACAGAATGTCCCCAGTCGACTAGGTGATCTATACTAGTCGACTGGCAACTGGGACAGTGAGTTCCCAATCGACTAGTACTTATGACCCAGTCGACTAGTACTCACTCACAGCCTAAAAGTGAGTTTTTTCGCTTGACCCAGTCGACTGGTACTGAGACCCAGTCGACTGGTAATTCAAAAAATATAATCATTTGAGATGCTAGACTTGAGCATTTAATGCACCAAACCTACCATGTCAATGTCTAACAACCATATTAAATCAAGGCTATATAAGCACACTTCAATGAGCGTTTAAAAAAAGGAGATTACACATTCAATTCAAAAGTTTTCTCATTAATAATCAAAAGCTTTGAAAAATTTATTGTTGAGCCATTCTTCAAGCTTTTATTTGAAAGAGAGATATTGTTCATTTGTAAGAGCATTCATTGCTATCTCTCTACCATTTATTTTACAGCAACTCATATTTATTATAAAGGGATTAACTTCCGCAAGGAAGAGATTAGCTTCTGAAAGGAAGAGATTAGCTTCCGAGAGGAAGGGATTGTTTATAAGGTTTTTACAACACCCGTGAGGTTGTACGACTAAAAGTTTTAGTGGATCACTTCAAGGAGGTTCCTTGAAGAGAGTGGACGTAGGGTCGGAATGAATCCGATATTGTCGAACCATTATAAACTGAGTTTGCATTTTCTCTTCCTTTAACTCTTTTACTTAAAGCACATTACTTGTTTATACGCTTGTGCATTTAACTGTTTTTATAAACTTTTAAATAATTAGCGAAAGTTTTTAAAAACCCAATTCACCCTCCCTTTTGGGTTGGAACCTCAGTCTACAGGAACTGACCCCTCACCAACTGATGGTTAACACCCTAGACTACTACTACAAAGTAAGATATGAGGTTTTGAATCTCCAACTTCTCTTATCTTCTACTTAACCTTTTTCTAACCAAGTTGTGTTTGATGTAGACTGATATATATGCCTTCTTTCTCAGTAACTCCCTCTAGTCCATGAATAATACCATTACCAGATTTCGAATGAGGGATTAGGAGGCTAGAAAAAGGTAGAGGATGGCTGAATGCCCTCTCTGGCCGAGTTAATGATCTCGAGCTTGAGAAGAAGATGTTGAAGGTCTTCTTGGTCTCTACAAACACCAACTGCTTGTGAGGAGATGGATTGCTTGAAAACCGAGGTGGCAAGGCTTTAGGTGGGTGGAAGCTAACTTGGAGCTGAGTTCACCATACTTCATGGGATTGAGAGCTAGCTTAGAAGCTAGTCCAGATCAAGGCTTCCATTATGGAGAAGTACAGTAAATTTGATGACTTTAGGACAGAGCTTCGGAGGGAGGCCTCATAGTATTAATCTGAGGACTTCGATGAAAAGAAGATGGTTGGTGCCCAGAAGTGGTTTGACTTGGACTGGGCCAGTATGGAAATCCCTAATGCTTTTGAAGGGCAGGAAAAAAGATAGGCAACTGAAGCAGTATGAGCAGCCGATGAGGTCAAGGCGACTATGAAGATTGAGGTGTGAGCTGAGAAGGCTAGGGATGAGGAGTTTTAGTCTTAAGATAAAATTTTAGCTTTTTTTCTAGTATCTTTTGGCCTTAGAGCCCTCCGATGTAAATATTTTTTTGGTTAATAAAATATTTTCATTTAATGTCTCTTGAATTTACAATTTTACTACTTTTATCGAGTAGAGTTTATAAGAATTTTGTTACAACTGTTAGGACTTTGTATCTTAATTCCTCTATTTTGGCTAGAGTAGTAGTGATTAAATAAAGAGTTATCACTATCATTCAAGACTTCTTTTATCAAACAAGATTCAAAAGGAATAGGACCTGTAGGATTCTCTTCATGATGCCACCCGTTGCCCCAAAATTCAATATCACCTTTGCCCACAACCCATGTTGAGTGTTCCATGCTGGTGTTGATGTGTGACACTATGTTCTTTCATATTTTAGAGTTTTACTATGGAATACAAATAGTGCCTCTAGGATCTCTATATTTCTTCCTCATAAATCTACCCCAAAGATATTTAGCTTGTAAAAAACCCTAAGCTAATTTAGCTTAAAGACCTTTATGCACCTCATGTATTCGTTTCATACCTGAGCCTCCTTTATCCAATGGTTTGCAAATTTTATCCCAAGATATCCATTTCTTTCTAACATAATCAGCTGCATGATCAGCTGCATTCCAAAAGAAAGAAGAGAACAAACTTTCTAAGAATTAAAGAAAACCTTTTGGCATAGCTATAGCTGCTAAAGTGTGCATAGAAATCGAAGAGATGAGTTGAAATGCCTGTGTTGTGACGAGAGATGAGGAAACCAACTCTGAAACTGAAATATAATCATAATTACTTAGTTAGGGAGGTATATAGAGTCAGAGATTGAGAAAGAGAGAGATACGTAGACTGGGGGTGAGAGGTCACACCTTACCTTGCCGAAAATCGAAAAGAGGATAAGAGAGATTGAGGGTTAGGGACTTTGGGTTATATCTTGCGAAGATTAGGGGTGATTTTGAGACAGATTGGCACTGGAGTGAGTAGGATCACCATGAATGATAGGAGGTGATCTTCAGACAGCTGGCAGTTACCAACGATCGGGAATTTCAACAGGGAGATGGTTTAAGGTTTGAAACGGGGATGGTGGCTGGTAGGGACAGTAGAGGATGGGTTTGTCTTCCATATTTCACATACTCTTAATTAAAAGAAAATAACATTTATTTTTCTTTTAATTACAAAACACGCGTTATCATTTTAAATAATTAGTTATTAAGATTTATCAATAAATATTGTAGACTGTTCTAACCCAAGAGGGGAGTGAATTAAGTTTTTAAAATTTTTTGCTAATTATTTGCAATTTTATAAAAACAGTTAAATGCATAAGCATACAAACAAGTAATGTACTTTAAGTAAAAGAATTTAAGGAAGAGAAAGTGCAAACTCAGTTTATAGTGGTTCGGTAATATCAGATTCTTTTCGACCCTACATCCACTCTCTTCAAGGAACCTCCCTGAAGTAATCCACTAAAACTTTTAGTTGTACAACTTCACGGGTGTTGTACAAATGTTATAACCAATCCTTTCCTCACGGAAGCTATTCCCTTCCTTGCGGAAGCTAATCCCTTCATTTCGGAAGCTTACAAGAAGTGCTTAAGCCTAAACACTCTAAGAGTTATTACAACTCTTTCCCCTTTACAATAAATAAGATTTGCTGTAAAGTAAATAGTAGAGAGATAACAATGAATGCTTTTACAAATGAACAATATTTCTCTTTCAAGAATAAGCTTGAAGAATGGCTCAACAATAAATTTTTCAAAGCTTTTGAGAATTAATGAGTAAACTTTTGAATTGAATGTGTTCTCTTCTTCTTTTGAATGCTCATTGAAGTGGGTTTATATAGCCTTGAATCAATATGACTATTAGACATTGACTTGGTAGGTTTGGTGCATTAAATGCTCAAGTCTCATGTCTCAAACGGTCATATTTTCAAATTACCAATCGACTGGGTCTTTGTACCAGTTGACTGGATCAAGTGAAAAACTTCACTTTTAGGCTATGGAGGAGTACCAGTCGAATGGGTTCTAAGCACCAGTCGACTGGGAACACACTGTCCCAGATATCAGTCGATTGGTGTAGACACCAGTCGATTGAGGACATTTTGTCTTATACCCCAGTCGACTGGTATATTGAGCCAGTCGACTGGATTGCCCTTCAACCCAGTTTTTCATGCTTCAAACCTGTTTTTGACATGGAAGTATTTGAATTAATAGTTTTGTCAAAATTATTTTGTAAAAAGAGCCATAAAACAAGCTAAGTACTTGAACATAAAAGATTTACAGTTGGTTTCAATACCTTAATGCCTATTCTATATCTTTTGTCTTGTCTTGGCGTCTGAAACTGGTTGAGTTTTTGCATCTTGTTTCTTTGTTGAAAGCTTTTATTGTTTAAACACTTAGATAAAACTGTTAGTACAATTAGAGTAGTGTTTTGTCATTATTAAAATTAGATAAAGGTTAACAAATATTATTTAGACTAAAATGTCTATGTCACATAGCAAAGTAAGAGTATTTTTGAAAAATCATACTTTTTTAAAAAATTTTAAAAAAATCAGGGGTGCATTACTCATCAGACTCATCTAGCGTATGAATGGCCGACTCGACAGAAAGGAAAACTTATGGGTCTCATTTAGTAACTCTCCGCAAGAGTTTTTTAGCGCTACTAGAAGTGCATTTTTTTTTATCTCTGATTACGCTGTTATCGCCAAAAAACTCAGGAGGTAAGAAAATTAAATCAATGATTTTGTTCATTTACCAATTTAAGTTCCTATTTGTGTAGATCTCAACCATTGAACTTTCAAATATTGATGTGTCTTCTTGTGTAAAAGAAAAAGCGATGTCTTTTGATAACCCTAAACGCTTAAAATCTAAACCATAAAACCCTAAACCCTAAAACCCTAAACCATAAAACCCTAAACTTTAAAACCATAAACCCTAAACAAATATCTTAAATTGAAGTTGGGATCGATAATATTACAGTGTTTGGTTAGAATATCATTATTTTTTGTTATAACGGAAAAAGATGAAATCAAAGCTATGATCGATTATAGTGTTTGGTTAATTAACATATTCATATATGGTATTTTCATGTATTTAAATGTATTATTTATATAATATATTTACTATTATAACAATATTTTATTATTTAACTATATATATTAGTTAATTATATTATTTTTTTAACATTTATTACTTTAAAATATTTAATTACATTTTCATTTTATTAATTATATGAGTATAATTTGCTTTGTTTTATTTACTATATATTATTTGTACATAATATTTAGTTATATTATTTTAATTCATTATCTTATATTAATTTTTTATTATGTTACACTAGTTAATAATAGAATTATTATTTATATATTACATATGTATTACAATAATATTAAAATATAACTATATTATATTATCTAATTAGTTATTTATATCGGTTTTAAATATTTAGTATTATATTCTTATTAATTATTAAAGTATATATATGATCTATACTTACGGATTTTTAATCTGTCAGTATATACCTGATCTATACTTACGTTTAATCCGTAAGTATAGATCATGATCTATACTTACAAATATTTAATCTGTCAGTATATACATGCTCTATAGTGATGAACATTTTAATCCGTCAATGTATATATGAGCTATAGTGATGGAATTTTGAATCCATCAGTATAACTTTATTATATACTTACGAAGATTAAATCCGTCGGTATAGACTGGATATAGTGATGGAGTTTAAATCTATCAGTAAATTGCATTTTTTTGTAGCGTAGGTATCAGACTTCAATCGACTGGATCTTTATTACAATTGACTGGACAAACCTACAAAAGTTTTTGTCTGATCCTATAGTCTACTGTATTAATCTTACAATCGATTGGCCATGAGCCAAAATGAATTTTTCTTTCTTTCTATTTTCCTTTGATTTTCCAAATCATCCCAAGAATAAAATCATAATTTTATTTTGAAAATCACCAAAAATCCCCAACCATTTTCAAAATATTTTTTACTCTATAAAAATTTGAAAACCAGATCTTTCATAATCCATTGAAATTCATGCATAAATGAAGATCTCTTTGGGACTTGATTATTCACTTAGTGAAAACACATCAAAGTTAAACAAAATATGTGGTAGTATGATACATTGAACCACAAATCCTGTTTATTTAATGGGACATGTCTCACATATGCAACTTCTCCACATATAAATTTTCATAAAAAATGTCAACACTTTTGTAGGCCTTATGTCATATATCTTATGTCATAAACGTTCTAAAGTCAATCCCTTGAACTCAACAAAAGTGTCCACACTTCACACTCACTAGGTAAGTTTATCAAGTATGTTCTGTAGCTTAACATACCAAAGAAAACTTTTATAAGCCTTATTAAGAACTCAAAGTTCACCCTTCACTTTATCACTATGGTTTCCAAACACCCTTTTCGTTGGATGAAATATTTACTGTAGGTGATTACAATCACAACTGATGATGTAATTTGTCTCATTGAACTCAAGACTTATGGTTAGTAAGTATTGAGTCGAGGTTCCACTATGGATGATTAATCATATGGGCTTGATCTTCATCCCTTATAAATTTTAATCATTTTCTAGCTAGAAACTTGGTTAATCAATCCGTTAAATTTCTTGTGAACTTTATAAATTTTATCTTAATTACTCAACTAGTAATTAACTAATTTATATAGCTAATATGTGTTTAGAATTTATACTTGGCTAAACACTTAGGATAATTTAGTGTTGTGCATTGCGTACATAATACCAATCGCATTTACACTCAGAATCACCCCTACCTCAAGTGATATTTTTCATCACTTATAACTACTTAACTTTGCCCACTTGTAATTAATTATCACACTAAGTGTTAACTTGGTACTTATACCATTGCACACTAACCACCATAGCATATATTAGTCTCACTAGTCCAAGTGATGTTATCATCCAATCAAGATTTTATCACAAGTACCCTATTGAGATTCATATTCTTGTAAATTTCTACCATAAAAATACTTATGATTCTAAGTCAAGTACTTATCAAAATGCACTAATATTTGAGAATTCACAACAAGATATATTCCAACAAAAAATTAATAATTTTGTCCCAAAATTTCTTAAACCTTCATTAAAATTATTTACTCTTTTGTTAGGAAATTGGGAACTACATCTTGTGATTTATTATATATCTCAATATATACAAACCACTACAGGTTCTAATCTATCTTATTGTCATGAAATTTTCACACTTTATTTAAGCAATATTTCAATATATATGTTTAACTCTTACATATGTAACACCTCTAGAAAGTATACAATGTACAAAAAAATAAACATCACAGTCAATTATCAGTCTAACATATGAGTATGTGCCCTTGACCCTTAGTAATCAATTAACATGATGTAGCATTCGCTTTACCTAACTTTTAAATTACAACTTAAGATTAAATGCATCCATATTTCATCTTCCTTGATATAGAGTGGACATACAACAATAATGATCAATATTGAAGATTATCACAAGTAGAATGTGAAACTAGGCAATAGTACTAGTTTTTGCAACTAGAGTGAATTTGTAGTTAGACTTGTTTACTTATATGAACTGAGATCATAAACAGTTAAAATATGTTATTATCATGACAACCATGAAATGGAAGTAACATGATATCTACATATTATGCAGCACTTATTAGGAAGAACACTTCTTATAAACTACTGTAACTATAAGCCAAGAAATTATTAGCCATTCTTATTTACATGGCCAAATAGCCATACTATTTTCCAAATTTAAAATTTTTGTTAGTGCCACCATGCTATCCACAAATGGGATACATATTGGTAACATACCATGACCATTCATAGTGCTTATTCCCAACACGTATTATCAAATAAAATATACTGGTGAATTTATCATATATTAGACATTTACAGGAAAAAGAAAACATGAACCAATATACAAATCTCATCAGATATATCACTATACAAAATTAATTGAATTCCTCTGTTTTATTTTCCATACCTATAAAATGAACATACGATAAACATATTCTAGTTTTCTTTATATTATTTAATGTCTTACATATGCACAACAACTTTAAAATCACAAACCATATTTTCTACAACGTTTGTTTAACACTAGTGTGCTATAATTTTTTTAAAAAGGCATACCATGTAATCTATCCGATCAAAATAATATAAAGCATCACATTGACTCAAGAAAATTTTCACTTTTTCAATTTGTTGAAATCTAACGCTATATCTCTCAAAGAACTCAATAGGTTAGTTATTTTGACAAATAAAGATAATTAAACCTTAAGATTGTTCGAGGAATTTTTAGAGGGTTATTTATCAAAATACAAGAGAGAAATAAGAGTAATAACTTCAACGCATGACAATTTCACTTCCCTTAATGTTTAATTCGTCTCCTATTGGTGCAAGAAGGTTTTCGACGAATTTTCTCTAAGATGTAATGAAGCTCTGTTGTTGTTCTGCACTTTGCACTAGTGAAGAACAACCCACAACAGCTTCTATGAGTTTTATAGATTAATAGCACTTGTGTTTCAAGAATTATGCAGAATTTTCAATCACAAGAAGATCTGTATTTTTGAGAGAAAATAGAAGAAGAAGATGAAAGAGTTCTCAATAAATCAATCTCAGTAAAAATGTTAGTTATCTACTCTATTTATAAAGTTACTGAGTGTCTTTTCACAAGAGACATTTTGGTTTAGTACTCAACTAACATAATTGAGTGTCTCTTCACAAGAGACACTTTAATTTAACACCAACTATCATTTAACGTTTAGAAAAAGTCAAATTTTTGTTTTCTCAATCGATTGGGTCATTTTTATTGTCGACTTTACCTCATATATTTTTCAAAATCAATTAGATATCGAGCTTTCAGTCGACTGGATCTTTTTTATAGTTAATTGGATAAACTTACTTAAGTTTCTGTCCGACTCTATAGTCAACTGTATTTATCTTACAGTCGACTACCCGTGAGCCAAAATGAATTTTTCTTTTTTTTTTCTTTTCCTTCGATTTTCCAAATCATCTCAAGTATAATATCATAATTTTATTTTGAAAATCACCAACAATCTTGTGATTGAGAATTCAGCAAAATTCTTCAAACAGAAGTGTTCTTAATCAACAAAACTTATAAAATTTGCTGTAGGTTGTTCTTCATTAGTGGATAGTGCAGAGCAACCATAGAGCTTCATTGTATCTTAGAGAAAATTTATTGTACCTTTTTGCACCGTGTATAAGAGAATTAAACCTTAAGGAAAACGACATTCTCGTGCCTTGAAGCTAGAACTATCATCCTCTCTTGTTCATTTTGATAAACAACCTCTCTAAATTTCCCAACAATGAGGAGATTTTGAGAAGAAAGTGAAGAATTGATGGGTTGGGTTACTTTGGTTACCGGTTGAGGCATTAATGGGTTTAAGTTAGTGTTTTTTAGGGCTAAGGATTGTAGGTTAGTGAAGAAAAAAGTAAAGCAGCTAAAGTAGCTTGAGATGGTATAGCTTTCAAGGGCTGTTGTGATTATGAATTAGGTGTTATGTTAAGAATTGATTTGAGTTATTTGGGACTTTATTTTGGAGGAATGTCAAAGGGAATGGTTGTTTTGTTGTTTTAGGAGTCGGAGCAAAAGTTATGATTTGGGTACCAAAGAATTTTGAAGAGAACACTGTGCTGTCTGTTGGTGAAAAGCTATGAAATTGGTTGGAGCTTCTATTGTAGACTTGTATATGTAAGGGACAAAATTATGATTCGATAAAGAAGTTAAAAGGAATCATTCCTAGACTAATGGAGTGAACTACAAGGTTTGATTTGAAATGAAAAATTTCTCAAGCACAAAGTGAAAGCGAGTTAAACTTTTTTTTGAACCTTGACTATACTGATGATGAAGATACATTCATTATTGTAGTCTTAATTTATCAGTTAAGCAAGCATCCCTTGCAAATTAGGATTCAAGAAGGATATATGGCACAAATCATCTAAGAGAGAGATGTCATTGTGCCATGTATCTTTTGTTGAACCTAGATAATAATTTCTTGTAAAGTAGATGGAATTATAAGCGAGAAAAAGATCAATTGACATAATTAGAAAATCGTAGGAGTAGTATATTACTATATTACTATATGGTGCAATTGGCTTCTCTGTTTTCTAAAGCCAATATGTTTTGAAAATGTTGCAAGTTATATGCCATTATTCTCTATCATTCAGAGGCTAGTTATAAGTTGTCATCATTCATCAGTAACAATGCATTCATCTTTGGCTTAACCAAAAAATCATATTAGCAAAGTGTTGATGCCGAAAATTTGCCTCCCATATCCTTACGCACACTAGAGGCATGTAAACTAAAAATTTCCTTAGGGGTTGTGCCTTGGGGGGACTCTCTGATGCTTAAGTTAGTATAGGGCTTAAGGAGATAAACTAGAGAATATTTAATGTAAGTTGTGAATGTATATCTTTGATGGTGAAAGCCCCTTTATACATTGTTTTGGAGTATAATCCAATTAGGAGTGTGACTGATCACCTTAGTGTTGTGATAGGAATAACATTCCCATAAATAAGATCAGAGTTATCTATAAGCTGGATTTGTTTAAATAAGAGCTTATCTATAAGCTAGAGTGGCAGAGTGGTACTGGGACATTGGTATGGAATTACCGTTATAATTTTTTTCCAGATGTTGGTGTTACTCTGTCTGAGTTATGAAATTCTTATTTTGTCCTTGGAGATTGATATGTGTCATTATGCTATTGGAGAGGGTATTTTTCCCTACATCAGATATCTGTTGATGCCGAAAATATGCCTCCCGGATCCCTGCGAACATAAGAGACACATAAACTAAAAAGTCCCCCGGGGGTTATGCCTCGAGGGTACTTCCCGATGCTTAAGTTAGTATAGGGCTTAAGGAGATAAACTAGAGAATATTTCATGTAAGTTGTGAATGCATACCTTTGATGGTGAGAGCCCCCTTATATTGTGTTTTGGAATAGAATCCAATTAGGAGTGTAACTGATCACTTTAGTGTTGCGATAAGAATAACATTCCCATAGATAAGATTGGAGTTATCCTTAAGCTAGATTTGTTTAAATAATAGCTTATTTATAAGCTGGAGCGGCGGAATGGTACCAGGACATTGGTATGGAATTACCGTTATGCCTTTTTCTAAATGTCGGTGTTAGATTGGCTACTCTATTTGAGTTATGAAATAACTATTTTGTCATTAGAGATTGACACGTGTCATTATGCTATTGGAGATATAATTTTTCCCTATATCAGATGCCCCCCACTTCCTTGAGTGCAATTATGCGGTCGAGGAAGTACAGTTTGTATAGAGTGTTTTATTTTTGTGTCAAGAAGTTTTGACATCGTTTGGGTACCCAGGTACTAAAAAGGTGAGAAGCAGACACGTAAAGTTGTCTGAGCAGTTTAAGGGATAGTACAGGGCTATCTTTTGAATATCCTATGCTTGAGGAGGACAAATAGTTCAGCACTACCTGCTTAAGTTAGAATGTCAACTCCGAGAAGGCCTAATAGCTCGACCCTGCCCCATTAGAAGGGAGAGTAATAAGTTTATGGAGCTCAATCTTGAGCTAAGTTCCTCGAAGCGAGGTGAGTAATGAATCCAAGTGATACGGACTTGAGCGGAGTGCCTTGAAGCGAGGTATGTAACGAGTCTGAGTGATATTGACATAAGTGTAGCGAGTCCGAGTTAATTAGATGCAATTGGAGAATATCAAGTCCGAGTTAATCGTATATGAGTGGAGAATAGCGAGTTCGAATCCATCGGAAGTAAGTGGAATAGTAAGTCTGAGCTAATCAAATCTAAGTGAAGAATAGTGAGTCCAAGTTAATTAGACATAAGTAGAGAATAGTGAGTTTGAGTTTATCAGAAGTAAGTAGAGAATAGTGAGTTCGAATTAATCAGACTTAAGTGGAGAATAGCGAATCCGAGTTAATCGGACGTAAGTGGAAAATATCGAATCCGAGTTAATCGGATGTAAGTGGAGAATAACGAGTCCGAGCTAATTAAACGTAAGTGAAAAATAACGAGTCCAAGTTATTCAAACGTAAGTGAAGAATAGCAAGTCCGAGTCCATTGGACGTAAGTGGAGAATAGCGAGTCCGAGTTAATCAGATGTAAATGGAGAATAGCGAGTTCGAGCTAATCGGACGTAAGTGGAGAATAACGAGTCCGAGTTATTCGGAAGTAAGTGCAGAATAACGAGTTCGAGTTCATCGGACGTAAGTGGAGAATAGTAAGTCTGAGTTAATCGGACTTAAGTAGAGAATAACGAGTCTGAATTAATCGGACATAAGTGGATAGTATCGAATTTGAGCTAATCGGACGTAAGTGGAGCATAACAAGTTCGAGTTATTCAGATGTAAGTGGAGAATAACGAATCCGAGTCCATCGAACGTAACTTGATAATAGCGAGTCCAAGCTAATTAGATGTAAATGGAGAATAGTGTGTTCGAGTCCATCGGACGTAAGTGGAGAATAACGAGTCCGAGTTAATCAAACTTTAATGGAGTTAGATCTGATGAGATTGACTTGGATCAAACTACTTAGAGTTAATGGAGAAACTGGACTGAGGTCAAAGTAGATCGAGGCCACCTCATCGAAGCTGATGGAAAAACTGGACCTAGGTCAAAGTAACTTGAGGATACCTCATCAGAGCTGATGGAGAAACTGATCTAAGACCGAAGTAGCTCGGGGCTACCTCCTCAGAGCTTATAGAGAAACCGAGTTGATGAAGAAACTGAGCTGATGGAGAAACCAAGCTAATGGATAAGCTGAATTGATGAAGAAATTGAGTTGATGGGAGAAACTAAGTTGATTGAGAAACCGTGCTGATGGAGAAACTAAGTTGATGGAGAAGAGCTGATGGAGAAACTGTGTGGATGGAGAAACTGAGCTGAATGAACTAACATGTTCGAGTGTTTTGGAATTTGTATCTTGTCTTGTGGATTACTTTTGTTTGTTTGAGTTTGGGGCGTGTTTGAGGCCATTTGATGAAGAAATAATAGCATTTTCTTAAACCGTTTGTAAAAAACTTGCCTTAAAAAGTTGATTTTTCGAAATCTTGAGGCTGGTTCTAGAACAAAGAGGCAGAAAAACTATAGGAACTGATTTGACTAAGTCTGAAATCGGGTTTCAGTTTGGTGAACCGACTGGTCAAATATAAGTCAAAATTAATGGTTCATTAAGAAACTCATTTGTTCATGTGGAATGTTTGAATCCTAAGCCCGAATTTGAAACAAGGACATCATAAAACCTTAGGAACCAGACTTGTTGGTTCTGAAACCTTGTTGAACTAGCTAGTTTGAGTTTGAGGGTTAATGTCAAATTTTCATAATGCTTAGGGATCGAAATGAAATGACTAAAGAGTATAAGGATTAAAATGAAATTACCATAAATTAGAAGGATCGAATTGTAATGTTTCGAAATTCAATGGACTAAAATGTAATTTTTTAAAACTTAAAGATCAAAATACAATTTTCAAAAATATTTAGGGACTGAAATAATTTTTTTGGACTTGGGTGACATGGTACCCAAGTGGCGATGATGTGGGTTGACTAACCATTTTGATCTAAAGGTTAAAATTTCGTTTTTGTCCGATGGACGACTTTACGATGTCCGATTGCTATGAAACTTTGAAAACATGTTTATCTAAGGATGGAGAATGTATTTCTGTAGGTTGATCTGAATTTTGATGGCCGAATTTTTGCAGATTTGATAGTCAAAATTTTATTTTCCCAGTGAAGTTTAAAGGTTCCAATAGAGGACTTTTCGACATCTGATCGCCGTGAAACTATGAAGACATGTAGATCTAAAAGCGGAGAATTTATTTCTATGGGTTGATCTTAATTTTGATGGTCAAATTTTTGCAGATCTGACAGTCAAATTTTTTTTTTCTCTGTGAACTTTCACGGTTCCGATGGAGGACTTTCCGACGAACAATCGCCGTGAAACTTTGAAGACATGTAGATCTAAGTACGAAGAATCTATTTCTGTGAGCTGATTTGAATTTTGGTGGTCGAAATTTTGCAGATCTGACTGTAAATATCTTGTATTAGACGATATTTTGATGGTGCATAAGAACTTTTTATTAGATTTGATGAGATTTTTGGAGCGGCGGATCGGTGGCTCATCTATTAACGGCATCTTCAGAAAATAATTTTTTTATCTTTTCCCACGGACGACTCCTAAATTAGTATAGAGTTTAAAAAGACAAACTGAAGAATATTTAATGTAACCATAACATTTTGGATATGATTGAAAAATATTTAATGTATATATTTGATGATAAGAGTCTTTTATATAATATTTTGGAGTAGAATCCAATTAGAAGTGTGACTAATCACTTTAGTATTATGATAGGAGTAACATTTTCATTGAAGTTGTTCGGAAGTTGGATTTGTTTAAATAAGAATTTATCCATAAATTGGTTTGACGGAGTGATACCGAAACATTATCTATAAAATTATTATTATGTTTTTTTCTAAATGTTGAGATTAGATTAATTACTCTTATCTAAATTGCGAAATTATTATTTTATCATTAAAACTTGACACTTGTAATTATACCAGTGTAGAAGGAATTTTCACCAACAACACGGTGAGATTGAAAGCATGTAATATTTCCTTTATAAAAGACTTTCTGCACCTATCAACGTCAATAGTCAATAGTCAATAATCAATATAGACGAATAATCAACACCAAATTATTTGTCTAATTGTGGAAGTCATCCAAGCATTTTTTTTTTCTTTTCAGTATTAACGAAGCTTTCCAAATCTTCTCTGCAAATCCTCCCCTACCAAATGGGTAGCATAGGAAGATGCCTTATCGTTCTCAGCTTTTCCTGCCTTGTTCTCTTTTCGCCTTGTGAAACAAACACAATAATCCAAGGCCAGCACCTGAAAGATGGGCAGGAACTGGCTTCAGCTTTGAATATATTCAAGTTGGGATTCTTCAGTCCTGCCAATTTAACGAAGCGTTACCTGGGAATATGGTATAATATTTATCTTCGTGATCATATTAGTTATCCTGATCGTCGTGACAGGCCAGTTTGGGTTGCCAACAGAAACAACCCAATCTTCGACCATTCTGGAACTCTTACAATTGATGCTCATGGTAACTTGAAAATCTTAAACAGCAACAGAGATCCCATTGAATTAAGCTCCATTCAGGTAGCGAGTAACACGAGTGCTATTCTACTGGATTCCGGCAATTTTATCCTAAGGGAACTGAATTCAGATGGATCTGTAAAGCGCGTCTTGTGGCAAAGCTTTGATTATCCAACGGACACGCTTCTTCCAGGGATGAAACTAGGAATCAACCTCAAAACTGGGCAAAAAAGGTCATTAACATCATGGCTAGACGATGATTTACCAGCCTCAGGGTCTTTTTCTTTGGGCATGGACCCCAATGTTACTAATCAATTGGTCATTTGGTGGCGAGGGAACGTGTACTGGACTAGTGGGCTTTGGTTCAATGGACGTTTTTTATATTTGGAACACGCATCATACCAAGATGACTACTACCAGTTTAACTACGTTTCAAATGAGAATGAAAAATTCTTCAACTATTCTGCATATATGTTTCCGGCGTTAATGATTGATCCTTCTGGCAAGCTTTGGGTTTTAGGCCTGAATACGGAGAAAATATTAATTGATTGTTTCGATTTATATGGAAGTTATCGTGGTCGGGGATGTGTTGAGCCAAAATTTCCCATATGCAGGAGCTGGGGGTATGAGTATTCCCGTAAGAAACAGGGTACGATGTCCAGAGACGGATTCAAGTTCAATGAGAGCAAGAAGCTAAGTCCCTTTGATTGTTATGCTAAATGCTTGAAAAATTGTTCCTGTGTCGCCTATTCTTCCACAAATGAGGATGGCACTGGCTGTGAGATCTGGAGTAGCACCAAAAGCTTTAGAAAGTCTTTTTCTCATCACTCGCGAAACATATCGTTCGTCGAATTACCCAAAAGTACATGTTCTCATTGCTTTTTTCACCTGTAAGGTTGACGTAGCTTTAAAATAGTTATATTTTGCAGGTACAGAGAAAAGGGGGATACGGCTCGTCATTGTGACAACAGTAGTTCTAACATTACTACTAATCTGCTCCTCGTCCTATATTATATGGAAAAAATTTCGAGTAAGAGGTAATTTTCTGTAAGAAATTGACATATAAGTAAGAGTATTATTTCTAATATTTAACTGATCATCATTTTTTAATTTTCTATTTGTGTAGTCATCCTCATGTTCTGCTCCTCACTCAAATTCGTATGGGCAAAACTTATATTGATAGGTAATCTCCCACAACAAAGTGAATAATATGAATTTTATGAACCATCACTTGTTAATTTTCTATTTGTGTAGTCATCCCCATGTTATGCTGCTCACTCAAATTCGTATGGGCAAAACTTAGATTGATAGGTAATCTCCCACAACAAAGTAAATAATATGAATTTTATGATCCATCACTTTCCCCATCTCACCTTTCTTGCACGATTAATAGGGAACACTGTGACAGATCAAGACGTGTTATTGCGTGAATTAGGAATAGACACAAAATATAAGCGCAATAGACAGGGAAAGAAGAATCAGGAATTGCTGTTTTTCAGCTTTGAAAGCTTAGCATCTGCCACAGACAACTTCGCAGCTACAAATAAGCTTGGAGAAGGTGGTTTCGGAACTGTCTATAAGGTGTATATATACTTCAGAAACTTTTTAGCTAAGATGATTCGATAACTTGCTACCCATTAAGAAATAGTTCACGACTGATTAGTCAAATTTTCAGGGGAAATTACCTGATGGTCAAGAAGTAGCGATAAAAAGGCTTTCAAAAACTTCTCGACAAGGACTAGCGGAGTTCAAGAATGAAGCTATTCTGATTGCCAAACTGCAACATACTAATCTTGTTAGGCTTGTAGGTTGCTGCATTGAGAAAGAGGAGAAGATATTAATTTATGAGTACATGTCAAACAAAAGCCTGGACTTCTTCCTCTTTGGTTAGCAAAGGAAAACAATATCATTTTTTTTTGTTCGTTATCTTTCTTCCATGATTTTTCGGTTGTTAATTTGTTTGACTTATATTCTACAAATTGACAGATCCTTTGAAGAGGAATGTATTAGATTGGAAGATGCGTTTCAATATCATTGAAGGGATCATTCAAGGGCTTCTTTACCTTCACAAATATTCAAGAGTGAAAGTAATTCACAGAGACTTAAAAGCCAGTAACATTTTACTCGATGAAGAGATGAATCCAAAAATATCAGATTTTGGCATGGCTCGAATATTTGGAGTGAATGAATCTAAAGCAAACACAAACAGACCTGTTGGCACATAGTGAGTTCAAAGCACATCTTCAACCAAGCATTAGTTTTTGCCTTCAAATGTTAAAAAAAAAAAAAGTTTCTTTTGATGATTTGTGTAGTGGCTATATGTCTCCGGAGTATGCAATTGAAGGCAACTTCTCAACAAAGTCTGATGTTTTTAGCTTCGGAGTTTTGCTGCTGGAAATTGTTAGTGGCAGGAAGAACAATAGTTTCCATCATTCTGATGGCCCTTTCAGTCTTATAGGATTTGTAAGCTTCCCTTATCCCCTTTGTCTTTGTTTCTATGAGGATGATTGTTGGTTATTGTTTTATAATAACAAGTGCAATTGTTCATTTCAGGCATGGGAATTGTGGAGAGAAGACAGAGATTCAGAGCTAATCGATCCAGCATTAGGTGACTCATATGAAAATGTTGAAGTGATGAGATGCATTCATGTCGGTCTCTTATGTGTACAAGACAAGCCAGTTCATAGGCCCTCTATGTTAGATGTTATATCCATGATATATAATGAAGGTAATATATTAGCTTCACCAAAGCAGCCAGCATTTTACAATGGGAGGAGAGACTTGTTAGAAAGAGAGCCTGCAGACCGCAAACCAGAAGACTATTCATTGAATAGTGCATCAATTACAGAGATGGAAGCCAGGTGAATTGGAAATGAGCTTGAAGGACCAGAAAGTTGCAGGGTACAGGCATGACTAATGTTGGATTCATTTATCTACCCCTCTGTCAACTTCGTTTCTGTTTTTTATTTCTTTGTTGAGGGGGATAAATGAAATTGAGCTTCTTTTCTTGCTTTCTTTCTAAAGCATTTGCTGCAACAAATCATGAATCCATCGACAGACTTAAATAATATGCCACTGCTGACATCGACAAAATACGTTGCTTCATTCACCACTGATTAGTACTCACTTACAATTGAAACAACCAAGTGATCACCTGCGCCAAGTTAACCGGTTACAAGAGAGTCAACCATGAAAAGCATAATGATTACTGGTCATGCAGTAAAATAGGAACATTGTCTATTTATTAACATGGCCTGTTTGGTTCATGGTATTGGATTGGGACTAGGTGGGACTTAATTAACTTCATCTCATATTACTCTTTAGTCTCGGGTTTGGTTGGAAATTTGGATTGAATTAAGTTAATCTTATCCACTCCGTAATCCTACAAAATCTGTCAAACTTTCTTCATGAGATAGATTTTTGGGGATTGGATGGGATTAACTTTTTTTAACATTTATACCCTCCTCGTTTTCTATTATATTTATAATAATAATAAAAATAAAAATAACCAGATATATATATATAGCAAAAGCTGGGGACATAAAACTAAAAATAAAATCAGCCCTACTGCAGTCTCAATGTCTATAAATCTGCCTTGTCATGAACAATGCATAGGCAACTGCGAAATTAAATCACAAACCTTTAACCCACCATGGATGTGAGCCCACTTGGCAAGACTATCACCTACACGATTAACTTCTAGATACATGTGATGAAACTGCAAAGGTTGAGACAATAAGCTACAAAATTGTCGCATAGCATACGTGCACCCCCAAGAGTAAGACCTACAATCTAGCAGTCTCTACCAAGACTTTAGAATCATATTTGATGATGCTAAGAGAGAGACCATGATCCACACAAAGCTGTAAACCATCTCGAAGGGCCAAGCATTCAGCCTTGATGTTAGAGCCATTATAAATAAATGAAGAATAAGCTAGAATGACATCTTCTCTTGAGTTGCTGACACAACCACCACTACTATATAAATCATTATGAGTTGAGCCATCAGAGTTGAGCTTCAGGTAACCAGATGAAGGAGAAAACCATTTAACCATTGACAATGGAGTGGAAGAGGCAATAACAATGGATGGAAGACGAAGAGATTGAATACTAACCTTGTCCAGAAACAATGAAGAGATAGTAAGCTTATACTGCAAAATATGAAGAGGCAACCAAGCTATAACTTTTGAAATTACTTGTTGAGCTTTCATGGAGAAGTCATCAAAAAGATCTATTCCGCACATTCCAGATTTTCCATACTAGGCAGCAAAACGTAGCACCTTTCAAAAAATCGAATTGTGAGGCTGAAGAGGAGGAAAGCCATGCATAAGCTAAGACATGCATGTTATGGACCAGATTAACGTGAAGTTTTAAGCCAAAAATTCTCTAAAAATCAGCTGCAACAGTACCATGTAAGAACTGATGAGATAATGATTCATTCTGAAGAGAAGAGCAACACCTGCATTGGGAACCAAAGGGATACCAAGACACATAATATTAACATCAACAGACACTGTATTATGGCATAATTTCCAAAAAAAAATTCCAACTTTCATAGGAAGCTATTTGACGCCGGGCAGAATAGTGATTATTCTGCAGGCTAGTCGAACAGATCGTTCACCGGGAGTAACACAAGAAAAACCCTAAAAAAACAATGCAGAGAAACAGCTCTGATGTTTATTTAAAATTATGCAAATTCAATAATAATGTTTAGGAAACCCTAAGACCTTATTTATAAGGTCGAAACAAAATAGGAAAAAATAAATTAAGGCTGAAATTAAAATAACTAAAATAAAAAGTTTCCTAAAAACATTAAACTGCTAATTTGAGGGCATAAACGTCGCTTTTTGGTTTAAAAATGTCGAGGCTAATTACATAGTAATTAAGTTTTGTTCATTGGCCCGTTTCCAATCAGACTAGGGTCTTTCGGGCCTAATCTGAGCCCGTGGCCCGTTCTAGGCAGTCCACCTGCGCTGATCTGCCAACTCTGCATCATCTGACTTGGATCCTCCTGCGTCAGTCGCCTCGGGTTGGAAAGAACTTGTCCTCAAGTTCGCAATAGCTTCATCGGGATCCTCAAAACAATGACTCAGGTGTTTCACATTAAATACATCAGAAGTCTTCAGATGACTAGGTAGGCGTAGTCTGTAGGCGTTATCATTGATCTTTTGCAAGATCTCACAGGGTCCAATCTTTCGCTCCTTAAGCTTATTATACTCTCCCACGGGAAAACGATCACGAGTTAATACTGCCCAAACAAAATCACCAACATCAAAAAGTACCTGACGACGGTGACTGTCGCTCTAAGCCTTGTACTTGGCATTACTGTCGTGAATGGCTAGCTTCACCTGCTCATGGATATCCCGAAGATGTTTTGCCATCTCATCTTCCTTGGGATTTAATCGACCCACTCGTGGAATAGGGTCTAAATCAAGCACTCCGGATGGATTCTGACCATACACAATCTCAAATGGGCTCATTCCTGTGGTTCTGTTTTTCGACCTGTTATAGGCAAATTCTCCTTGAGGTAATGTGAGATCCCACTGCTTCGGTTTAGTTCCTGCTAAGCTCCTCAAAAGGTTTCCCAAACTTCAGTTCACCACCTCGGTCTGACCATCTGTTTGAGGATGATAGGCGCTACTAAAATTTAACTTTGTCCCTAGTTTCTCCCATAAACTCTTCCAGAACTGACTCATGAACTTGGTGTCACGATCTGAAGTGATGGATCGGGGAACACCATGCAAACGCACAATCTTCTTGAAGTAAAGATGAGCGATCCTGGTAGCATCCATTGTCTTTCTACAAGGTATGAAATGGGCCATCTTGGAAAATCTGTCAACCACAACCAAAATAGAATCCGAGCCTCGTTGGGTACGGGGTAAGCCTAACACAAAGTCCATACTAACATCGAACCAAGGGGCTTCAGGTACAGGTAAGGGTGTGTACAGACCCGCATTAGTGAGAACTCTTTTGGACCGGTGGCACACATAACAACGCTCCACACGATGAGCCACGTCACTGGTCAATTTAGGCCAATAATAGTTTGAGGAAATCAGGGCCAATGTCTTGTCTCGCCCAAAGTGACCTTTATTATGAAGTTCACTAATAATCTGCTGCTTTAGTGAACAATCTGGAACGCACAACTGCAATCCACGAAATAGATAACCATTATGCAAAATAAAATCATGTCGTTGACCAGTAGTTACCTCCTGAATTATCCTCCCGAAGGAAAGATCTATAGCATACATATCGGAGAAGACCTCAAATCCCACAATTCTAGTGCTCATGGTGGTGAGAAGTAATGTACAACGGCTCAATGCATCTGCGACACGGTTCAGACTTCCTGCTTGGTGCCTCAGTGCAAACGTGAATTCCTGCAAGTATGCCACCCACTTGGCATGCTGCCTACTCAGCTTGTGTTGGCCATTGATGTACTTCAGGGCCTCATGATCAGTGATAAGAATAAATTCTCTCTGCACTAGGTAGTGACGCCAATGTTTCAGGGACTGAACTATGGCATAGAATTCCAGATCATAGGTGGAGTAATTTTTTTTTGATCCTGATAACTTCTCACTAAAAAAAGCTACTGGTCGTCCTTTTTGACTTAGAACACCACCAATACCCACTCCAGATGCATCACAATTTACCTCAAACACCTTTTCGAAATCAGGAAGTGCTAAAACTGGTGCCTCTGTCATCTTCTGTTTGACCAGTTGAAAGCTGGTTTCTGCCTCCTCGGACCACTGAAAATCACGCCCCTTAAGGCACTCTGTGATAGGAGCAATCAAAGTGCTGAAATTTCTAATGAACCGGCGGTAGAAGGAAGCCAATCCATGGAAATTTCTTACATCGTGCAAGGTCCTCGGTGTGGGCCATTCCAAGACCGTATCTACCTTCGACTGATCTGCTTGAACATCATCAGTAGATACAACAAAACCCAGAAAAGTAACAAAAGTAGTGAAGAAAGAACACTTCTTCTGATTGATGTACAGGCGCTCTGTCCTCAACAAATTAAAAACAGCACGGAGGTGCTCAAAATATGACTCCCACGTCGGACTATAAATGAGGATGTCATCGAAGTAAACTACAACAAACTTCCCCATGAAAGGCCGTAAAACCTGATGCATGGACCTCATAAATGTGCTGGGCGCATTGGACAGCCCAAAAGGCATGCCCATCCACTCATACAGCCCATGCTGCGTCTTAAACGCTGTCTTCCACTCATCTCCAGGCCTTATTTTGATCTGGTGGTATCCACTCCTAAGGTCAATTTTGGAAAAGACCCTAGAACCGGATAGCTGGTTTAACATATCATCCAGGTGGGGAATTGGGAACCGGTATTTCACCGTGATCCTATTAATGGCTCTACTATCAACACACATACGCCAAGAACCATCATTCTTCGGCACTAGTAAGGCAGGAACCGCACATGGGCTCATACTCTCACGGACGTAACCTCTCTCCAACAACTCTACCACCTGTCGCTGCAACTCTTCAGATTCCTTGGGGCTGTGGTGATACGCCGGTCGATTAGGCACACTGGACCCTGGAACAAGGTCGATCTGATGCTGAATGTCCCTCATAGGTGGTAACCCAGGAGGAAGATCCTCTAGCATAAGGTCAGAAAACTCTGCCATCAGCTGTTGCACTTCGACTGGTAATTCTGGATTCAGATCTGCTGCGCTATTCCCACAAGGCAGTAGAGCATAAACCACGTCCACATGCTCAACCTCTACTAAAAACCTGGACATCGAAAGCAGATTAGTATTATTGGAAATCGGGGTAGGAGTGATTCCTTCCCGACGAGGTGCCAACACAATCTTCTTCCCTTTAATGCTAAGGGAGTATGTGTTTTTTCACCCATCATAAATAACATTACGGTCATACTGCCAAGGCCTGCCTAACAATACATGACAAGCATCCATACAAACAACATCATACCAAGCATTATCGAAATATCTCTTACCAATCGAAAAAGAAACTAGGCAACGCCTATCTACAGTTACCTCACTGCTTTTATTCAGCCAAGACAATTTGTACAGCTTAGGATGAAGATTTGTTTTCAACTGCAGTTTCTTGACAGCCTCTTCAGACACCACATTCTCACAACTGCCACTATCTATGATCATCTTACAGACTTTATCGGCAACTGTACAGGTTGTGTGAAAAATATTGGTCCTTAACCAATCGTCCCCTGAATCACCCTTGGGGGTCAGTAGGCTCTTACGAATGACCAAGGTCTCATGGCCATCCCCATACAATACATCTCCATACTCATCATCGTCATACATAGGCTCCTCAATCTCCTCAGTTTCGTCTACTCCATCGTCCTCAATCAGTAGATTTTTACCTTTATTACTAGTAAGCTTCCTGCATTCAGGTGATTTATGCCCATGTTCACCACATTCGAAACATCTAATATTCGGGTTAGAGTTACCTTGAGGTGGTTGCTGGACAGGACGGGATTCCTGAGGGTGAACTGGCCGATTATTTTGATCGCCTCTGTTCAATGGCCTCCTGTTCTGCTGTTTCTCCATCGCAAGTGCACGCTGATATGCCTCTGAAACTGTCCACAGCGAGTGAAGGCTGAGGACATCCTGTAGGGGCTGCTGTAATCCCCCCAAATATCGTGCCTCCATCTGCTCCTCTGTTTCAGATAAGTCGTTCCGGGCAATCAACTGATAGAATTTCTCCATGTAATCATCCACCGATCTCGTGCCCTGCCTCAACGAATGAAGACGCTGAAACAAGGTCTGAGTGTAACCGAAAGGGAGGAAGTGACCCTTCATCTTCTTTTTCATCTTCTCTCAATCTGTAATCTTAGCTTTGCCCTGTCAATCACGCGAACGCCTCAACTGCTCCCACCACGCAGATGCTCTGCCCTTCAATTTGATGGCTACCAGTTTCACCTTCACGCGATCTGGGACTTCCTTGTACTCGAAAATATGCTCCACTTCATTCAACCAATCAATGAATCCCTCAGCCTGTAACGTACCAGAAAACTCAGGCAAATCCACTATGAATCCGAGGTGTCCGTAACGTTCTTCCCGACCACGGTGCTCCCAAAATCGAGCAGGATTGTGATGTGGTTTTTTAGAACTGGAACTGGAATCGGAATCGTGATCTTCAATCTCACGATCTCCGAAATTTTGCGCCGCTAGACGCTGGGTTAACTCGGCAACTTGCCTCTGTAAATCCTCAATCATCGCATCCTGAACGTTACGATCACGACATGGGGCTTCCTCGTTCGAAACCTGCCCGCGACGACCACGACCACGACCACCAGCCATGGAACTGATGAAATCTTGCCCTAAGAAAATGCTGAAGCTCTGATACCAACTAACGCCGGGCAGAATAGCGATTATTCTGCAGGCTAGTCGAACAGATCGTTCACAGAGATTAACACAAGAAAAACCCTAAAAAACAATGCAGAGAAACAGCTCTGATGTTTATTTAAAATTATGCAAATTCAATAATAATGTTTACGAAACCCTAAGACCTTATTTATAAGGTCGAAACAAAATATGAAAAAATAGATTAAGGCTGAAATTAAAATAACTAAAATAAAAAGTTTCCTAAAAACATTAAACTGCCAATTTGAGGGCCTAAACGTCGTTTTTTGGCTTAAAAATGTCAAGAATGATTACAAAGTAATCTGGTTTTGTTCATTGGCTCGTTTTCAATTAGACTAGGGTCTTTTGGGCCTGATCTGAGCCCGTGGCCCGTTCTAGGCAGTCCACTTGTGCTGATCTGCCAACTCTGCATCATCTGACTTGGATCCTCCTGCGTCACTATTTGTTCCAAGTAAATAAAATGAAATTCAATCCATTTATTATCCCAAAACTCAACTTCACCCTTCCTTAACACCCATTTTGAATTATCCCCCAATTGTTGAATATGAGGGTAACATGCTTTCCAATAGTGACAATGAGAGACCGGAAGAGAATTAGCAACAACATGCAAAGGAAACCATATTTCAATCTCATAAAATGAGCCCGAATAAACTAACCGTTCAAATAATTCCAAGCCAATTTAGCATGGAGAAATAACATCACCCCCTAAAGAGAACGAAGACTTAAACCACTCTTCTCCACTAGCGGCATACAAACCCAATCCCAAGCAATCTAGTGATATCTTTTCTCACCACTTTAAGACCAAAAGAAATTGAAAAAAAAAATTCCTTTCAAGTGAATGAAGGAAAAATTTGGGGAGAGTGATAACTGAAATAGTGTGTATTGGAATAGAAGTAAACAGTTTAACCGAGTTATCTTGCTTCCAAAAGACAAAAAGGGAGCCTTCTATCCCCTCCACCTTTTTTTTTTCCAAATGGCTAACACCAAGTACAGATAAGAAGATTTTGCACATTCTTTGAGTATTGAGCCCTTGCTGATACAACTCAGAAACTTCTTTGGCTTCGCTGGTTACTTGAAGACATGGGCGTCACTCATTTTATTGCCACTATCATTAGCTGCGATAATCAAAGTGCTATCTAGATTGCTCACAATGATGTATTTAATGAACGCACAAAACACATTGAGATTGATTGTCACTTTGTGCGTCATCATCTCACCCGTGGGACTATTGGACTATTATCAATTTCTTCCACCGATCAAACTGTTGATATCTTCAGTAAAACACATCCTCCTGGACGCCTTCAGGATTTAGTTTCCAAACTCAAGTTGGTCTCTATTTTACCACCTTGAGTTTGAGGGTGGCTGTTAATGTGTGTGTGTCTATATATATATAGACACACACACACACAATGTATATGTTAGTCCCACATCGTTTAGAATGAAAAATATTCCCCTTAGGTTAGGCTATAACTAGGATTCCTCCCTCGTAAGTAGATCACACTATTCAATATAATTCTCTTCTCTTTATATTGTCTCACTTCTTCTCTTAAATTCAACTGGCACGAAGCTCAAGTGAAGAGTGAGCTGGGAAATGGAGACCATTAAATAGGGTCCTCTTGATGTACCTCAGAATGCGAAGAACTACGACATAAGAGGGTGTGCGAGGAGCAAAGAGAAATTGACTGACAATATGGACAACATAAGAGATGTTAGGGCGAGTAACTGTAAGATAAATAAGACTACCAACCAACTGGTGAAACAAGGTGGAGTCTTCCAAAGGTGTACCATCCAAAGGAGTGAGTTTAAAGTTGAGCTCAAGAGGAGTAGTACATGTCTTACCATCTGTGAGTCCCGCTCGAGTAAGAAGGTCAGAAGCATACTTTGCTTGAGAAAGATAATATCCCTTAGAGTTATAAGTGATCTCAAGTCTTAAGAAGTAATTGAGCTTCCCAAGATCTTTGATCTCGACATATTGGCTGAGATAAGTCTTGAGATCCGAAATTCCAGATGTGTCACCACCAGTGATGATCATGTCATCAACATAGAGGAGAAGAAGGATAGTACCTTGGTCTGCTTTCCGAATGAAAAAAGCAGAATCATGTGAGCTGGGAGTGAATCCAAAATCTCCAACAATGGTGTTGAACTTGGCAAACCAAGCCCGTGGAGCTTGCTTGAGATTATAGAGAGTCCGACGAAGTTTGCAGACTTGATGCGGAAGATGATGAGAATAAGAAGGAAGGCACATATAACTTCTTCAGTGAGTTCACCATTAAGAAAATCATTTTTCACATCCATGTGAAATAATCCCCAATGACAAACGGTGACAACTGCAATTAAGCTGCAAATTGAAGTAAGGATGGCAATCGGGGCAAAGGTCTCCTCATAGTCGATCCAATACTGTAACAACCCATCCCGGGTTGGCCACCTCCGAGACGGTGTCATCACATTTTGAAAATCCCAGCATGACACATATATGCAACAATAAACATAATACTAACGAAAAATTTCACTTCAATCCTCAACCCTCAACAAGCGAGATAAATCATTCAGATCTTGACTTAAACATTACATATAACGTAAAATGCATGAATATTTAAAAACAAAATTTTATTTTATTTTCTCATTAGTCTGAGTATGTGGACACGTACGTGTCTTACAGAAAAGATTTTGTCTGACTCTCAACCCACCAAACTATTTGTCCTGCCTGCTACCTGAAATCATTGTACAATGAGGGATGAGCTTCACAAGCTCAATGAATTAAATTTACTAGAAGTATTCAATTTGTATAAATAGTCCTTTAATATTTAATCATTTATATCTCATATAACTTGATAATAGTATATAGTCTAACAATTAGATAGTTCTTATCATATCATACTTCTATGTTTCTTTCTCACCATAATTGTCTCGCTGTGAGACTCATTCAACAATAAATAAATTTATAATAACAAACAACACTTCAGCATTTCAGTAATACAATCAATATTTAAAACAGATGCAATGCATGAATTATTATTATTAGGGAACGTCTTCCCACATGTTGACATGCTTTTATCTTAGACCGGCCCCCTCCCAGTTCTTTTATTTCCAATATATACCGACTATTACGGTTTTCATTTATTTCCAGCATATACTGGCTGTCACAGTTTTCCTTTATTTCTAGCATATACTGGCTGTCATGGTTTTTCAATTAGACCAGCCCCCTCCTGGTTCTTTTATTTCATGCATATGCATATGAATAATGATATGAAATATGCATATGAACAATAATATAAAAACATGCATGTCTATAGATATTTAATTTAGCATCATGTCTTTTCTCAAATTACTATTTGATCAATTTCACTAATTTCTTTTCTTCCTATATCACATCAATTTATCAACCATAACTTGTCAAGAATTTCATTTATCACCCTCATTATTAAATCGACTCATTATTCTAATAATATTACTCCTCATATAATAATTTTCTACACTTCCAATATTCTTATCAATCAATTTTTTCATCTACCACCAAAGCATAAGCTAATAATTTATTCTAATACTATCACTAGATATTCATATTTATCTAGATTACTTAAAGTAAATCTAACTCACCATGTAGCACTTAGAGCTACCCGTGGATCACCTCCTTGCCTTCCTGCTCCTCTCAGCAATTTCCCTCGGTTGCTGATCGTTAACACCTGATATAATATTTATATTAATTTCTAATTTATTCTTCAATTCTTCATAATTTATATCCTTTGAAAATTCCCACTTTGAATTTCTTAAAATTTTATATATGCTAAATTTCAAAAATAAACTTCACATTATTACCTTATGTTTTTTTTTACGGCTTCCTGTGACTCTCTATAAAATTTTCCCGTAAACCCCTTCAAAAATTTACTCATTCAACACTTCTTTCGGTCCCCAAGTATTTAAAGAAAAAGAATAATTTAAATCATAGTTGAAGGAAAACCAAACAAGATTTGGTAAGTAATAAAATAAATTACGTTTATATATATATATATATATATTATTTTAACTCTATGTCATATTTATTAAAGTACTTCTTTACCCTTACTTTACAAATACGAGTATTACAATTCTACCCACCTTACAAAAATTTTGTTCCCAAAATTGCCTTACCTAATTCATGAAAAAGTTGGGGGTATTCCTTCCTCATTCTTGTTTCATGCTCACACGTGACTTCTTCGAAATTTTTGTTCTGCCATAATATTTGAATCAAATGAATGATTTTATTTCATAAGATTTGTTATTTTCTGTCTAGAATTCTAACCAGTACTTGCATAAAAGTCAAATCTTCCTGAAGTTCTATCGCTTGATTCGAGATACTATGGGATTCATCATGTAAGTACTTCACAACAGTGACACATGAAACACATTATGTAATTGCATTAACTCTGGGGGCAAATTCAATCGATATCCTACTGGCCCAATTCTCTCAATCACCTCATATCGCCCCACAAATCTTGGGCTCAACTTTCCCTTCTTTTTAAACCTCAACACACCATTCCACGGAGATATCTTCAAAAATATCCAATCACCAACTTGGAACTCGAGAGGTCGTATTCTTTTATCAGTATATCCTTTCTGTCTGTTCTAGGCTGCTCTGAGATTCTTCCTAACCATTTTGATCCTCTCAGTAGTCAAATCTATCATTTTGGACCAAATATCTTTCTCTCTCCAACTTCTTCCCAACGTACTGGAGTTCTACACCTTCTACTACATAAAGCCTCAAATAGTTCCATTCTAACACTAGTTTGATACTGATTATTGTATGCAAACTTGATCAAAGGTAAATAACCATCCCAACTCACTGAGAAACTCAATACACTTGCCCTTAGCATATCTTCTAGTATTCTGATGATTCTCTCCATCTGCCCATTAGTTTGTGGATGGAAAGTTGTACTAAACTGCAATTGCGTAGCCATAGCTTCTTGGAAACCTCTCCAAAATCTGGAGGTGAATCTAGAATCTCTATCTAATATAATGCTCAAGGGTACTCCATGTAATTTTACTATCTCTGCTACATACAATTCAGCCAACTTTTCTGGACTCGAGGTAGTTTTAATAGGAAGAAAATGTGAAGACTTAGAAAGTCTATCCACTATAACCCACACAGCGTCATGTCCTCTCTGGGTTCCGGGAAAACCAGAGACAAAATCCACTCACATTTTCCCATGGCCACTTAGGCATTGGAAGAGGTTGTAATAAACCTATTGGATGTCTATTCTTAGACTTCACTTATTGACAAGTCAAACATCTAGAAATATATTCCGTTACGTCATTGTTCATCCCTCATCACTAATAATTCTGTCTCAATCTCTTGTACATCTTATTATTACCCGGGTGCATGGAATATACAGAATCATGAGCCTCCCTTAGTATCTCCTTTCTCATCTCCACATTATTGGGAACACAAACTCTATGCCCCAATACCACCATACCATTTTCCCTAATTCTAAGCTCGGTTGGCTTCCCACTCAACACTTCCCATATGATCTTCTCTATCGCCTCATCTCTACCCTACATCTGTAATAAACGATCAATTATAGAAGATTGTACGACCATATTTGCCATCAATACTACTTTATCATTGACACTCAATTGCATCCTCATTCTTCTTAATTCTATCATCAAGCTACTATTATGACTCCTAATAGTAGCTAATCTCCCTGTAGCCTTTCTACTCAATGCATCAACTACTACATTAGCCTTTCCTGGATGATAATGAATTGTATAGTCATAATCACAAATCAACTCCATCCACCTCATCTGCCTCAAATTCAACTCATTATGGGTTGGTAAATGCGTCAAGCTTTTATGATCAGTAAAAATTTCATAATTGGCTCCATATAGATGATGTCTCCAAATCTTCAAAGTACAAACTATAGCAACCAATTCTAAATCATGGGTTGGGTAATTCCTCTCATGGTTCTTCAATTGCCTAGATGCATAAACTATAACTCTCCCATATTGCATCAACATACATCCCAACCCTTGATGTGACGCATCACTATATACCATAAATCCTTCATCATCATAAGGAAGTACTAATACCGGGGCAGTAGTCATTTTTTCTTTTAACTGCTGGAAACTTCTCTCGCATTCCTCTGACCATCTAAATTTCACATCCTTTCTGGTCAATCTAGTCAATGGTCCAACAATCATAGAAATTTTTTGGACGAATCTTCTATAATAACTAGCTAACCTATAAAAGCTTCTAACTTTAGTTATACTAATGGGTCTTTCCCAATTAAACACTGTTTCTACCTTTTGTGGGTCAACTGCTATTCCCTCTCCCGATACAACATGCCCCAAGAAAAATATTTCACTCAACCAAAACTCACACTTAGAGAACTTTGCATATAATTTCTCTCTCCTCAGTATTTCCAATACTATCTCTAAATGTTGCATATGCTCCTCTTCATTCTTAGAATATACCATAATATCATCAAAAAACACAATCACAAATCTATCCAAGAATGGTTTAAACACCTGATTCATTAGATCCATAAATGTTGCAGGAGCATTAGTCAACCCAAATGGCATGACCATGAACTCATCATGGCCATAACGTGTCCTAAAAGCAGTCTTAGGCACGTCCCCCTCCTTTATCCTCAATTGATGATAACCTGATCTTAGGTCTATCTTAGAAAACACCCTACCTCCTTGTAACTGCTTGAATAAATAATTTATCTTGGGTAAAGGATATCTATTCTATAATCAATACATAACCTCATTGTCCCATCCTTTTTCTTGACAAACAATACAAAGACTCCCCAAGGTGATATACTAGGTCAAATAAACTGTTTATCTAACAACTCTTGAAGCTGAACTTTCAACTCTCTCAATTCAACTGGTGCCATTCTATAAGGTGCTATAGATATGGGTGCTGATCTTGGAATCACCTCAATAGAAAACTCAATCTTTCCATTGGGAGGCAAACCAGACAACGCATCCAAGAATACATCAGAAAAATCTTTTACTACTAAGATTTCTTCTAACTTCCTACTCTTATTGCTAGAATCTACCACATATGTCACATACCCCTTACAACCCTTCTTCAACCATTTACTGGCAGTTAAGGTAGAAATAAGACAGTTAGCAAGTATCTTATATTCTTCCTGAAAATTAAACTCTTCCTGTCCAGGTATCTTGAACACCACATTCTTCCTAAAACAATATACTCAAGCATGATATGCAGATAACCAATTCATCCCCAGAATTAAATCAAAATCTGTCATATCGAAAGGAAATAAATCAACTTCAAATTCTCTATCAGCCATATAAATCACACAATTTCGATAAATTTTCCTGATAATAATCCTATCCCCAGTAAGAACCTCAACAATAATAGCATGCATCAAAGGACTAACACTAGCATCAATAGATTTCATATAAGCACTGGATGCAAAAGAATGGGTTGTACCCGGATCAATCAATAATCTAACAGGTCTATCAAGGATAGATACCATACCCATAACAAGATCAGGAGTGGCTTGTGCATCATGTTGGGTCAATACATAGACTCTGCTGTTTCTAGACTGTAATTGGCTACCACGTCCTCTCTCAGCTACTAATCCTCGACCTCTACCCCGCACACTCCCTGACCACCATCTCTCTCCACCAGTTTTCTCCCAACACTTCCAACGCCTACATTAATAGATTTCCTCACTGGATAATCTGCAACAACATGTCCTCCCTTACCACATACAAAGCATATCTGTGCAGGGCAATTCCGAGACAGATGCCCCGTCTGATTACATCTGAAGCAAACCTTTATCTCTCGATCATACATCAAATTACTACCTCCCCTTGGTGGCATACTTACTCCTCTACTATAACTCTTACTTCCCATAGCCTGTCTCCCAAACTTAGGGGTCCCACCAGTATTACTTTGAGTGACAGAAGCAACAGATCCTGCTTGCCTCTGACTCTGTACTACAATTCCTTGTGACAAGGAATGCCATCTCTAGGGTGGTCTCCCACCTAGCACACTCATACTACAACCACCTCTAGGTCATTCAAATCAAGACCTCTTCAGCCACTCCCTCCTACTTCTAAACTCCATCAAATCTCTCTTAATTTGTAATGATTTATCCACCAATACAGCATAATTTCCAATGCCCATATAAGAGAGTTTAGTCCGAATGTCATAGTGTAATCCGTTTAAAAATCTCTTACATTTCATCTCCTCTGTATTCACTAATTCAGGTAAAAACCTTGACAGGACTATGAATCTACTATCATATTCAGCCACCAATAAATTACCCTGCCTTAGATGAATAAAATCTCTCTTTTGTTGTGCCTGAAAGGTATCTGGAAAATACTTTGCAAAGAAATCATCCTTAAACTTACTCCAAGTTAAAGGTTGTTATACCTGTGTGTTTACCTTGGGCAAAATATCCTCCCACCATTGAGAAGCTTCACTTTCTAGCATAAATGAAGCAAAAGCAACCTTCTGTCTATCTGTCACTGGTAAGACCTCAAAATATTTCTCAATATCCTCTAAAAGACTAGGGTTTAAACTTAAGAAATCTCTTAAAACAATTATCTTGCATCTCATGTGCAAACACATCTTCTCCCTCATGAACCTCTTATCTCACCACATCAGGTTCTATTATACCCCTCTCCTCTAATCTCCTCTGTAAATTATTAGCCCTTTCTTTAGCTGCATTCTTCCTCTCTAGGTCATATTTAAGAGCTTCTCTCAATTCATCCCTTCTAACCTCAGATTCTCTCCTAACTCTACTAATACCTATCGCATTATCAATCTGTTCCCTCGCAGAAACCACAGACTCAACTTCCTCCTCTGCTTCAGTTCTTCTAAATATTGGGGGTCTACCATTTAGATAGTTATTTTCATATCATACTTCTATATTTCTTTCTCAGCATAACTGTCTCTCTGGGAGACTCATTCATCTATAAATAAATTTATAATAACAAATAACACTTCAGCATTTCAGTAATATAATCAATATTTAAAACAGATGCAATGCATGAATTATTATTATTAGAGAACATCTTCTCACATGTCGACGTGTTTTTATCTTAGACCGACCCCTTCCCGGTTCTTTTATTTCCAATATATATATGCTGTCACGGTTTTCATTTATTTCCAGCATATACCGGCTGTCACGGTTTTTCTTTATTTCTACCATATACCGGCTGTCCCGATTTTTCAATTAGATCGACCCCCTCCCGGTTCTTTTATTTAATGCATATGCATATAAACAATGATATGAAATATTCATATGAACAATAATATAAAAAACAAGCATGTATTCAGATATTTAATTTAGCTATCCTGCCTTTTCTCAAATTATTATTTGATCAATTTCACTAATTTCTTCTCCTCATATATAACATCAATTTATCAACCATAATTTGTCAAGAATTTCATTTATCATCCTCATTATTCTAATAATATTACTTCTCATATAATAATTTTCTACACTTCCAATATTCCTATCAATCAATTTTTTCATCTACCACCAAAGCATAAGCTAATAATTATTCTAATATTATTACTAGATATTTCATATTTATCTATATTACTTAAAATAAATCTAACTCACCATGTAGCACTTAGAACTACCCGTGGATCACCTCCTTGCCTTTTCTACTCCTCTCAACAATTTCCCTTGGTTACTGATCGTCAACACCTGACATAATATTTATATTAATTTCTAATTTATTTTTCAATTCTTCATAATTGATATCCTTTGAAAATTCCCACTTTGAATTCCGGGATATTTTATATATGATAAATTTCAAAAATAAACTTTATGTTATTACCTTCTATTTTTCCTAGGGCTTTCCGTAACTCTCTATAAAATTTTCCTGTAAACTCCTTCAAAAATTTGCTCTTTCAACCTTTCTTTCGGTCCTTAAGTGTTTAAAGAAAAAGAGTAATTTAAATTGTAGTTGAAGGAAAACCAAACAGGATTTGGTAAGTAATAAAATAAATTACGTTATATATATATAAGCAAAAAATTTTGCAAACACAACAGCTCCTCCCCAAAATGCTCCACGCAGAGGCCTTGCTGTCTTACATACAGCTTAGCCTCATTTCTCTTGGCAATAAGTGTTGCCACAAAAAAAAAATTTCTTTCTTCTGGACGACTCTAGATTTTTTTTAAATAAAAATTTAACCTTTCGAATTTATATATATATATATATATATATATATTATTTTAAATCTATGTCATATTTATTAAAGTACTTCTTTACCCTTACTTTACAAATATGGGTATTGCACATACTCCTGGGTAAACCCTTTATCTACCAAGCGAGCCTTATATCGATCAATGGACCCATCAGAGTGAGTTTTGATCATTTAGACCCACTTGTATCTCTGAACTTGTTTGCCTTTTAGTAGGTCCACTAGATCCTAGGTGTGAGTGTTTTCGAGTGCTTGTAGTTCATTGTTCATTGTTTTTTGCCAAAGAGGATCAAAACTAGCTTCATGATAAGACTGTGGTTCATGGTGAGAAAGAATAGTAGAAAATATAACAAAGTCACAGAGATTAACAGAAGAAGTTTTTACTCGGTTACTTCCCGATGAGGGAGATCAAAAGCTATTAGAGCAGATCCATCCGAAGAGACAAGTTGCTCAGAAGAGGGTAAGGTGGATAACTCAATTGAGGTGTCTGTAGACATGTTAGGTAGTAATGACATATATGATAAAGAGATAGCATGTGTTAGAGTAGATCCATCGGAAGAGACAAGTTGCTCAGAAGAGGATAAGGTTGATAACTCAATTGAGGTGTCTATAGATATATTAGGTGGTAATGATATATTTGATAAAGAGACAGGATGTGGGTGGATATGTTGACTCAGAAGAAGAGTTTGTCTCAAGAGTGTCGAGAAAAAGATCCTTAGAGACGTCAGTGAATAGAAGAGAGGTGTTGTCGTGCGACAGGTGAAACTTGGATATGGAGGCGAACATCTTGTGTTCCCAGAAAACAACATGACGAGACACTCGAAAATTTTTGGAGTAAGGATCTCAACAATTGTTGCCTTTATGTTCAACACCGTATCCCAAGAAACAACATAAGCGAGATCTAGGTTCCAATTTAGTGCGCTCACGAGGTTGAAGGAGAACAAAACAGGCACAACCAAATACCTTAAGAGTGCTATAGTCAGGAGGGTGACTATAGAGAGATTCAAAGGGTGATTGATTCCCAATGATGGGATAAGGTACACGGTTCTTGGTGTAAACAGCTATAAGAGCAGCTTCACCTCAAAAACATTTAGGACACGAAGTAAATATCAGAAGAGCACGGGCAGTATTGAGAATGTCTCAGTGTTTGCGCTCAGTACGCCTATTTTTTTGAGAGGTGCCTGGACATTAACGATGAGGAAAAGTGCCATGTTGGCGAAGAAAGTTAAGGACACTAGAGTTTGTGTATTCAGCAGCATTGTCAGCATGAAACACTTTGGTATTGCAAGAAAATTGAGTTTTGACCATGGTAGCAAAATCAAAGTACAATTGAGGTAATTCAGATTGATTACACATAAGAAATATCCAAGTATAACGTAAGTAATCGTCAACAAAAATGAGAAAATATCTAGAGCCTCACATAGTAGCAGTGGGAGACGGGCCCCAAACATCAGAGTGAATCAAGTCAAATGGTGCAGAAGAAAAAGAATCACTTTTGTGAAATGGCAATTCTGATTGTTTGGCAAGTTGGCAAGGAAGATAATCAAATTTTTCTTTATTAACAAGCCTTAAATGACCACTAGACATTAAGGATTGAAGACGACCAACATAAGCATGATCTATACGAGAATGCTAGAGATTGACAGATGGGGTAGATGAGACTGAGACTGCTGTCTGAATTGATGAGGAGAAACGGGATGGAATGTGAAGATTATGAGCTCAAAGAGTCGTCCAACCTTACGGCTTATCATAAGGGTTTGTCCCATCTTTGGATTCTGCACACAACAACCAGAAGTAGAAAAAATGACAGTTAGACCGAAGTCACATAATTGACCAACAAATATGAGAATGAGAGTGAGTTGGGGAATACAATAAGTATAAGGAAGAGAAGTGTTTAATGTTGCAATTTTTCTGATACGACTCACGGTATTGGGAGAACCATCAGTAGTTTAAATAGTCAGAGTATGATTAGCAAGATGTTTGGTGGAATCAGGAGTCATGTGATTACAACACACAGAGTCAAAGAACCAAGATGAATTACCTGAGGTGACTAACATAGCAATAGAAGGTAGATTACCAGAATGAGCAAGGAATTGTTTGACAATAACCTCTATGTTAGAGGTAGAAAATGTTGCAATGGAAGCAGTGGATGATGAACTTTTAACAGTAGTGGCAGCAGATCTAGAAGGAGTACCGCGAGACATGTATTGCTGGGAGTGTTTGTTGGGGTTTTGGAAACAATCACGCTAAAGATGACTAGGGGCTTGCTTCTTACAGAACTGATAAACTTGAACCGGGCATTCCAAGAGAATAAGACAACTAATGGAATGGCGGCTGAGGTGACATCGATGGAGAATAAGACTTCGATTACAGTGTCGTCGATGGAGCAGCGACTGAGATGACGTTGATGGAGAATAAGACTCCGACTATAGTGATGACCCAACAGGTATGAAGAGGATATGCAAGAAGTCTTTCTGATGTGAATGATCCACTAATAGTGGAAATCACAAAGCATACTCAACTCTTGATATACCGAGAACCACTAAGAACTTGGCTCTGATACCAAGTTAAATTTAAGAGAGGAAGTGAGACAATACAAAGAGAAGAGAATTGTATTGAATGCTGTGATCTGCTTACAAGGAAGGTATCCTATTTATAGTCTAACCTAAGGGGAATGTTTACCATTCTAACCGATGTGGGACTAATATACACATTGTTTTTACACACATACACACACATTAACACTTTGAAAAGCAAAATGCCAAGATAATGAAAGAAAGATTCTTATGAACAAAACCTGACCAAGAGCAAATAAGTTTCTTAAGAGAAACTTTACACTTAGAAGAAGGATAAAAAGAACTCTTAAGCTAATTAGTTGTTGACCCAAAGCCTTTTCATACTCATGAAATGAATACATTATAGTTGATATGGAAGATTTACTTCCATTAATAAATAAAAACATATCATTCGCAAAAGAAAGTGAATGATAGGATTACCACCTCTAGCCATAAAATCCTCCCAATACGACCACCCTGAACTAAAGTCTTCAAAGCTCTACTAAAGGCCTTCTAAGCTAAGATAAATAGAGTTAGTGATAATGGATCACCTTGATGCAGACCTTTGAACGACTTAAAGAAACCATAGAGAGGACTAGTTAACTATAATAGAGTACCAAAAGCAACAAAATATTAGATTACACTACGTACCACTAAAAAAATCCAATTGTTCTCATGAAAACAAGAACAAAACTCCAATCCATCTTATCATAGGCCTTAGACGTATCCACCTTGAAAATAACATTACCTCTGTGAGAATTTTTATGTGATCAAGAGGAATTATCAAAAGAAATCAATTCAAGAGCATGAAAGCACTAAAGATGGGAACTTTAACTAAATATGGTTACTAAAGAACTTAAAAGCATGAAAATAAATTATCTAAAGACACACAAATTCATAACATCGTAATAAGCTCAAAAATTAAGCATGATACCACTTAATCATTTAATCAAAGCAAAGAGTTCATATTGAAGCACAAACTCAAACATGATCAAAGAACTTAATCCATACATGATATATCCTAAATAATGTTATCATGTTGTTTCTAGATGTCATATGAAGCATAAAAACATCTGAGAAGATAGAAAAACAAAATAATCATGCAAAGGACTCAACAGGGAAACGAAACAAAGAATAATGAACAAAATTGTGTTTGGGTGTCATTTCGAAAATTGCTCGCTCAAAAATGTCTTTTCGGTTTCAGGTATTCAATTTAACAAGTTTTCATTCAAAGCAACACTTAAAACAACTTTTATAATCACATATTAAAATGTTTAAATCATCAAATCAAAGAGAAAAATAAGATTAAACTACAAACAATTTAAGAGAGTGAAGCTATTTCTAGAGAAATAAAGTTGCTAAATATGAAGGTTCGATTCAAATATATTTTACCTTTGATTGTGCTTAAAATTTGGTAAATATCAATAAGCTTCCTCTTTGGATATTTTTAATGAGTTCGTAATAAATAAAAGAGTATAAGATGCCTTCTATTCCTTGAAATTGGTGGTTATCTTCTTAGAAATATCAAGAAGACGTCGATTGCGTTGCATCTGATTGATTAGCGATTTAGACATCATTCATCGCTTACCATCTTCAAAAAATTTATTAGACTCGAGAATTAAACCTTATTAATGAAATATCTAAGATGGATAATGATCAAAAGCTGTGTTTTTTTTATGTTATATGTATGTTTAGAGGCTAGAGTTTATGTTTTGGTGTAGAGAGACTCAAAAATCCGAAAATTAGGGTCTTAATTCTCAAAGATTTGAAAAGAGGTTAAAAGGATCCCTTCAAGGGATGTTAAGAAGTATATTTATAAGTTCTATAAGATCTTATTAGGGTTAATAACAAGCTCTGGCTGACCTTGAAAGAATATACAAGTGTTTAAGGTATTTCAAAAATGGAATTCCTATGCTAATTAGGAAAATATACAAATTTTGAACCTTGACTTTGAACGGACTTAACTCATTCTTTTTAAATCTATTTGTGATGGCTTTGGTATTTCTAGAAATCTTGAAGAATCTACTTTCCAAATCCAATTGGCCTTACTCGAAAATTATAAACCGTTTAAATATGAAGATCGAAATACCAAAATTGGTCAGTAGTTCTAGAGTAGTTAGATTGGCACCTATAATGTGTCAAAAGAAAGACAACTAAAAGATCCATCATTATGGAGGACATTTTGACTAGTTTTGTTGAAGTAAATTTATTAGGCTTGAAAGTCATATTTTCAAGATAATGAAAACAAGTCTTTGGTCAAAATCAGTTTTTCAAACTTTAAATCTCTTCTATTCTCTTGTATTAATCAACCCTTAACATGGTAAGCACTTGAAATCAATGAAGAGAGCACCTCATTTGCACGCGAAAATTTATTGTCTTTTTTTTTTTAATGAAATTTTAATAAAGCAGATTACCATTTACTAAATAGTATAGCATTAGATGTCTATAGGCAAGTCCAAAATGTCATATGGCATGTTACAATTACTAATACTGCCTATAATTTTATTTTTAAAAAAAAATCAATTGATAATTCTATATAAACTTGCACATTATAATAGCATAGTTAAATAAATTCAAATAATTAGAAGTCCGTGCATTGCACGGAACGAAGAGTGGGGGCATAAATTACACACGATCAACACATACATTCGAAGAAATGAGTTGACATATTTGGAAAGAAACTCAAATACTTGAAATCATTAAGGTGGGCTTAGAATGAAAAAGATGAGAACTACCGAAGTAAGCTCATGGTGAACTGAATTATCTGAATGAGAACTAAGAGGAACTCAGAATGAAGTATGTTGGTAATTGTCTAAGGTTTTAAACATGTCTAAACATGGTTCAAAGATGGTTAAAGTCTAAACCAAGGTTGGAATATTAAATTCTAGCAAGTTAAAAGATTGTACACATGTGTGTGCATCACTTTGGAGCAAGGCAAGGGTAGGCGCACTAGTGTGCGCACTTCAGCACACAAGCAGAAAAAAGTGTGCACACTGCTGGTGAAGAGCAGCATTAGTGTGCGCCATGATGCTCCTTCACTAGCGCCTAGGCGCACAAAATGAGGGCCCCCTGACCCACATCAATGCCACACCTCTCCCCACCAGCGCCATGCCTTCCAGAATGAAATGCAAGTGTGCCCTGCTCAGCGCCATGGCACCCCCTGTTGAGCGCCGAGGCGCTAGGCACAAAAAAGCACACATGGACAACATGCTTTAACCTCCTCTTAGGTGCGTGGGTGCAAGGTTAAAATGCACAGCACCACTTTGGATTGATGGAGTCCCATAATTAAGTGGTAATCAAGATCTAAGGGTGGAGATTGAATCTCAAGAATGACCAAGAAGTGGGTGGCTATAAAAGGGGTTTCCTAGCCTCATATTTTAAAAGATAACTCATAAGAGAACAACACAAGTTTGTGACATACTTTGAGATCAATTGTAATACAAGAGAGAATTGTGTGAGAGTGTAAAGATTAAACACAAGAGGGACTCATTGTAGTGAGGCTGGTTGTAAAGAGAGAGAAGTCTAGATTAGATAGAGAGCATTGTTAGTTCTTATCTTATTCCTTTCTTCTCTTCTTGGTTTCTTCAAGAACTTAAGCTTCTTGAAGAGGGTTGCTGTATTTGTAAAGAACCATTGATTTAGTGTAGAGAGTTCAGAGTTACTCACGGGGACGTAGGCACATTACCGAACCTCGATAACAAATTGCTTGTCTTCTTTCTTTCTTTGATTTTCTGTTCCTGTTTTCGATTCCAAATCTTTACAAGTCATTCTAGACTTGGGTGTTTGGAAGATCACCACCTGGGCATCTTGTCAAGGTGATTTCCAACAGTGGTATCAGAGCTTTGAATAGTGGTATTAGAGTTGCACAGCTGGGTATCGGGGCAAGGGCAAGAAGTTGACGGAGCCAAGACTCCAAGAATCAAATATCAACTTCTTGGATGATTCAAGAATAGTGTAAGATCAAGATTTGATCGTGTTCTTGAGGGTGATTCAAGAACGGTGTTAAGATCCATCTTCGATCTGTGTTCTTGAGGTTGAAGAAAGCATTTGTGGGTAGTGCATAAATCAGGGATCTTGTCCGCAAAAAAATGGCTTCAAATTTCTGTGTTGAGAAGTTTGATGGAAATGGAGACTTTGCCCTTTGGAAGCGGAAGATCAAGGCTGTTCTAATGCAACAGAAAGTGGACTTGGCCTTTAGAGAAGATGATGTTTTTCCAGCAAGTGTCATGGAGGACTAACGGACCAAGATGAAGAAGATGGCTTACAGAACCATTTTCTTGCACATGTTGGATAGTGTCACAAGGGAGTGCGGAGACTCGGAAGATCCGGCTGTCATATGGAAGAAACTAGATGAGTTGTTTCTTACTAAAACTCTCCCTAACAAGATTTATCTTCTTAAAAGAATCTTTGCTTTTAAAATAGATCCTAGTAAAGAGTTGCAAGATAATCTGGATGTCTTTAATAAGCTAGTTCAAGATTTGAATAGCTGTAGCATTATTTTTTCGGATGAACAATTGGCTGTTATCTTGTTAAATTCTCTTTCTGATTGCTTTGATAATTTGATTAATGCTATTGAGTATGGAAGGGACACTTTAACAAAGGACACTGTAATCAATACCATAAGGGTACATGATTTCAAAGCCAAGATGAAGGAAACATCAAGTGGAGATGGGTTGTTCGTTAGAGGAATGCCAGCAACTCGGAATGGCAGTAGCAACCATGGAAACTACCTAGAGAAATCAAGAGGTAAAGGGCAGAACCATGGGAGATCTCATTCCAAGACAAGACTTAGAGGAGGAAGGAGATGCTTCTACTGTAACAAAGAGGGCCATTTCAAGAAATATTGCAAGAAGAGGATGTGGGATGAGAGGAGAAGCCATATCAACAATGGAGAGGCTTTGGTTGCCAAAGGAGAATAGTAAGATGATGTTCTTGTTGTGTGCTCAAATGTGAGCAGGAGGTAAGGCAGTTGAAAGTGGATTCTTGATTCCGGGTGAACTTATCACATGTGCCCTCACAAGGAATGGTTCAAGAATTTCAAGGAGATCAATGATGGAAGGGTCTTCTTGGAGAATGACAATTCTTGCCAAGTGAGAGGGATTGGAGACATCCAATTGAGGATGTTTGATGGAGTCACAAGGCTACTGCAAAATGTGAGGTATCTTCAAGATTTGAAGAGAAATTTGATCTCATTGGGGTAGCTGGATTCCATGGGGTATACATGCAAAGTAGAGGGAGGAAAGATCAAGGTCCAAGGGATCTTTGGTAGTGATCAAGGCAACAAGAAATGATGGACTCTATGAGATGATCGGAGAGACAAAAATCAATGATCAAGCAGTAAGCTTAATGGTTAAGATGGACAAGGCAACCTTTAGCACACTCGCTTGGGACACATGAGCTAAAAGGGCCTGCAAGTTCTTAGCAAGGATGGTCTACTTGGAGGAGACAAAGTAGAGAAATTGGATTTTTGTGAGAGTTGCATTCTTGGGAAGCAACACTGGGTTAGCTTCAACACCGGAGTGCACAAGTCTAAGGGGATTCTTGACTACATTCATTCAGACCTTTGGGGACCAGCAAGAACACTAACACAGGGAGGTAACTTTTACTTTCTGTCTTTAATTGATGTTTATTCAAGAAGAGTGTGGGTTTATTTGCTTAGAAATAAATCTGATGCCTTGAATAAATTTGTTGTGTGGAACAAGTTGCTGGAAACTCAAACGGGTAGGGTAGTTAAGGCTTTACGAACCGATAATGGCTTAGAATTTTGCAACAATGATTTTGATAAATTTTGTTAATTAAATGGCATTCTAAGGCATAGAACGGTTGTAAAAACATCTCAGCAAAATGGAGTTGCTGAAAGGATGAATAGAACCCTTATGGAAAAGTTTAGGTGCATGCTAATAGGATCCGGTTTACCAAAATATTTTTGGGGAGAAGCTGTGGGTACAGTTGCATACTTGATAAATAGATCACCCTCTAGAGCTTTAGAGCTCAAGACTCCCATGGAGATGTGGAGTGGAAAACCCCCTGAATTAAACAACCTTAAGACTTTTGGGTGTGCTGTATATATACATCAAACGGAGGATAAACTTAGCCCTATATCTAGAAAATGTGTATTTCTAGGATATGGTGATGGGTTAAGGGATATAGGTTGTGGTCCTTAGAAAAGAAGGGTATGAAACTGATTATAAGTAGGGATGCTATTTTTAATGAATTGTTATTTCCCTACTTGGAGAAAACTAACCCTGCAGGGGCTAGTGAGCAAACCAGTCCGGAAGTTATGGAGCATCACATCAAGGAGAACTCGGTTCAGGTCGAGCAAAGGAGGCAAGAGGGTTCGGACCAGGTAGAGCCCTTGGATGAAGGCCAAGCTCAAGAAACTCAAGAAGATGTTGAACAAGAAGAGGTTGATGCAGCAAGTTATAATGACTACCAGCTCACTAGAGACCGGGGAATAAGGGTGGTTAGACCACCTTTGAGATATGGGTTTGCGGATGCTAATGTAGCAGCTCCTTAGATAGAAGGAGAAGTTGAACTAAGAACTTACATGGATGCCATAGAGTGTAAGGATTCGTCAAAGTGGCAGCTGGCTATAGAGGAAGAAATGGATTCTTTGATGAAGAACAACTCTTAGGAGTTGGTGCCCAAACCTGAAAAACAGAGTTGTGGATTGTAGATGGCTCTACAAGATCAAAGAAGGGAATAGTCCAATAGATGAAGTCCGATATAAAGCTAAGCTGGTGGCGAAGGGGTTCACACAAAAAGAAGGCATAGATTTCACTGAAATCTTCTTACCGGTTGTGAAGTACAAGACGATACGGATAGTGTTAGCATTGGTGGTCCAATTTGATTGGGAAATCGAGCAAATGGATATTAAGAGAGCATTCTTACATAGAGAGCTCGATAGACCATTTTCATGAGGCAACCCAAAGGCTATGAGGAAGGAAGGCAGGGAGAGTTAGTGTGCAAATTGAAGAAATATCTCTATAGCCTGAAGCAATCACCTCAGCAATGGAATAAGAGGTTTGATTCCTTTGTAATCAGCTTGTGTTTCACGAGGAGCTACTATGATTCATGCTTGTACTATAAGGGGCAGATGGTTGAGGAAGTGGCGATCATCCTCATCTATGTTGATGACATGTTGCTGGTTGGGAGTAGCATGGAGAGAATAAAGAAATTGAAGGCTCAACTCAGTGAGGAGTTTGAGATAAAGGATCTTGGCCATGCACAAAAGATCCTTGGGATGTGTATCATCCGGGAAAGGGAGAGAAATAGAGAAGATGATATCTCAAACTTCCTACATAGAGAAGATGATATCTAAATTCTCTAAGGAAGATAGCAAACCAATAAAGGTTCCCCTTGCTGGTCATTTCAAGTTCTCTAGCGATCAATGTCCAAGATCGGAGGCGGAGAAGAAGGAAATGGAGAAAGTCCCTTACTCTAGTGCGGTTGGTTCTGTTATGTTCACCATAGTAAGCACTAGACCTGACATTGCTCATAAAATGAGTGTTCTCAACAAGTTTATAAGTAATCCCGAAAAGGAGCATTGGCTTGGGATGAAGTGGTTGCTGAGGTACTTGAAGGGAAGCCCAGAAGTAGGGCTGGTTTATGAGAAGAGGGGTAAGTCCATTTGCCTTAAGGGTTTTACAGATTCGGACTATGGAGCAGACCGGGATAAAAGAAGATTAATTACCTCCTACTTCTTCAACTAAAATGGATGTTGTGTAAGTTGAAAGACTCAGTTGCAGCTAGTAGTAGCACTCTCCACAACCAAGGCAGAGTACATAGCGGCTACGGAGGCTTTTAAGGAGGCTATGTGGTGCAAAGGGTTGCTTGAAGAGTTGAAGGTACTAGAGGTGTAGGTTGTGGTATTTTCAAATAGTCAAAGTGCATTTCACTTGTGTAAGAATCCAGTGTTCCATGAGAGGACAAAGCACATGGTTGTTCAGTATCATTTCATTCGGGAAAATGTTATGAAAGGATGCATCCATGTGGACAAGGTAGCCATGGAAGAAAACCTTGCGGATTTGGGTACTAAAATTCTACCTCTAAGTAAGTTTAATCATTGCCTTGGACTACTTAGGATTGAAGTTGGTTAATTGATGACTCAAGATGAGTTTGGATCCCAAAACTCTCTGCAAAAATGGTTCGGGTTTAAACACTTAGACAAAGGTAGAAATTGTTGGTATTTGTCTAAGGTTTTAAACATGTCTAAATATGGTTCAAAGATGGTTAAAGTCTAAACCAAGGTTGGAGTATTAAATTACAGCAAGTTAAAAGACTGCACACATGTGTGTGCATCACTTTAGAGCAAGGCAAGGGTAGACACACTAGTGTGTGCACATCAGCACACAAGCAGAAAAAAGTGTGCACACTGCTGGTGAAGGGCATCATTAGTGTGCGCCATGGTGCTCCTTCACCAGCACCTAGGCACACAGAATAGAGGCCCCTTGACCTGCACCAGTGCCACACCTCTCCCCACCAGTGCCATGCCTTCCAGAATGGGCTGCAAGTGTGCCCTGCTCAGCGCCATGGCTCCCCTTGTTGAGCGCTTAGGCGCTAGGCACAACAAAGCACACATGGACAGCATGCTTTAACCTCCTCTTAGGTGCGTGGGTGCAAGGTCAAAATGCACAACACCACTTAGGATTGATGGAGGGCCATGATTAAGTGGTAATCAAGATCTAAGGGTGGAGATTGAATCTCAAGAATGACCAAGAAGTGGGTGGCTATAAAAGGGGTTTCCTAGCCTCATATTTTAAAAGACAACTCATAAGAGAACAACACAAGTTTGTGACATACTTTGAGATCAATTGTAATACAAGAGAGAATTATGTGAGAGTGTAAAGATCAAACACAAGAGGGACTCATTGTAGTAAGGTTGGTTGTAAAGAGAGAGAAGTCTAGATTAGATAGAGAGCATTATTAGTTCTTATCTTCTTCCTTTCTTCTCTTCTTGGTTTCTTCAAGAACTTGAGCTTCTTGAAGAGGGTTGCTGTATTTGTAAAGAACCATTGATTTAGTGCAGAGAGTTTGGAGGAACTCACAGGGATGTAGGAACATTGCCGAACCTCGATAACAAATTGCTTGTCTTCTTTCTTTCTTTGATTTTTTGTTCCTATTTTCGATTCCAAATCTTTACAAGTCATTCTAGACTTGGGTGTTTGGAAGATCACCACCTGGGCATCTTGTCAAGGTGAATTCCAACAAAGTACATCTCGAATCCCCTAAATGAGAGCCCAAAATAAATGACTAACACAAATCCTTAAGGTGAAACCCGACAGTAGGTACGACTTTATAACTCCCATGCATACATGCATTGAATTCATGTTTACGTTAGGTTTATATTATGATCGGGACAAAATCAGTATCTTTGGGATCTTTGACTTTAATTTAAGGAAAATTTTCAGTTGAAGAAGGACAAATTGTAGACACTAGATTTTGTCCCATTTTATTAGTTAAATTTCAGGGGGGCTTAATGATGAACCCTGATACCCAAATCCTATAAAGTAGCAAAAGAAATGTGACATGAACTCAAGGGATCAATTTGGAATCACCCTTAAAAGTCAAGACACCCAGAAAAAATCAAGAAAACCTCAAGAGAACCCAAAATCGAAGCAAAATGTTTAAACTGGTTCAAATCAATCTGGCTTGCTCGGGCAGACTTGAGTCGAGCCGACTCTCGCAAAATCCGACGAACTATATTAGACTGTCACAAAAGAATTCATGAAAACACTGAGGGCATGTTTGGGTAACAGTTTTCAGTGTTCGAAAACTGTTTTTGAAAATGAAAACTGAAAACAGTTTTCTGAAGAAAACATGTTTGGATAACTGTAACTCGAAAATTGTTTCCAAAACAGAAAACAGTGAAATGTTGTTTGGATAATGTTATTTTGAAAACTGTTTTGAAAATAGAAAACTGTTTGGATTGCACCTTCTTGTAATTGTTTTCAGTTTTCAGTTTAAATTTTAAATTTTAAAATCTAAAATTAATTTTATTTCTCATATTTACTAAATACATTTTTTTAAGCACACACCAAATACTTGGAAATAATTAATATTATTTTATTTTTAAAATGTTAGTATTTCTTATATATCATGGATCAAACATGACAACACTTTTTCCCTAGTCATGTCATGTTTGTTTGTTAAATAAATTCTTAAAAATAAAAATAAAAAATACAATACAACTTTCACAATTTGATAAAATATGAACAACTAACCCATCAAATACAATATTCAAGTTTGTTCAATATCTAAAAGATGATATACTTTTCTTCTTAAAAATAAGATAGTTGAGGACAACTTTAAGATACAATATTCATTGATCAAATACAACTTTGATAAATTGATAAAATAGAAATGAACGGCCCAAAATTCTTCCTGCAAAAGGGTTTGCCTCAACTGCCCAATTTGGTTGGTTTGCCATCCTCACACCCTATAAGTCAAATAATATATCAATATGTGAAATATATTCCTAAGAATATAAAATAATAATTCATTAACTAAAAAATAAATTAACACAAATAAGGACATTAAATTAACTAAATCTTACCGACAAAGATTAACATGATTACCAGATATTAAATCAAATACCAAAACGGTCTGCCCACATCTGATTGGCAATAAGCTCATGAAACGTAGCCATAGCTAATGCACACGCATCAGACAAATCAACTATATAATTATTTGTAAATGTCTTAAAAAAAATGTCGAATGCCTTAAAAAAATTGCATTATTGTACTGAGCTTGAATCTTTATGGCCTTGGCTACTAATAAGTAATGAAATCTGCATTAGTTCAACCATAAAACTTGGGCATCTTAAATATTGATTTAGCCATTAAAACTTGTAACTAATTGTTAATAATTGTGTAGCACAAAATTATTGTACTATTCCTTCTGTTTTTCACCTTGCGTGTCAATGCAGTTAAAGCTGGTGCCTACAACCTAAAAGATATCTTCTACTTGCTACATCAAAGCCAGAAACTGGCCTCCAAAGAGGCAGGGGAACATTGACTTGCATCAAATAAATCAGTTTGGAAAATCATGAGAAGAAGCTCTATTTTCTTGCCTATAAAAAAGTTATTTATTTCCCTAATAGTTTTTTATACAAAAGAACCCAAGTAAGAGATACAACTGACTGTTATTCCAATTGAAAGAAAAGAAATGGAACTTACAGATGTGTACAACATTTCAGAGAAAGGCACCTCTCCACTTTGCACCAAAAGATAACCCAAATTTGCAGCTAATGAACAATAGTGAGTGATCTAGTGTTACAACTGACCTTCCCTTCTACTAAAGTGCAGTAAAATAAAAGGAGCATCCATTTTTTTTTTTTTTATGTAGTCTGGCTCCTAAATAAGAGCAATGTTACCAAAGTACTGAAATCACAACATTCTATGGGCAGACATTCTAATAATGAATTCTTAGCCTTTTAATTTAATAATTTAATTTTTTTTTGGTTGATGAAAACAGGTAAACATGTAAGATTACTTCACATATTCATCAAAGAACATTTGATCCCAACACACATAATGAATCTAAAGTAGTCTCCACTACACCTATATCGGGTTTGAAGCTAATCTCTTATTTATATATACATACCAAAGAATTTTTTTTTTAAAAAAAAAACTGATTAACTAAAGCCTCCATGCTGCAGTTACATTTTATAACAATGTGAGTACTATTGACCTCAAGTATTTACTATTATGATTTTAGGTTCTTTTGTTGTTTCAAAAAAAAAAAAAGAACTGGCAAGAAATTTTTTTTAAAAATGTATTTAAAAATTAAAAAAAAAAGTTCATCTTTTTTTTTCCTAACCAGAACAACCCTTTTGTGTCCTTTTCTTGCACACATTCCTTCAATTATCTAAACAGGTAAAATAACCTGAAGTATTGACAAAAACAGTTATTAAAAGACCAAACAAACGAACCCTTAAAGATCTCACATCACAAACTCAAAATAGCCACATAGACGTTGAAAATTATATAGAACTTCCACTTCTTCATTTACTTTTTCTACACAAACAGACAGCAAACAACTTCCATCCTATTAAAACACTCAAGAATTAGAATTAAATTTGAGTAACTAACGAAAAATGAAATCTAACATTTAAACCTTTTTTCAACTTTGCTAAGCCTAAAATGCAAATATCCTGCTCAATTGAGCTCCAATATCTAAGTATAAAGTCCCAAATTTCCCCTTATGTCATTTCAATCTATCATTTTCCCAGTTGTCAAACAAAAAAGGCTTTGTAAAACAACCAGTTGCACAAAATTAAAGCCCATAACTCTACAATAGGCAAAGAAATTAAAAAAAAAAAATGCTTCCATAACATGAATCTACCTGCTAAACTATCGATCCAGATTTTGAAGGGTCGTGAGGGACTATTGCCGTGTAAGCAGCAAGAGAGAAAGAGAGAGAACTGCGAAGAAACGATGATGAAGATGGGGCGACCGAGAAAAAAGCAGCAGCGAAGATGCCGACTACGAAAGAGAGAGAGACACAAAGGTTGAGATGAAAGAGCCCCAAAACGTCGCGTCTTGCTATGTCAAATGGGTAAAAGTGACACCCTTACCTTGTTTGATCTGGGTTTCTTAGAGCTCTCCATCACTGTCGCGAGTTCTGTGGAAGAGGAAAGAGAGACCCGGTTCAGAGAAAGAACGGACAAAGAAAGTGAAAGAAAGGAAATAGGGAGAAAGAAGGATGAAGGAGTTGCAGAGAGAGGGCAGATGGAGAGGAACAGTTTTGGAGAAGGAGAAGTCGCATGAGTGAGAGAAGAGAACAGAGTTTTTTGGGACAGTGAACTCGTGATGGAGGAAGAGAATTGGGAAAGTGAGCAGATAAAGTGTAACTCGTGAATTAGGAAAGTGAAAACTGGATAATGTTTTAAGAGTGAAAACCAATTGGAGTTTTCACAAATCAGTGTTTGAAAACCTACTTTTAGAAAACTGTGTTTAAAAACTATTTTGCAAAACTACTGGCCAAACATGTTACTTGGGACTTGAAAAGTGTTTTTGGGTTTTGAAAACTGAAAAGGGTTTCTGAAAACCCAATCCAAACATAGCCTGATTTTTCTCCATTTGGTCACTTTCAAATTTTGTAACCGATTTCTGCTTGAATCCTGACCATCCAGCATTCAAATTCAAGTTTAAATCCTAGTAATCCATTCTTATTCCTACACACTATAAATAAATGAACAATTTCCACCTTTGGGGGCTTTTTGGTCAACTTTGAAACTAAACACTTGGCGAGTTCTTGTGAGTTTTGAGATATTGTAGTGTAGAAATTCTTGCACACCTGCAAGTGTTTTTGCACTTAGAAAATTCCAACAACTCCTACTTCTAAAATTTCTTGGGTTCATGCACACAAAAAGGTAGTATAGGCACCAAAACACCTCAAAATACCTTTAAACTACTTCTAAAGCGATACTGAATGTTCGAGTTACAACTTTATTTTCTACTTGGAGTCTTTCAACAGCCTTTGAGGGTACTCGTGTGCACAACAACTAGAGGCATCGCCAAGGGGTGTAATGGGGTCCAATACTACTTCAAACTTTTGAAATAAAAAATTATTAAATAGGTATAATTTGAAATCTTCCAGTATATTTATTTAAATTACCCCTTGTTTTTTATTCCTGGCTCTGCCGCTGACCACATCCAAAAGAGCAAGGTCATATCAATTGGTACAAACTAAAAATCATTCTACACACTATTTGATTTTACTAGATTTGGTACTAATGCATTAAAAAGAGAGAGAGAAAAGAATGAGCAGAAGAGAATGGAAGAGAAAAGAAGAAACAGATGGATGAAGAAAAACGTGTATATTGCATATTCTGATATGCAACTACAATTCCAACTTATATATGCTTGCTTACAACCATACATTTGATAACAAAAATCTAGATATTTCCTTCCATCTCCCAAGATTAAATATAAACCATATACTAAGCATCTCATATTACATCACTAATGACATAAGCTTAAGGTAAACATAGATTAACTCAAAAAACTAAATTTGTAACTACATAGGGAAGAGGTTCAAATCCTAACACTCATCCTTGAAGCTTTTCCTACCCACTTCCAGCTTTGCTCTCAGCTCCTCAAACCTTGCTTTAGGAAGACTTTTAGTAAACATATAGCTATTTGATCATAGCTGCAGCAATGAACCAGTCTAACCTCTCCTACACTTTCAGCTTCTCTAACAAAATGGCATTTCACCTTTATATGCTTAGTTCTCCTATATTGAACAATATTTTTAGCAATTACTAATTATTGTTACAAAATATCACAGTAGCTGCAGCAAGAGGTTGGCCAACATTTATCATGATTCTTCTTAGCCATATTGCTTGATTTACAACAATATAGGCTGCAATATACTCTACATTAGCTACGGATTGAGCAACGGTTCCTTGCGTCTGAGATTGCCAAGAGAAAACTCCACTTCTTAGAGTGAATGTAAAGCGTGAAATACTCTTTATATCATCCCAAAAACCAGCCCAATCACTGTCTGAATAATTAATCAAGCTTGAATTCTCAACAGGCTTATACCAGATTCCAAACTTAATAGTTCCCTTCACATATCTTAAGACTCTTTTGGCAGCAGAAAAGTATAATTGAGTGGGATTTTGCATAAACCTTGATAATAAACTAACCAAGAACATCAAGTCAGGTCTGGTGGCTGTTAAATATAGTAAACTTCCTATCGGACTTCGAAACTGCCTTTGATTAGTCTCTTTAAACTCATCTTCCATCATTAACTTTTCATTGGGCATCAAAGGAGTTGGTACTGCCTTGTAACTAAGCATATTGAACTTTTTTTAACAAAATAGTAGCATACTTGTTTTGATATATGAAGATCCCTTCTTCATTTTGCTTAGCCTCCATCCCCAAATAATATTTCATCAATCCAAGATCTGTCATCTTAAATTTCTTCATCATCTCAGTTTTGAATGAAGATATCAAGAATTGATAAAGGGAGATAACAAGAACATCTTCATTGTTAAAAATCTTCACATATAATGTAGGCTCACTATTTCTCTTGTTAAAACCTTGATGCAGAAAGTAGGAATCTATTCCGCTGTACCAGGCTCTAGGAGCCTATTATAGGCCATACAAAGCCATTCTATGCTTCAACACTCATCTTCATTTACTTTGACTTCAAACCTAGGTGGTTGCTCAATATATAGTCTTCTTGTAAAAATCCATTTAAAAAAAAAAAACAGACTTGGCATCCATCTGGAGAACATTCTATTTGTTCTGTGCAGCAATGGCAAGAATAAATCTGACAGTATCTAGCCTTGAAACTAGTGCAAAATTTTCAGTTTAGTCCACCCCAAATTTCTTAGAATATCCCTTAGCCACAACCTTGCTTTATGCTTTTGCACTGAGCCATCTAGATTTAATTTTGTCTTATAAATCCATTTGACTCTAATTACTTCTTTGTCACCTGGTTTGTTAGCTAGTGTAACGATCTATCTCAGGTTGGCCACCCCGATACGGTGTCGTCACGTTTTGTCTTTCTTGCAATACACATATATGCAACAATATAAAAATACATCAACTAAAATTAAAAATTACATCAAATCCTCAACTCTTTTCAGATGAGATACAACATCATTCTCCTATCAAAAACAATATATAAATATTAAAAAAATGTATGAAAATATTTTATTAAAAATTTTCTTTCTTCTTTCTTATAATATCTCAGGACTTAACCATGGGACTTACTTAAGGTAATTACTCTGATATCAACTATAAACTCTGTATGTCCTGCCCGCTGCCTGAAATTTTTCAATAATGAGTGAGCTTCACAAGGTCAGTGAATTAAATTTATTAGGAATACTTGATTGTATACTTCCAATCACATCTTATAATTCAATCATTTCTAATTTATCAATATTAATCATCTATTTCTTCACATATAATAATTCAATTTTTCAAATAATCTTCCAAGATTCATTCATATATTATTTCATTTAATTCAATGATAACATTCTATTATCACTACTCATATCATAATTTCAAATCATTTATCAATTTCTTCTTAAATTAATCATCAAACATATCAATTTTTCTTCTTATATATTTAATCATCTCGAGATTATCAATTTAACGTCATTATTTACCTCGTTATAAGGTTTACAACATATAATCAGTCAATCAAATAATTTTATCATATCATCATTTCATATTTCTTTCTCATCATGTATGTCTCTTTGTGAGACTCATTTGTCTATCAATAATTTCACAATCAAAACTGATACTTTAGCTTCTCAATCAACAGTAATAAAATAACTGAATAAATAAATGCATGTGCTTAAATCATCTTTATTTCTTTCTTTATTTTTCATCATGTTATCTCATTATTTCATATTACCATCTGGGATCGTCTTCCTACATGTCGACATGTTTAAGCCAGACTAGCTGCCTTCCTGGTCTTCCCTTTATGCATATGAAGAATAACATGCAAGCAACCATACATCAAAGAATTAAATTCAACTATCTCTTTCTCAAAATTATTATTTTATTTTATACATATTAAATTGTCTCATCATATCTCATATCAAATTATCAATCATAGCTTGTCAAGAGTTTCATTTATCCTTTCATCATATATTTCTTCAACCTATTATTTCAATAACATTACTTCTCATATAATTCATACATATTAAATTTCACCTAATTGCTGATCACCAATACTTATCATAAGATCTTCATTAAAATCTATATATACTTCAGTTCTTCCATAATTCATACTTTTAAATTTTCGTACCAAATTTTGAATATTTTGTGTATTTATAAAAATTTGACTGTCTCAAATTACAACTTTCGTTATTTTTAATAGAATTTATTTTCTATTTTTGTTACAATGTTTACGAGAAATTTAATGGATGTTTGAATATTAAAGCATCTAATTTTCCAATTTTTCCCCTAAAAATGGTGCACATAAGTTTCACACATGTGATTTAATGCAGTGTTTTAAAAGGTGGACTCTAGGCATGCCCAGAGGCGAGGCGTTTTCAAAACGCCTCAAGGCGTGAAAGTAAGGGTGTTTCTACTGTTGGGCATTCGCCTTTTGCCTTGGGGCATAATTTTTGCGCCCTGGGCATACGCCCCACTAAAATGCAAATCTTAACTTAAATTTAAAGATCCGTACCTAATCCAGCCCACAAAAATTCAAATCGGATCGAGTCTACCCGCAGGTTAATAGGTATGCCCGTTAAAATTAGACATCATAAAATTTGGCTTTTTCAAAACCCATAAAAATTGGCTTTTTCAAAACCAAAATATGATGTAAAACCTATTAAAATATGCTTTGTCCAAACCCAAAAATGTTAAGCTTCCCAAACTCTTAAGCCCAATAGGCAAGAAAGTGGCAAATTTTACTTTCACCAAGTTGGCTACACTGGTACTTATAGATGATAGGATCATTTCCCAACATTTGTTTGGGCGATGTGGGATTAGGATGAGAACTTTTTTTTTTTTTTTTATTAGGATGAGAACTTGAGAAGAAAGTTCAAAGATGATAGTGATAATTGGTTTGGAGGATTGAAATGGATCTTGTGGACTTAATATTTTACTTATAGAAATATAATAATAAGCACATAAAAACATATAAATTCATTAAATGAAAAAAAAAATATATGAATTTAAGATGAGAAATATGAATTCAAGACAAGTAAAAATATGGTGTTACAAACTTACAATGGTGATATACTGATAATATGGTGTTACAATGGGATGTGTGAATCCCACATTGAAAGTTAACAACACTAATACAAGGATGATTGTCTATAAAAGGTTTCCCCTGGCCATTGGGTTTTAGATGAACTCTTGTCCTGATGAAGCTTTGATATGCTTAGGGCTAATTTAATACTATTAATTTTGCTTAATATGGTGATTTAATACTATTGACTTATCTTGAATACAATTTGTAAGTTTGTAACACCATATATATATATATATATATATATATATATATATATATAATCATCACATTATATAGAGTTAGTAATGTATTAAATCTTGATAAAAATTAATTAATTAATTAATATTATTTTATTAAAATTTTGAAACGCCCTAACATCTCGGGGCTTACGCCCCAATGCCTCGAGGCAAAACCCTTCGCCCAACGCTTTCGCCTTTGAAAACACTGATTTAATGGAAGAATTTTGTAGGAATTGACCAAAAAGAAGTTATTGCAATAATATATAAAGTTAAATATTCAATAAGCGCAAATTAAAACTTTAAGAGAATATTGAAACATTTGTAAAACCTCCGCAATGAAATTTTCCCAAATACATCATTATACAATCATTTTATGAGAGCTAATTAATGTTTTATTTTCATTGTTATTTATGATTAAGCTTTTTTCTGCCATCTAAATTTAACTATTGAGTACCACTGAATCTATGTTATACAGGACTACATCTGTCCGAAAATTATTCTCCATGTTTGACTTTCACAAAGTTTAAGAAGCCATTATAAAAGGTTTCCAATATCTAAAGCTAGCTAATCTTTCAAAACTACCCATGAGAAACTTAAGTAAGAAAGTGGAAAGAAATGGGATATAGAGCATTGTCAGATCTGTTTTTGGCGGCATTAAAGTGAAAAGTACAGTGTTGGGCATGTCCCCCAAAATAAGGCTTCAATTTTTTCCATCGGTAAAAACATTTATAGGATTTCATCTCACTTTTTATCGTTGTTTATGGCCTTCAATTGGGATGGAAACGAGGTGGGTTTGGACCGAGTACCCCTACCCCGCCACCCACACCTGCAAAAAAAAATTCACCTATACGAGCCCCTATCCCTATCGGGTATGGATACCATTTCTTCAACCCCACCCCCATCATGGGTACGGGTACCCTTCGGATAATCCACATCCATAAAATAAAATTCCCATTTGAAAAACCCCCTAAATTGGCAAATTCCCATTTGAGCTTATGATCCTATTATTTATATTGTATCATACCTATAATTCTTTTTTGTAGCTGTCAAATCTATCAAACTAAATATCCTTAGGTTTGTGGGGGGCATATCTACTCATTAGGAAAAGCTACATTATTGCTGCTACAGAAGAACCGACTGTCTATAGAGATATTACAACCCCTTGAAAATTTAACATATATATTAATTCATGTCATGAATGTACATAATAGCATAGGCCATGCCAAATTGTGGTACCAAAGCCATGTTAACCGAAGAAGGATAACAAAAGGACAAATAGAATAGAGAAAATTTTAATCATCTTTATTACTTTTCTAGCAGGAAGTTCATATGGCAATCCATGGCAAGATTTTGCACCCATTTCCGAGGATAAGGCATCCCAGATGCCATTAAAAGTAATAATAAGCCTTCCACTTATATTTAATAGCTTTTATACCAATGAAAAATGTCAAGTTTATGTTGAATGAAAAAGAGACGCATAGTATTGTCCAGCTGAAGAACATATAGAGAAACTTAAAAACTTTTAACCTTAAATCAAATAAAAAAAATTGACTAAAAGAAACATATACGGTAGTAGAGGATCCTCTATTGCAGTAGATTCTGAAAGAAAGCAAAACAATGAAATAAACAAAAAGACTGAGGGTAGAGAGGGAGAGGGAAAGGAAGACGTCGTGGAATAGGAAAGAATGAAAGCGTAGAAGCATGTGTCTAGTTGTTTAGCCAAAAAAATAAACCCTAAATCTATAAGAGAGTATATGTACTCAAGGACTAGTGGTTAAAATGTAATTGAAAAATAATATAAAAAATATATAATAAATAAATGAGTACCCACCGGGTCGGATACCACTTCATCCTTACTCATACCTGCATCAAACGGGTAATATAATATTTCACCAACCCCTGACCCACCGATGAAAAAATAGCCTCCAACCCTAGTCCATTAGGGTTGGGTTTTGCGGTTGTCCAGTGGGTATGGGTAAAATTGTCTTCCTTAGCCCTTAATCAAAAAGATGTCCTTAGTTTGGGTCCAATCAAAGACATGTTCTCTAATTTATTGCCACCATTTTTTAAGTGAGGATATTTTCTTGCCATAACTCTTTGAAAAAATCTTTTTTTTTTTTAAATGGCATTGAAAAATTCCAAACATACCAATTGACCCTTCTATCCATTTGAGAAGTTTAGAGGCGTTATATTTTAATGGGTTTTACACGTGAATGGCACACCACAGGGGTATTTCATCATTTCCTTTTAGTTCTACACAGGTAATGGGGTTTGATAGATTTCATTTCTTTCTCTCAACTTCGTCTCAATCCCATCAATCCTATATGAAATTCTTCTCAACATTGCGCAAAAACTTGACAATCAGTAATTGTATTACCTTGTTTTTTGTTTACATCCCTTAACAATCAGTATCCATGTGAAAACTTGAAGAATCACATTTTGGATTCTACGCAATGACACTTTTGATTCTGAAGGTACAATTTCTATTTATTTGCTAATTTTTGGAAGAAATCTATGTTTATTATCTGTTTAATCACTAATATGGTTTACATTGAGGTTTGTTGCCATCTACATGTTCACACCCATCAGTACAAAAACGAGGGTATGCTTCATCTGATTCATTTGCTTAATTTTTTGGAGAAGTCTCTGTATTACTGTCATTTTTTTTTATTTGTTTAAATTTGGGTGAAATCTATGTTTTTTTCCCTCTTTTGTTGTGATTCATGAATATTTATAGATATACGTTTCCTTTTCTTAATTTAAGACATATTTTAGTGGGATACTTCAACACTGGTAATGGACTTATGGCTAGATTTTTTAGTGAATATTGTATTGCATGTGGTTCTTGTATATTGGCACTTTTTTGTGCACTATTGTTGAATTGTGTGTGGTGAAGTAATGGTTTTTTTTGTGAATATTGTATGTTTTTTTTTTTTTTGGTTGTGTGGTCCATTGTTTGGTAAAGTAATGGTTTTTCAAATACTTTTGATGGACTTTTGCAGTGATGTCTACTCGGGGTTACACTTGTGTGGTTCACCACCTAGGTTATTTTGTGTTCACATCACAGAAAAAGTATTCGTTTGGGGTTATATCGTATTTTGATAAATGTGACCCAAACAAGTATTCAGAGCCCAAGATAGAAAGAATGCATTTGGATATTGGTGGTCACCTTCAATTCGTTTATAAGTTTCATTATATGTTTGGTGGAGAGGACCTGGACAATGATTTGAAAGTGTTAGATGGTGAAAATCTTGCATATGTGTACAACAAGCTATGTAATGGTAATATTAATGAAGTTCATGTGTATGTTGAGCATGATTGGGATGCTATTAAGGCTGATGATAGGATGAGTAATGCACCAAAGGTTTCTCTCCTTGAAAATGTACCTATGAGGGAGGAATGAGATAATGCAAAGATTTGGGGGGGTTTGGGAGCAGAAGATACACATAATAAGGGATGAATGGGAGTAGAATCTTCTTATGGTTTATACTAAGGCAGAAATGTGTATGTCGATAGCGATTATGAGGAAATGATAGAATACCAAATTAAGAATGGTTATAATTTGTACTTTGTGAAGAAACATTCAAGTAGAGTTCGAGTATCTTGTGTTGATGGGTGCCCATTCATCATATATGCTTCTAAGGTCAAAGGTGAACATTCTGTTGTACTAAAAACCTTTTTCTCAATACATAAATGTGTCATGATCACTAAAAGTAGGATAATTGGTGCAAAGTTTCTATCTAAAAGGTATGTTGAAAGCATTAGAAGGGGTTCAAAGATAAAGCTTAGTGACTTGCAAGACAATGTAAGGGAGGATATTGCCTTCAATATTTCTACAAGTACTGCTTACAGAAGTAAAGTGGAGGCTATTGTTAATATACAAGGGCTACATAAAGAGCAATATAAGAGACTATAGGATTATCCAGAGGAGTTAAGGAAAACAAATCCTAGGAGCATAGTTAGGATGCAAGTAGAAAAGCTTTCACTAGAAATGAAACCAACATTCAAGTCTTACTATGTATGTCTAAAACCATGTAGGGATGCATTCATAAACTTCTGTAGGCTCATTATTGGTCCAGATGCATGTCATTTGAAGGGTTCATGCCAAAGGAAATTCATAACAATAGTTGGGAATCCCAACAATAATTTGTACCCACTAGTCTATACAGTAGTTGAGGCTAAAAATAAGGAATATTAAATGTGATTTCTAGAGCTATTATTGTTTAGCATTTGAGAAGATTATAAATGAGGTTGGATATTTATATCTGACCAACAGAATTGTAGTTATTAATTCATTTGAAGTTCTTGAATAATATAATTCAATTGTATGTCATTACTATTTTCATGAATTTGTTTGTTCTAGGATTTGGTCCCCACTTTTGAAGCACTTGTCCCACATGCTGAGAATAGAGTTTATCTTATGCATATATATCGGAATCTCAAGAAATTGTACAAGGGGCAGGCAATAAAAGATTATTTATGGCAGGCAACAAATGAAACTACATTTGATTAGTGGGAGCATTAGATGGGAGAGATTAAGAATATTAATGATGGAGCCTACACTTAGTTAATAAATAGGCCAATACAACACTAGGCTTGGTATGCATTCAGCCCTAAAAGTAAGTGTGGCCTACAATTGAATAATATGAGTGAGTCTTTCAATGCTTTTATACTATAAGCTAGGGATAAACCCATTTTAACACTGTTGGATATGGTTAGGAGTAAGTTAGGGGTAAGGATAGTTGAGAACAAAGAGAGGATGATGAAGTATGGTGAACCCATTTGTCCAAACATGCAAACAATTGTAGAGAGAGCAAGGTCTGGTGTAGATATTGCACCACCTCCGCATTTGGTAGTAATAAGATTCAAGTGGCAGTTAAGAGGAAACAGTATGTGTCTGACTTAGACAATCATACTTGTACTTTTTATAGACAGGGCTTGACTGGCATATCATGTGGACATGAAGTCATTGCCATTTATTTTATGATAAAAAAAGCTTGAAGGCTTTGTGCACCCATGCTACAGAACAGAGACTTAAGTTAACTGGTATTCATCCATTGTTAAGCCAACTAGTGGCTGGATGAGCCACTTCCTCCCCCACTTAGGAGGTCACCTGGGAGATCTAAAAGAAATAAAAGAAGAAACCCTAATGAGCCAACCAACCCTTATAAGTTAAAAGGAGTAGGGGGTACATGTGGTAAGTGTGGAAATAGAGACTATAATAGCAGAACTTGCAAAGGGGAAGTTGATAGAAACAGCAAAGGTGCTAGGAGTTCAAAGCAGGTAAATAAAGTTACTTAGGTTTATTTCATATTTTTTCACATTTTTTTTTGTTAGATTGAGGCTAACTGGTACTTGCCCTTATTATTAAGGTTAATTGTGCAGGTGGACAGGAAGTACCAGTTTTGCCCTTATTATGGAAACCATGTGTGTCATTCACGTGCCTCTAAACATCACAAAACTGAGGGTCATAATAACCCAATGGTAAAACCTCAGGGATAAATTTGTCTTTTATCCTTCATTATTTTAACTTTAATTTATCAATTAAATAAGTGTTAAGCATCCCTTGCAAATTAGGATTCAAGAAAGATACATGGCGAGATGCCAATGTGCCATTTATCTTTCTTGAACCTAAACAAGAATTTTTGTGCAAAGTTGGGAGAACGTTCAATTAACATAATTAGAAAATCTTAGTTGTTGAGAAAATCACCTCAAGAATTCTCAGGCTGTGATGTTTCCCAAACACCCTAGAATGATTTGTACAAACAGAAATAGGAATCAAACCAATCAAAGAAAGAACATAAGCAATTGTTATCGAGGTTCGGCAATGTGCCTACGTCCCCGTGAGCTCCTCCGAGCTCTCTGCATTAAATCAATGAAGTTCTTACAATTACAGCAACACCTCTTGTTCATGAAGAACAAAAGAAGAGAAAAAGAAAGTGATAAGAACTAAGTGTTTCCCTAGAATTTTCCCCAAGAAAATTCCAATTACAAAGCCCTTGAATCCCCAATCTAGACTATTCTCTCTTTAAACAACCAACTTCTCTTGAAAGAGTCTCTCTTGTGTTTTGTGTCTTTGCACTCTCACACTTGATGCTCACATGTTCTGATCTACTTTGATTGCTCCTAGATAACCCTTTATATAGGGCAATGACCACCTCATCCAATCTTTGAGATCAATCTCAACCCTTAGATCTCAAGAACCAAAGACCCATGGCTCTCTAAGAGTCTAAGTGAACCTGTGCGTTTTAACCAAGTCCCATGCACCATCTCAAAGTGCTGATTAATTGGTGTCAGGTGTGCTTCGTGCTGAGGCTTGGAACAGGGTGTATCGCGGCTCAGAAGTGGGGAAATTTGTTGCCTTGCTGGTGGCCGCGGCACGACCTGGAGGGGAGGAGCTTCTAGACTTGCTGGAGGCCGCGGTGCCCAAGGCTGGGCCGCGGCTCACAACCATGCCTAATGCTGACCATTTTCACTTGTTTAATTCTTTGACAAATCCCAACAAACTCTACCTTTGTCTAAGTAATTAAACTTGAACCCATTGTGTAGAGAACTCAGGATCCAAACTCAGCTTGAGTCATCATATCAACCGACTCCAATCCTAAGAAGTCCAAGGCAATGATTGAACTTTCTTAGAGGTAGAACTTTAGTACCTAAATCTGCAGGATTTTCTTCCCTGGCCACTTTGTCCGCATGAATGCATCATTCCATAACATTTTCCCGCTCATGGAATACCTGATTCTTACACAAATGCAATGCACTTTGGCTATCTGAATGCACCACCACCTGCTCTTTTAGGACCTTCAAATCTTCTAACAACCCTTTGCACCACATAGCCTCCTTTATAGCTTCTGTAGCTGCTATGTACTTTGCCTCGGTTGTTGAGAGTGCTACTACCGGATGCAACTGAGCCTTCAAGTACCTCAGCAACCACTTCATCCCTAGCCAAAGCTCCTTTTCGGGATTACTCACAAATCTGCTGAGAACACTAATTGCCTGAGAAATGTCGGGTTTAGCGCTTACCATCATGAATATGACTGATCCAACCGTACTAGAGTAAGGGATCTTTTCCATTTCCTACTTCTCCTCATCCGTTCTAGGACATTGCTCACTGGAGAACTTGAAATGACCAACAAGGAGAATCTTTACTGGTTTACTAACTTCCATAGATACCATCTTTTCTATGTAGGAAGACTGAGAAACCTTCAACCTGTTTCTATCCTTTTTCCCAGATAATTCTTATCTCAAGGATCTTTTGTGCAAGGCCAAGATCCTTTCTCTCGAACTTCAAACTGAGTTGAGACTTCAACCTTTCTATCCTCTCCCTGTTGTTACCAACCAATAGCATATCATCGACATAGATGAGGATGTTCACCATTTCCTCCACCTTGTGACCCGGTGAGAAAATTTTTGTGAAATCTATGTCTTCTCTTTGTGTGAACCCTTTTGCCACCAGCCTAGCCTTATACCGGACTTTATCCCCTGGAGGGTTCCCTTCTTTGACCTTGTAAATCCATTTACAATCCACAACTCTCTGTTTTCTTGGAATGTGCACCAATTCCCAAGAGTTGTTCTTCCTCAAAGAATACATTTCTTCCTCTATGACTAGCTTCCATCTTGACGAATTCTTACATCCCATGGCATCCATGTAAGTTTCTGGTTCAACCTCTCCTTCTAAATAAGTAGTTGCTACATTAGCATCGGCAAAACCATATCTTAAAGGTGGTCTGACCACCCTCCTTTCAAGATCCCTTGTGAGCTGATAGTCATTCTGACTTGCTGCATCATCCCCTTCTAGTTCAGCCTCCTCATGAGTGTCCTGAGCTTGGCCTTCATCAATGGACTCTACCTGGTCTGAACCATCTTGCCTTCCTTGCTCTATCTGAACTGAATTTTCTTTGATGCTATGCTCCACAAATACCGGGCTGGTTTGCCCACTATTCCCTGCAGAGTTAGTCTTCTCCAAATAGGGAAATAAATGCTCATTAAAAATGACATCCTTACTTATTATGAGTTTAGTTCTTTTTTGCTCTAAAGACCACAACCTATACCCCTTAACCCCTTCCCCATATCATAGAAACACACATTTTCTAAACCTTAGGCTAAGTTTATCATCCTTTTGATGTGCAAACGCAGTACATCCAAAAGTCCTAAGATTGTTTAATTCAGGGGGTTTTCCACTCCACATCTCCTCGGGAGTCTTAAGGTCCACAACCTTAGAGGGCGATCTATTAACCTTTCCACACCACAAATTTATTCAAAGCATCTGATTTATTTTTAAGCAAATAAACTCAAACCTTTCTAGAATAATCATCAGTTAAAGAAAGAAAGTAAAGATTACCTCCTTGTGTTGGTGTTCATGCTAGTCCCCAAAGATCCGCATGAATGTAGTCAAGAATGCCCTTAGACTTGTGCACTCCAGTGTTGAAGCTAACCTGATGTTGTTTCCCAAGAACACAACATTCGCAGAAATCAAGTTTCTCTACTTTGTCACCATTAAGTAGACCGTTCTTACTGAGAACTTGCAGGCCCTTTTCGCTCATATGTCACAAGCGATTGTGCCAAAGGGCTGCCTTATTTATCTCAACCGTCAAGCTTGCTGCTTGATCCTTGATGTTCATGTCTCTGATCATCTTATAGAGACCATCCTTCATTGTTGCTTTAATCACTATCAAAGATCCCTTGGTTACCTTGATCTTTCCTCCCTATACTTTGTATGTGTATCCCGTGGAATCTAGCTACCCCAATGAGATCAAATTTCTTCTCAAATTCGGAAGATGTCTCACATTCCGCACCAGCCTTGTGACTCCATCAAACATCCTCAATTGGATGTCTCCCATCTATTTCACTTGGCAAGAAGTGTCATTCCCCAAGAAAACCTTTCCATCATTGGTTTCTTTGAAATTCTTGAACCAATCCTGGTGAGGGCACATGTGATAAGTGTACCCGAAATCCAAGATCCATTTCTCGCTGCCTTCTTGCCCCTTGCTCACATTTGAGTACACAACAAGAACATCATCATCCTGCTGTTCTCCCTTGGCAACTGAAGCCTCTACATCATTGGTATGACTTCTTCCTCTCTCATCCCTCATCATCTTCTCGCAATATTTCTTGAAATGACCCTCCTTATGGCAGTAGTAGCATCTCTTTCCTCCAAATCTCGGTTTAGAGTGCGCTCTTACATAGCTTTGTCTTTTACCTTGTGGTTTGTCTTGGTAGTAGCCATGTATGTTCCTGCCATACCGAGTTGCTGGCCTTCCTCTAACGAACAACCCTTCTCCACTCGATCCTTCCCTCATCTTGGCTTGGAAATCGTGAGCCCTTATAGCATTGATCACAATTTCTATGGTTAGTGTATCTCTTTCATATTCAATAGCATTAATCAAACTTTCAAAACAATCAGGAAGAGAATTTAACAAAATAACAGCCAATTGATCATCCGAGAATATTATACTACAACTAGTCAAATCTTGAACTAGTTTATTAAACACATCAAGATTATCTTGCAACTCTTTATTAGGATCCATTTTAAAAGCAAAGATTCATTTAAGAAGATAAATCTTATTAGGGAAAGTCTTGGTAAGAAATAACTCATCTAGTTTCTTCCAAATGACAGTTGGATCTTCCGAGTCTCCGCACTCCCTTGTAGCACTATCCGACATGTGCAGAAAGAGGGTGCTGTACACCATCTTCTTCATCTCATTCCGTCAGAGCTTCGTGATACTTGCTGGAAAATTATCATCTTCTCCAATAGCCAAGTCCACATTTTGTTGCATAAGAACCGCCTTGATCTTCCGCTTCCAAAGGGCAAAGTCCCCATTTCCATCAAACTTCTCAACAATGAAGTTTGAACCCATCTTGCGGAGAAAATCCCAAGATTTATGCAGCACCCACAATTGTTTTCCCAAACTTCTAAATCTCAAGAACACGATCAAATCTTGATCCCAATACCGTTCTTGAATCCCTCAAGAACCTGATCAGATCTTGATCTCAGTACCGTTCTTGAATCTCCCAAGAAGTTTCCTTTGATTCTTGGAGCCTTGCTCCGATACCCCCTACTCTGATACCCGCTGTTGTAGCTCTGATACTACCGTTGTTGAACCACAGCTCTGATATCACTGTTGTTGAACCATAGCTCTGATACCACTGTTGAGAAAATCACCTCAAGATTTCCCATATTGTGATCTTTCCCAAACATCCAAATCTAGAATGATTTGTAAAAACAGAAACAAGAATCAAACCAATCAAAGAAAGAACACAAGCAATTGTTATCGAGGTTCGGCAATGTGCCTACGTCCCCGTGAGCTCTTCCGAGCTCTCTACACTAAATCAATAGAGTTCTTACAATTACAGCAACACCTCTTCAAGAACCCTCTTGTTCTTGAAGAACGAAAGAAGAGAAAAAGAAAGTGATAAGAACTAAGTGTTTCCTTGGAATTTTCTTTAGAAAATTCTAATTATAAAGCACTTGAATCCCCAATCTAGACTACTCTCTCTCTAAACAACTAACCTCTTTTGAATGAGTCTCTCTTCTGTTTTGTGTCTTTGCACTCTCACACTTGATGCTCAAATGTTCTGATCTGCTTTGATTGCTCCTAGATAACCTTTAAATAGAGCAATGACCACCTCATCCAATCTTTGAGATCAATCTCAACCCTTAGATCTCAAGAACCAAAGACTCATGGCTCTCTAAGAGTCTAAGTGAACCTGTGCGTTTTAACCAAGTCTCACGCACTATCTCAAAGTGCTTATTAATTGGTGTCAGGTGTGCTGCGGCTCAGAAGTGGGGAAACTTGCTGCCTTGCTTGAGGCCGCGGCGCGGATGGGCTGGGCCGCGATACTACCTGGAGGGGAGGAGCTTCCGAACTTGCTGGAGGCCACGGTGCACAGCCATACCTGATGCTGACCATTTTCACTTTTAATTCTTTGACAAATCCCAATAGTAGTAGTATATTACTATATTAGTATATGGTGCAATTGGCTGCTCTGTTGTCTAAAGCCAATATGTTTTGAAAACGCTGCAAGTTTTATGTCATTGTTCTCTATCATTCAGAGGCTAGTTGTGAGTTGTCATCATTCGTCCGTAACAAATGCTTGCATCTCTGACTTAACCAAAACATCATATTAGCAAAGGGAGATTGAAAGCATATAATATTTCCTTTATAAAAGACTTTCTGCACCTATCAACGTCAATAGTCAATAGTCAATAGTCAATAGTCAATACAGACGAATAATCAACACCAAATTATTTGTCTAATTGTGGAAGTCATCCAAGCATTTTTGTTTTTCAAATAAGTGAGAAAAGCCACCGCCATCACTGTTAACCAAGTTTTCCAAATCTTTTCTGCAAATCCTGCCCCACCAAATGGGTAGCATAGGAAGATGCCTTGTCGTTCTCAGTTTTTCCTGCTTTATTCTCTTTTCGTCTTGTGAAACAAACACAATAATCCAAGGCCAGAACCTGAAAGATGGGCAGGAATAGGTTTCAGCTTTCAAGATATTCAAGTTGGGATTCTTCAGTCCTGCCAATTCAAGGAACCGTTACCTGGGAATATGGTATAATATTTATCTTCGTGATCGTATTAGTTATCATGATCGTCGTGACAGGCCAGTTTGGGTTGCCAATAGAAACAACCCAATCTTTGACCTTTCTGGAACTCTTACAATTGATGCTCACGGTAACTTTAAAATCTCAAACAGAAACAGAAATCCCACGGAATTAAGCTCCATTCAGGCAGCCAGTAACACGAGTGCTACTCTACTGGATTCCGCCAATTTTATCCTAAGGGAACTGAAATCAGATGGATCTGTAAAGCGCGTCTTGTGGCAAAGCTTTGACTATCGAACGGATACGCTTCTCCCAGGGATGAAACTAGGAATCAACCTCAAAACTGGGCAAAGAAGGACATTAACGTCATGGCTAGATGATGACTTACCAGCCTCAGGGTCTTTTTCTTTTGGCATGGACCCCAATGTTACTAATCAATTGGTCATTTGGTGGCGAGGGAACGTGTACTGGACTAGTGGGCTTTGGTTCAATGGGCGTTTTTTAATGTTGGATAACTACTACGAGTTTAACTACGTTTCAAATGAGAATGAAAAATTCTTCAACTATTCTGCATATATGTTTCCCGCGTTAATGATTGATCATTCTGGCAAGCTTTGGGTTTTAGGCTTGAATGAGGAGAAAACATTAGTTGATTGTTTCCATTCATATGGAAGTGATTGTAATTGGAAGGGGTGTGTTGAGCCCAATTTTACCATACCTATTCCCGTAAGAAATAGGGTACGATGTCCAGAGACGGATTCAAGTTCAATGAGAGCAAGAAGCTAAGTCCCTTTGATTGTTAGGCTAAATGCTTGAAAAATTGTTCCTGTGTCGCCTATTCTTCCATAAATGAGGATGGTACTGGCTGTGAGATCTGGAGCAGCACCAAATGCTTTAGAAAGTCTTTTTCTCATCACTCGCGAAATATATTGTTCTAACATTGCTTTTTCACCTGTAAGGTTGGCGTAGCTTTAAAATAGTGGTATTTTGCATTTGCAGATACAGAGAAAAGGGGGATACGGTTCGTCATTGCGACAACAGGAAGAGTATTATTTCTAATATTTAACTGATCATTTGTTAATTTTCTATTTGTGTAGTAATCCCCATTTTCCGCTCGTCATTCAAGTGTGTACATACAGAACTTAGATCAAGAGGTAATATTCCATAACAATTTAGAAACGCATGTTAAAATGTTTTCAAATATTTATTTAATGAGTGATCACTTCCTCTTTGTTTAGTCATCCTCATGTTCTACTCCTCACTCGAATTCGTACGGGCAAAACTTAGATTGATAGGTAATCTCCCACAACAAAGTGAATAATATGAATTTTATGAACCATCACTTTCCCCATCTCACCTTTCTTGCACGATTAATAGGGAGCACTCTGACAGACCAGGACATATTATTGCGTGAATTAGGAATAGACACAAAATATAAGCGCAATAGACAGGGAAAGAAGAATCAGAAATTGCTGTTTTTCAGCTTTGAAAGCTTAGCATCTGCCACAGACAATTTCGCAACTACAAATAAGCTTGGAGAAGGTGGTTTTGGAACTGTCTATAAGGTGTATATATACTTCAGAAGCTTTTTAGCAAAGATGATTCGAAAACTTGCTACCCATTAAGAAATAGTTCATGACCGATCAGCCAAATTTTCAGGGGAAATTACCTGATGGCCAAGAAGTAGCGATAAAAAGGCTTTCAAAAACTTCTCGACAATGACTAGTGGAGTTGAAGAATGAAGCTATACTGATTGCCAAACTGCAACATACTAATCTTATTAGTCTTGTAGGTTGCTGCATTGCAAAAGAAGAGAAGATATTAATTTACGAGTACATGCCTAACAAAAGCCTGGACTTCTTCCTCTTTGGTTAGCAAAGGAAAACAATATCATTTTTTTTGTTAATTATCTTTCTTCCAAGATTTTTCGGTTGTTACTTTGTTGACTTATATTCTACAAATTGACAGATCCTTTGAAGAATATACTAGATTGGAATATACGTTGCGATATCATTGAAGGGATCATTCAAGGGCTTCTTTACCTTCACAAATACTCAAGAGTGAGAGTAATTCACAGAGACTTAAAAGCGAGCAACATTTTACTTGATGAAGAGATGAATCCAAAAATATCAGATTTTGGCATGGCTCGAATATTTGGAGTGAACGAATCTAAAGCAAACACAAACAGGCCTGTTGGCAAATAGTGAGTTCAAAGCACATCTTCAACCAAGCATTAGTTTTTGCCTTCAAATGTTAAAAAAAAGTTTCTTTTGACGATTCGTGCGGTGGCTATATGTCCCTGGAGTATGCAATTGAAGGCACCTTCTCAACAAAGTCTGATGTTTTTAGCTTCGGAGTTTTGCTGCTGGAGATTGTTAGTGGCAGGAAGAACAATAGTTTCCGTCATTCTGATGGCCCTCTTAGTCTTATAGGATTTGTAAGCTTTGCCTATCCCTTTTGTCTCTCTTTCTATGAGCATGATTGTTGGTTATTGTTTTATGATAACAAGTGCAAATGTTCATTTCAGGCATGGGAAATGTGGAGAGCAGACAGAGATGTTAGAATTTAACAGAGTAAAGAGATGTGAGATCTGAAGAGAGTAAAGAGATTGTACAAATGCTTACTTGAGTTCTTATTATTGAGAATACAATTAAGAATATATATAGGTTGTTAAAGGAAAAAAGACATTCCTTAAAACAATGAAGGAAACATGGCCTAAAGTAAGCCTTAAAACAAGGAAAGAAACATGGCCTAAAGTAAGCCTTAAAACAATGAAGAAAACATGGCCTTAAGTAAGCCTTAAAACAAAGATGAATATATGGCAAGTGTGGGTGAAGTGGAATAGTTAGTGACCCTAATTAAAGAAAAAAATATGGACTTTGCCATTCATTGACAGCCCCCCTCAAATTGATGCAGATTGATCAATAAGCATCAATTTGATACTTAAGAAGCAATGTCGATGGCGAGTGAGCGCTTTGGTGAAGATATCAGCAATTTGTAGGTTAGTGGAAATATGTGGAAGAGTGATAACACAAGCTTCAAATGCTTCGCGGATAGAGTGACAGTCGACTTCAATTGCGCTCATGATAGACAGGATTGGCCGTGATCTGAATAGCACTTGTATTATCAGCATGTAGAGGTGTAGGATCAGTTGCAGAAAAATCTAGCTCAGTAAGCAAACCTCGAAGCCAAATAATTTCGGAACAAGCAAGAGACATCACCCGATACTCAGATTCTGTAGATGACTTAGAAACTCTGTCTTGCTTCTTACTCTTCCATGAGATCAATGCATCACCTAAGAACACACACCAACCAGTAATGGAGCGGCGTGTATCAGCACAACCAGCCCAATCAGCGTCGCTATAAGCAGTAAGTCGAGGAGAATTGCCTGCAGGAAAGAATAAGCCACGGGCAGAAGTGCCCTGAACATAGCGTATGATCCTACAGACAGCAACCAAATGAAGGTGACGAGGGGTCTGAAGACACTGGCTGACTTGTTGTACTGCAAAGGAAATGTTCGGTCTAGTAATGGTGAGGTAGACAAGACTGCCCACCAACTTTCGGTATAAACTAGGATCAGCAAGTAAATCACTATCCTCTTTGCGAAGCTTGACATTCAATTTCATGGGAGTATCAACAGAAGTGGCCTCTTGTAGGCCAGTTGTAGCCACCAGGTCACTAGCATACTTATGTTGATTGAGTGAAATACCCGACGAACTACGATGCAACTCAAGACCGAGAAAATATGTAAGAGACCCAAGATCTTTCATATGAAAGGACTCGGAGAGATGGGTCTTGAGCTGGCCAAGTAAAACAGAATCGGAACCAGTAATCATAATATCATCAACATAAACTAAAAGAACAACAATACCCATGTCTGATTTTCGAAGAAACAAGGAAGTGTCATACTTGCTCTGCTTGAATGAGAATTGTAATAAATTAGTTCGAAATTTATCAAACCAAGCCCTTGGAGCTTGTTTGAGACTATAAAGGGAGCGACGAAGCTTACACACATGTGAGTTTGGAGAAAGAAACAATCCCGGGGGTGGCTTCATATAAATACACTCTTTAAGATCCCCATGAAGAAAAGCATTCTTGACATCCATCTGATGTAGTGGCCAAGCATTGGAAGCAGCAAGAGCTAGAATCGTACGAACAGTGGTCATCTTAGCCACAGGAGCAAAGGTTTCTTCATAATTAACACCATATTCCTGTTTATTTCCAAGTGCAACAAGTTGAGCTTTACAACAATCCAAACTTCCATCAGATCGAACCTTGACTGAGTAAACCCATTTGCAACCCAGGGGGACTATAATGGAAGGACAAGGTGTAATGTCCCAGGTGTGATTGGCCTCTAAAGCAGCAATTTCTTCTTGCATAGCTTGTCGCCAACAATCATGCTTGACAGCATGTGAGTAGAATATGGGAATATCAAAATTGGAAAATGCAGCAGTAAGAGCAGAAGCAAACCAGCCATATCTATCTGGAGGTAAAGATATTCGAGAAGAGCGACGTACCAAGTGTTTTGAAGGTGCTGCAACTGACTAGAGCATGGTAGGATCAGATATCGGTTGAGCCATCAAAAGAGACTGTGGGCGGGAGCGTCTCGTATATACAATACCTGGTTTAAAGCGAGAGCTGACTTGATGAAGATCTGAAAATTGTTGCTCAAAGGAGGGGAGGACCACCGTAAAAGAAGAGGGCTCAGAGGACACAGGAAAGAAATGTTGATTTTCAAAGAAAATAATATTCCTAGAAATACATGTACGATGTAAGGTAGGATCATAGCAAACAAATCCCTTTTGACACATATTATATCCCAAGAATGCACATCTAAGAAATTGAGCAGATAATTTATGTCGCTCATGGGGAGGTAAATGGACAAAACATACACAACCAAAGATACGGAGATTATCATAACTAGGTTTTTTAGCAAACAAGCGGAAATAGGGAGACTCCATGTGTAAGATTTGGGAAGGTAAACGATTAATCAAGTGAGTAGTAGTTTTCAAAGCCTCGACCCAGAACATTGATGGAATAGATGATTCTAACAAGAGAATACGTACCATATCAAGAAGATGACGATTTTTGCGTTCGGCTACTCCATTCTGTTGGGGAGTAGCAGGACATGAACGTTGATGAATAATACCTTTAGAAGCCAAGAATTCCTGAAACACAGTAGACAAATATTCACCACCAGAATCTGTGCGTAATGTCTTAATAGTCGCAAAAAATTGATTGTCAACATACACTAAAAAATTAGTGAAAGTACGAAAAACCTCAGATTTAGAGCGAAGAAAATAAACCCAAGTGAATCTGTTATAATCATCAATGAAAGTCACATAATATTTAAATTTTTCATGTGAACTAACGGGGGAAGGTCCCCAAACATCACTATGGATAAGATCAAAGCAGTGAGAAGCTCTACTAGTATGTAAAGGAAAGGGAAGAATTTTGCTTTTACCAAGTTTGCAAGAATCACACTTAAGAGATAAAGAAGAACGTTCTTCATTATCAAGAAAATCATAGTGCAATACATGAGATAAGATCTGAGTATTGGGATGGCCTAAACGACGATGCCACACTATACTCAGATTTGGAACATCATTGCAAGCAAGAGACTTAATAGACAAAACTGGAGAAATTGTTGGGATAGATAAAAATAGTAGAAACAAGCACCCCACTTTAGGTCCCTTCGCGATCAGCTCTTCCATTACCTGGTCCTGTACAACACAACCATCACCAGAAAAGTTAACAACACAATTGTTATCAACAAATTGACCAACAGAAATAAGATTCATGGAAAGTTGAGGAGCAAGAAACACATCAGCGAATTTAGAAGAGGCATCTCCGACAGCAGCGATTGGTAAAAAACTGTCATTGGCAGTCTGAATGGCAGATAGACCAACATAGGGTCGAACATGACACAGAGCGGTAGGAGTATTCGTCATGTGATTAGAGGCCCCTGAGTCTACGTACCAGAGTTTGGTAGAATTTTTACCTTGAAACCCTATTGCAGATAATGCTGAAATTAGCATCTGTTGCACCATTTCGGGTGTACAGTAATTCGCTGCAGGAGGTGCCGGAACTGGGGAGGCACTGGAAGAAGAGCCAGGAGCTGCGGAGGGTACAATAACAGAAGTCTGAAATACTTGAGCCTGACGATTCTGTGGGCGGAGACGACATTCTTTGATAATGTGACCCTTCTTCTTACAATAAGAGCAGTATTTCTTGGGACAATTGGCAACAATATGCCCATATTCCTTACAGCAAAAAACACTGCAAGTTTTTAGAATGCATAGACGGTCCGCGTCCTTGGGCAGCATAAGCAACAGTTCCTGGACTACCATAAGATTGCTCCAGAGTGGCTTGAGTACTAAGACGTTGTTCTTCACGAAGTAACTCACCAAAACAAACATTAAGAGAAGGAACAGGAGATCTATTCAGCAGAGAGGAGCAAATAGATTCATATTCCGGGCGTAGTTTCATGAGAAATTGATCACGCTATCTAGTCTCGTGGAGTTGCTGAATAGTCGAAAGAGTGGCAATAGGAACAACCATTGTAACAAGATTAGTATAGTCCGTCCAAAGAATCAGAAAGGCCAAGTAATAGTCTTGGATGGAAAGACTGCCATGTTGAAAGGTGGCAATTGCATGCTCTAACTAAAAGCGATAAACATCATTATCTTGATGATAAACCTTCTTCAGATAAGTCCACATAGATTGAGCAGAGTGATGAATACGCAAGTTGGTAACAATATGTGGCTCCACCGAACCAAGAAGCCAAGACATGATCCGAGCATCAAGCACAGTCTAAAAAGGAGAAGACCAGACATCCTTCGATTGGTCTGTATTGGATATTTGTGCGACATCCGTGCCATCGATATGGCCCCAAAGTTCTTTTCCCTTGAGGAAAATTTCAAACTGAAAGGCCCATGTAGAGTAATTTTTGTACGTAAATTTGACACACATAGGTGCAGAGTCCATTGCAAATAAGTGCAAAAAAAATAGTCCGACCAAAAAAATGCCGAAACCACCCAAAGCAGAAAAAAAACAAACTGCCAAAGAGATCTGAGAACAAAAAAAAACACCGAGAAATCTGAGACCCAAAGCCACAAAACACCTCTCTGAAAATAGAGGATGTCGTGAATGCCAAAACAGTTCAAACAAAAAAAATAAGAGGTGCCGACAACACCAACCCAGAAAGAGAAGACCGAAAAACGACAAAAAAAACTTTCACGTCGGGTTCACCGAGAACAACACAGAACACGCTGAAACACGAAACCGAGAAAAATTACAAACGAAAGAAGAACCTAAGCAACCGGCTCTGATACCATGTTAGAATTTAAGAGAGTAAAGAGATGTGAGATCTGAAGAGAGTAAAGAGATTGTACAAATGCTTACTTGAGTTCTTATTATTGAGAATACAATTTAAGAGTATATATAGGTTGTTAAAGGAAAAAGACATTCCTTAAAACAAGGAAGGAAACATGGCCTAAAGTAAGCCTTAAAACAAAGATGAATATATAGCAAGTGTGGGTGAAGTGGAATAGTTAGTGACCCTAATTAAAGAAAAGAATATGGACTTTTCCATCCATTGACAAGAGATTCAGAGCTAATCGATCCAGCATTAGGTGACTCGTATGAAAATGTTAAAGTGATGAGATGCATTCATGTCGGTCTCTTATATGTACAAGACAAGCCAATTGATGGACCCTCTATGTTAGATGTTTTATCCATGATATATAATGAAGGTAATGTATTACCTTCACCAAAGCAGCCAGCATTTTACAATGGGAGGAGGGAATTGTTAGAAAAGAGCCTGCACACCGCAAACCATAAGACAATTCATTGAATAGTGCATCAATTACAGAGATGGAGGCCAGGTGAATCGGAAATGAGCATTAAAGGCCTGACTTATGTTGGATTTATTTATCTACCTCTTTGTCAATGAAAATGAACTTCTTTTCTTGCTTTCTTTCTAAAGCATTTGCGGTCATGAATCCATCGACAGATTTAAATTATTAGAATTTTTCCTTTAGCCAAGTCCTGGAATAATATGCCACTGCTGACATCAACAAATTTGGTTGCTTCATTAACCACTGATTAGTACTCACAGTTGAAATCACCAAGCTATCACTTGCACCAAGTTTGGTTACAAGAGAGGTTCAACCATGAAAAGCATAATGATTCCTGGCCATGCAGTAAAATCGAAACATTGTCTATTTATTAACATGGCCTGTTTGGTTCATGATATTGGATTGGGATTAGGTGGGACTGAATTAACTTAATCCCACATTAATCTTTACTCTCATGTTTGGTTAGCAATTGGAATGGAATTAAGTTAATTTTAACTACTCCCTAATCCCACAAAATCTGTCATACCTTCCCCGTGGGATAGATTTTGTGGGATTAGGGATTAGATGTGATTAAATTTTATGGACATCTATACCCTCTTCACTTGTCCTCTTCTTTTCTCTTAAACCCTAAATAATTGAAAATTTGCCTAACCCTATCTCTTCTCACCTCAGCCACCCAACTATCGTCACTGCCACCCTACATCATCCTGCTGCCAGCATCGGCACTATGTCTCCTCCTGTTGCCATCGAAACCACCCTATCATATCTTTCAACTACCAAAACAACCCTCATCCCCATCGAACCACCTATTTCTATCGCTGCCAATGCAAACTTCCCACCTACTGCAGCCACCAACGTACATCTCCAAGTTGTCGTGGCCACCTTTCATTCACTACTACTGCCCACCTGTTCTATAATGCCACCATCACCTCCTCTCTCTCCTCCCTTACTGTTGCATCACTCCTGCCATAACACCAATCCCTCCCTGCTATAGCCGTAAATTCCTATCTCTCCCCCACCACACCAGCCGCCCTAACCCTACACTATATTCTCTCATTCCTTTACCAACCACCTACCCCTATTCTCCCGCCAATACAAACCACCTTCTCCCAGCCACAAAACCAACCCTATCTCTGTTGCCCACCATCATATCCTCCACCTCATAAAATCAACTTGTCCACTTTCTTATGCCCACTACACCTCCACCTACTTTTCCAAACCTACCCCTATTCTTTGCTCTTAGTATCACCCACCTAGTGAGTCTAAAATTAGATGACACCAATTATATCTTTTAGTGGTCTCAATTTTTACCGGTTCTCATCAGTTATGACCTACTTGGCTATGTTGATGGTTCCTCTCCCTGTCCCTCACATCTAGCCTTAACTAGTGATGGTCAAAATGTTCTCAATCCTACCTACACCACTTGGGTTAGAACTAATCAATGCCTCATATCTTGGATTAATGTTACTCTCACCTCTAACATCTTGTAAGATGTCCATGATCTATATACTTCCCAGCATGTCTGGATTGCCTTGAAAAATCAGTACCTCGATCGGTCTATCGGGGTCTTAGTCGAGGCCATGGATGCAATATTGGTCGTGGTGACTACACTCAGCATGGTTCAAGCACTAATCCATCCTCTAATTATTCTTCTATATTTAATCGCTCTGCTGGTACTTCCTCTTTCAGTTGTGACAGTCTATTGGGACCACATTCCGGATCCTCTTCTACGTTATGTCAGATTTGTCACATCACAGGTCACTTTGCCCTCAATTGTCCACACCATTTCAATCATGATGTTATCTCTCATTATTTTCCCAAATCATTTACTACTATGTCTCTTGGTGAGCTTAATGCCGCCCAGTGATACCCTGATACAGCCACCTTCGCTCGCATGACTTCTTAGTCAGGTATACTTACTAACCTTATACCTTATTTTGGTAAAACTAAAATTTTGATTGGTAATGGACAATTACTTGATATTAATAATGTTGGTTCTACTTTCTTACACACATCCACTAAACCTCTTCGCCTTAACAATGTCTTACGTGTACCACAATTATCTCGCAACTTACTTTCTGTAAAACGTTTATGTTCTGATAACAATTGTTCAACTACCTTTGATGTCTCTCATTTTGTTATTAAGGACAAGAGTACAGGAAAAACTCTTTTCAAATCCTCTAGTGATAGTAATTTATACTCTCTTCCACTCGATTAGGTCACTACATCTGTTCTAGTGCTAGTCTCTTGTCAAGTCTCTGGTGATGTTTGGCATCGTAAGCTAGGTCATTTAGGTATCTGTTTTACAAACTCATAAGAATATTTCTCTGTCTTCTAAATATTCTGGTTTTTTTCTAAGTGTCAGTTAGGCAAGTCTAAACATTTACCTTTTGATTCTGTTGAGCATTGTATTGCACAACCATTTGCTTTAACATATTATGATATTTAACAATCTCCTATTTTATCCAATTTAGGTTATCATTATTACGTTAGTTTTGTGGATGATTTTTCTCAATATTCTTGGATTTTTCCTATGCATAAGAAATCTGAAGTTTCTCAACACTTCTGTACCTTTAAAACTCTCGTTAAAAATTAGTTTCCACCAAAATAAAAAAAAATTCAAAGTGATGGAGGAAAATAATTTGACCAAACATCTTTCAAACAATTTTTTGCTCATCTTGGTATTTCTTTTCATATATCTTGCCAAACTCTATGTAGTTATTCAAATATGAACAAATTCTCTTAATGTTTTATAGAAAAATAGCCAAGACGATGGCAAAGAATTGATGGCATGCAAAACTAAAATGACGTGGTATTAAACAAATTCAAAAAATTAATGACGTGGAGTCATCTCACTCTTGTTAACATAGGTGAACACATCGAATAATCCTAAAATCTCTCTATTATTCCCGCACAAACGACTTCAAAGCAATGAACTTCACAAAATAGCACCCAATAATATCAATAAATTTTCAAAACCTATCACAAGTATTTTCTATCATTCATCGTCACCAAAACTATCGCGCTATAAATTTTTATATACCAACAAGTCATTGGGAGATATAACCAATGTAAGTAATTTCCAAGAACAATAGTTGATTCCATAGTACATGACAAATAATTGAATTATTTCAAAAATAGTTCCTTTTAGGAACCTACTAGAATAGGTGCTGGTTACTTACTTGACACGTGATGTCCAAATAATCACTACTAAAGTTCCAAGAATTTAAGCACATAAAATTTACTAAAGTTCAAATAAAATCAAAAGATAGCACATGTCTTATGAACATGCCTAGGTTCTCTACCGGTTGTCTTAGAGTCTTAACAATGGCTAACTCATAATCTGAACAACCAATTACATCTAATTTAATTTAAGAAATAGCAAAACGGAACTGGAAATAAATCTTTATCATAATAGCCAATTGACATAATATGCACTAGTCAAGTACTCTCAAACCGACTTGGATAGAGAGGCTAAACTACCCATCTTATTTTATGTTTGTTGTTTAAAACGACGATGCCTTTTCAATTACCCAACTATTTATTTATTTATTTTGCATCTACGATTCTTGAATCTTATTCTATATAAAACCCACCAAAATTTCAATTCATAAAACCCAATCAATATACATTACTATACTACTAACTACTAAATTAATTCACGAAAAGATGAGTAGAAAACCTACATCAAATTCATAACACCCTCAACCGCAACCCACCTTCTCGTCTCTCAGCCACCAAAAATCAAAAATTTTCTCCTAATTCTATACTAGCTACTCTTTCTAAAACTAAAACCCTAGTTGACGGCAATAAGGCTACCAAGCCCACAATTATGGGTTTGGACCAAATCTTCATTTTCATATTTATTCATTTGCATGTACATGTATTTTTTTTTCTCATTTTATTTATTTATAGTTTTCATATTAGAATTAAAGAGATATGGTTATATGCACATTTAACAACAATAGACGTGAAATAAAAATTTTATCATCAATAGATAAAATAAAATTTTCGGAGTATAACATGCTACCACTTTAAAAATTGTCATCAGTAGTTTATTCCTTTTGTGGATAGAACATTGTTGACCCGTATTTGATTTTAATAATGACAAAACACTACTCTAATTGCACTAACATTTTTATCTAAGTGTTTAAGCGGTAAAAGCATTCAGCATAGAAACAAGATGCAAGAACTCAACTAGATTCAGACACCAAGACAAGACAGAAGATCTAGAATATGCATTAAGGTAATGAAAACAACTGTAAATCTCTCATGTTCAAATACTTAGCTTGACCTGTGGTTCATTTTACAAAAATATTTTGACAAAACATTTAATACAATTGTTTCCAAGTCAAGAACAGTTTTGAAACATGAAAAACTGAGTTGAAGGGCAACCTAGTCGAGTGGCTTAATATACCAGTCGACTGAGATATGGGACAGAAGGTCCCCAGTCGACTGGTGTCAAAGACCCAGTCGATTGAAAATTAGGATAGAGAGTTCCTAGTCGACTGATGCTTAGGGCCCAGTCGACTGGTACTTTCCCACAGCCTAAAAAGTGAGATTTCTCACTTAATCCAATCGATTGGTAATTCGAAAATATGACCGTTTGAGATGTGAAACTTGAGAATTTAATGCACCAAACCTACCAAGTCAGTGTCAAATGGCCATATTGATTCAAGGCTATATAAACCCACTTCAATGAGCATTTAAGAGAAAAGAGAACACATTCAATTCATAGGTTTTCTCATTAATTCTCAAAAGCTTTGAAAAATTTATTGTTGAGCCATTCTTCAAGCTTATTCTTGAAAGAGGGATATTGTTCATTTGTAAAAGCACTTATTACTATCTCTCTACCGTTTACTTTGCAGCAAATCTCATTTATTGTAAAGAGGAAAGAGTTGTAATAACTCTTGGAGTGTTTAGAATTAAAAACTTCTTTGTAGATTCCGTAAGGAATGGATTAGCTTACATAAGGAAGGGATTAGCTTCCGTGAGGAAGGGATTGGTTGTAAGGTTCGTGCAACACCGGTGAAGTTGCACAACTAAAGTTTTAGTGAATTACTTCAATGATGTTCCTTGAAGAGATTGAACGTAAGGTCGGAAGGAATCTGATATTGCCGAACCACTATAAACTAAGTTTGCACTTTCTCTTCCTTAAACTCTTTTACTTCAAGTACATTACTTGTTTGTATGCTTTGTGCATTTAACTTTTTTTATGAACTTGCAAAGAAATTAGAAAAAGTTTTTAAAAACCCAATGCACACCCTTTTGGGTTTGAACCTCGGTCTACAATTGGTATCAGAGCCTTCGTACTCAATTTTAGGCTTAAAATTATTGAATCGATCCGATGGCATCTAATAGCTATACCGAAGGATATTTCTATACTAGGTCTCCCTTGTTCAATGGCTCCAACTATAACTATTGGAAAAATATAATAAAAATCTTTGTTAAAGGACAAGATTACAATCTATAGAGAGTCATTAAGGAATGACCTATAATTCCTACAAAGGAAATAACTATTGGAGAAATCAATCATACAATGCACAAACTCAAAATTGAGTTCAATGAAGAGGATTGTAGAATGATGTCTCTAAATAGTATAGCCACAAGTATTTTACATTGTGCTTTAGATATTTCTAAATATAATAAAATTTCTACTTGTGTTTCAACTAAGGAGATTTGGGACAAATTGCAAGTTACATATGAAGGAACTAGCGAAGTTAAAAAAATCAAAAATCTATATACTAGTGTCCAAGTATGAATCTTTCAAAATGTCTCCTAAAGAAACAATTTCTCAAATACACTCACATTTCACCACTATTGTTAACGGCTTAAAGTTTCTTGGTAGGAACATTGAGAAATTTGAACTAACAAGGAAGATCTTAAGCCATCACGGAGGCTAAAGATTTCGACAAACTTGATGTCGAAACACTTCTTGGATCACTATTGACATACGAGATGGAATAAATGAATCCCGTTGTCAATGATGATGAGAAGAAGAAAAAGGTGATTGCTCTCAAGGCCTCTACAAGCAAAAAAGAGGAAGAAACGGAAGAAGAGGTAGAGAACAGCGAAAAAGATGATAAGATGACTCTAATCACCAAAAGGTTTCACAGGTTCTTGAAGAAGAGCAAGAAACCTTACACAAAGAATCCCACTTCAAAAAGGGAACTGCTTGTGTGTTATGGTTATAAGAATCTTGGTCACATCAAGGGTGATTTTACAGTGACAAGCAAACCATATAAGAGCTTCAAAAAGAAAGCTATGATTGCAACCACTTGGAGTGATGATGAAGAAGAAGAATCCTCGAACAATGAGGTTGGATACAAAGAGATTGCCAACCTATGTCTAATGGAAATCGACGGCGAAAATGAGGTATCAAATTCTTCCCCTTATAATAATAATATTGTTAGTAGTAGTGAAGAATCAATAGAGATTATAAATGAAATACATGAGGAATTAAAGAAATTTGATTCTTGGAATACCACCCTCAAAAAGGAAGTCTTATCTCTTTCTAAAGAGATGGAAGGCTTAAAGGAAGAAAAAGAAAAAACTATCTTCCATGCTTTAGAATTCTTCTCAAGATTTTCTTAAAGATGAAAATGAAAATTTAAAGAAGAAAATAAGGGAATTGAATGGCACTATGTCAAGACTTATACTTGGAAAAGAAAAGCTAGATGAAGCGCTATCTTGCCAAAGATTAAGTGGAGGAAAATTCGGGTTGGTTTATTCTCCATTAGGCAAGTAAAAATCAAAAGAGACCTTATTCATGAAAGCAACATGTGTGAATGAAGCCTCTACTTCCAAGACCACTAGCAATATCAATATATGCTAATAAGTCTAAAAATGTGAATTTAAATTCTAATGCATATATTAGAGGCAAGCATCTTAGAAATACTCATGCATATATATATGCTCATTCAAAAAATGCATATACACATCTTAGAAGTAACCATCATGTCCATCTTAGAAATAATATGAATACTCATAACTTGTACACTACACATGCACATCCTAGGAATTACCATCATGTGTATCCTAGAAACAATATATATGTTCATTATAATGCAAGTACACATCCTAGAAATCATTATCATACATTTTTTAGAAATGACATGCATGTTCATAATCTTCATAATAGAAACATGTATCCTATGAATACTTATCCAAATAACTATAGACATGCACAATTAAGAAATCCTAGAAATTTCAATAACTATTATCCTAGGATTGTGGATCATCAACATGTCTATAAATACAGATCACCTTACAATGTTAAGAAAGTATGGGTCCCTAAAGGAACTATATTTTCTAGGACTAACCCTAAAGGACCCAAGAAATTTTGGATACCTAAGAGTGCAATTATGTATCTGTGTGTAATGTAAATATGTCTCCACACCAAAGAAAAAAATAACTATTGGTACCTTGATAGTGGATGCTCAAAGCATATGACTGGTGATCGAAGTGTATTCAAAGAGCTAACTATAAGAGATGGCAGACATGTCACCATTAGAGATAACACAAAGATAAAGATCATCGGGCATGAAAAAGTTGATAATGATTTCTCAACCATTGATCATGTATTATATGTGCAAGGCCTTAAGCCAAATTTACTAAGCATTAGTCAACTATGTGACAAAGGCAACAAAGTCATATTTGAAACCTCTCATTGTCTAGTTATAGACATCAAGAGTAACAAGATCAAGTTTGTTGGCCATAGAGACGAAAATGTCTGTATAGTTGATTTAAAATCTTTACATTCGGAAAATGAAAAATTTTTTCCCGCATTTAACGAAAACTTATGGCTATGGCATAAAAGGCTTAGCCATGTGAATACGAATTTGTTTAAAATCATTTCAAGAAAAGATTTAGTCATTGGACTTCCAAAAATCAAATTCGAAAAAGATAAGGTGTGTGATGCTTGTCAAATGGAAAAACAAACTAAAATTTCTTTTAAATAAAAAAAAATATAGTCTCAACCATTAGACCATTAGAAATTTGGCATATGGACTTATTTGGTCCAATAAGTACCATCAATCTAGGTGGCCATCAATATGCTTTTGTTATTGTTGATGACTACTCAAGATTTACCTTTATTATTTTTATTGTTTACAAGGAAAAAGCTTACAAAGGATTTGGAAACTTTTGTAAAAAAGTTCAAAACGAAAAAGGAATTTGTATTTCAAGCATTAGAAGTGATCATGGAAAAGAATTTGAAAACCAAAGTTTTTCAAAATTTTGTGATGAAAATGGAATTGATCACAACTTTTCAGCTTTCAGAACTCCTCATCAAAATGGAGTTGTTGAGAGGAAAAATAGAATTCTAGAAGAATTTGCAAGAACAATGCTTTGTGAAAATAGCTTGCCAAAATATTTTTGGGCGGAAGCCATAAACATTTCTTGCTATGTCTTAAATAGAGTTTTAATTAGGCATATACTTAACAAAACTCCCTACGAATTATGGAAAGGTAAAAAAGCCTAATATCTCCTATTTTCATGCTTTTAGTTTTAAATACTTTATCCTAAATAACAATAAAACTAACTTGGGTAAATTTGACTCAAAGATCAATGAGGGGATATTTTACCTCTTATAAGGCTTATAGAGTCTTTAACAAAAGAACTCTAGTGGTAGAAGAATCCATACATGTAGCCTTTAATGAGCCTAACTCAATTAATAGTATAGTAGTTTCTTTCAATGATGATGCAGACTTCATTCCAAGAATGAAAACACCTACTCCTATTGTTGACCCCAAGAAGAGCCCACCTCAAACAAGTCAAGAGGTAGAAGCTCTCGATCTTGATCAACCATCTACAAGTCAACAAGAGGATAGTCTTCCCAAATATTGGAGGTATGTAAATTACCATCCAATCAATCAAGTGATTGGTGATCCTTCACAAGGGGTAAGAACTAGTTCCTCTATTATAAATATTTGCAATTGTGCAACTTATCTATCTCAAATAGAACCTAAGACTTTTGTAGAAGCCAAGAAGGATATTGATTGGATAATTACTATGCAAGAAGAAATAAATCAATTTGAAAGAAACGAAGTATGGAATCTAGTTCCTAGACCAAATAATCATACTATAATAGGAACTAAATGGGTTTTTAGAAATAAGATGGATGAAAATGGAATAGTAACTAGGAACAAGGCTAGACTAGTTGTTAAGGGATATAATCAAGAAGAAAGAATAGATTTTGATGAGACTTATGCTCCCGTAGCTAGATTAGAAGCTATTCGAATGCTATTAGCCTTTACATACTTTAATAAGTTTAAGTTATTTCAAACGGATGTAAAACGCGTCTTTTTAAATGACTTTATAGAAGAAGAGGTGTATGTTGAGCAACCTCTTGGATTTGAAAATCTTAGTCTTCCAAATTATGTCTATAAGCTTTCTAAAGCTCTATATGGGTTGAAGTAAGCTCCAAGAGCATGGTGTGAAAGACTAAGTAAATTTTTGCTTGAAAAAATTTTTACAAGAGGAAAAATAGACACAACTCTCTTCACAAAAACTTACAAAAATGACACACTACAAGTCCAAATATATGTTGATGGTATCATATTTGGTGCTACTAACGAATCTATGTGTCAAGAGTTTGCTAAGTGCATATAAGGTGAATTTGAAATGAGCATGATGGGAGAGCTTACCTACTTTCTTGGAATTTAAATAAAACAATTGAAATGATGCATCTTCATCAATCAATCCAAATACACCAAGGACCTTTTAAAGAGGTTCATGATGGAAATCTCAAAGTCATTTGACACTCCTATGAGCACTTCTACAAAATTTGACTTAGATGAAGAAGGTAAATGTGTAGATACTAAAACTTATAAAAGCATGATAGAAGCTTTACTTTATTTAACTGCAAGTAGACCTGATATAATGTTCAGTGTATGCATGTGTGCTAAATTTCAAGCTAATCCTAAGGAATCACATGCAATTGCAGTAAAAAGAATCCTTAGATATCTACAAGGGACTCAAAATCTAGGATTATGGTACTCTAGAGATTTATCTTTTGAGCTTGTAGGATATTCAGATGCTGATTTTGCGGGTTGTAGACTAGATAGAAAAAGCACTAATGGAATATGCCAATTCTTAGGAGCAATGCTAACCTCTTGGTTTTCTAAGAAACAAAACCCGGTTGCACTGTCAATCGTCGAGGCAGAATATGTAGTAGCCGAAAGTTGTTGTGCACAAGTGTTGTGGATGAAACAAAAACTAGAAGACTATGGTATAAACTTCAAAGATATTCCCATTCATTGTGATAACATAAGTGCTATCAACTTGACCAAAAACTCTATTCAGCATTCTAGAACCAAACATATAAAAATTAAACATCATTTCATAAGAGACCATGCTTAAAAGTGTGATATAAGACTATAATTCATTCCTTTAGAGGATCAAATAGTTGATATTCTTACAAAACCCTTAAGTGAAGTTAATTTTGTAAGATTAGACTATTGATAGGCTTAAAAGACCATGATAAAATGTATGTTTGATTGCATCAACATTCATCATATGCATATTTGACATCTAGTGAATGAGAATTAACTCTTATTTAATATATCTCTCACTCAATATGGTATAGATAAACAAAATTCGTGCTAAAACTCTAAGCTAGAGCTTAAACTTTGACATCTAGAAAAAAGTCCAGTCAGCTAGTAACATGACTCTAGTCGACTGGTAACACACTACCAATTCAACCAGTCAACTAGTTCAAGTACCCAGTCAACTGATAGCATAAAACGTTGTTTGGAGCCAAAATTTAAAATTCTGGTAACCTACCTTGTCGATTGGTATGGATAACCCAGTCGACTAGTATATCTCTGCCAGTTTACCAAGTCGACTGGTGTCCCAACCCAGTCGATTAATACGCAAAAAAAATCTCAAATTATGAAGGACCCAGTCGATTGGTATCGCTATTCTATAAATAGTCGCTTCAGTTTTTCAGGTCTTTCACACCATTTTCAAAACCTTTAAGCTTTCTCTCTCTAGAAAATCTTTGATTTCTATCCACAATATCACAAAAACACTCCATAGAACCCTCAAATTCATTCTATAGCACATCCAATTCAACTTTTCACAGTTGAAAAGTCTGTTTTTCCCATAAATCTCTCTCTAAACTCCCTTTTTCAAAATGTCTTAAAGAATCCAGATCAAAACCACTGTTAAAGGACCTCACGTGCCTATAAGGCCACGATCCAAGAAATCTATGGCACCGAATGTCAAGGGAAAGGATTTGGTGGGTTTTTAGAGCAAAAATGCAAGGACTAAGCTCGACGACTCACTTTTTTGAAGTTCAGCTGCCAAAGAAAGGTATAACTCTGTCATTCGCCACAAAAGATCATGACGAGTAGATTCGTTGGCTTCGATTCTATCCGTCATGCAAATTTTGACATATTACTTGCTCTCGAGGTAGTGCACTTAACACAACTTGTCAAGATTTACCAAAAATATTACCCACGCTTCATTCACCAGCTCTACGCAAACCTGGTGAAGCCTAGTCCACTGGCTCTTTGTTTCAGAACCAGTGTGATGGACGTGGAGTTCGAGGTGAACATTGACCTCCTGGTAAGTTTACTGAGGAACCTTGTGGGACGGATCCAATAGAGGCTGGATGGATGGCTGGATAACTTTGATTATGAGGAGGCATGCCAGATCGTTAAGGGAGACCCTAACTATATCTTTAGGCTGGCTACATTTCACATCTGTAGTGATATGCCCCTCGACTCGAAGCTGTTCAATCTTATCATGAGTTGGACCATCCATCCATGACTTAGGAGTCAAAGCTATCTCTTGAAGATAGACGTAGTATTGATTTGATGTCTCAAAATTGGACACCACTTTAATATCTACCCCCTACTGCTCGCAAACATGATAAATGGTGAAGCTAGTAACTCTGGGTGCTTTCCCTACAAGATGCTCATCACCCTTATGCTCTAGCATTTTCGAGTCCCCCTTCTCGCCTCTGAGCCTCAAGACATCAGCCCAAAGGACATCATCAATGTCTTTTCTCTAAAGAAGATCGGGTGCACTATCCGCGATGGAATGATCTACTTCAAGGCCAATAGGAACATTAGGATTGGATAGGGTGATAGCAGCGAGGAGGATGATGAGGTTCCTAGTGATGCAGCTCCTCCCACTGTTATGGACACTGACGAGCGAGCACCTAATCCACAGCTTAGTGCCTCTAGTGCTAGTCAGGCTAGATACGATGACTTACTACAAGCTATTTCGAGCCTTCAGCTATCCATGCAGTCCGGGTTCCAAAGCTTGAGCTCTTTAGTTGATTCTATGCATCGCGACCTCCGCACACTTCGTGAAGATTTCGAGCTACACCAAGAGCACACAGAGGGCTCTTTGGCTGAGCTTTGGGATCTTATACGAAATGGCTCTAATTCCCCTGCTCATTGAGCTTTTTGTTTTATCTTATTGTTATGTATATAAAGCTCTTGGATGGTTGTAGCACAAACATTCATTTTTCATTCATATTTTGTACTCAGACAAGCTTCCTTTAAGCTCACATTAGATGGATGTATATATATTGTTGCTTTGATTTACAATTTTAGCATTTAGCTCATATATATATCTTACTTTTATGCTATATAGTTGCTTGGTTTATAATATTCATGCTCACCTATATGCCTTAACTGCTGAAATCAGTGTAAAAACTTCTGACTCTTCCTAGAAAGTCTTCCCATTTCTAAAACATACCTAGTTTTTAACCACAAGTTTGTTTTTACTTATCTTTATAGTTGTGGTGTTTATCTTGCTTATTTTTTAAGTTTATGCCCTTTTTTTTGCGATTGTCAAAACGGGGGATAAAAATGAGAAAATGAGAAAAATCAATGTAAACTCATAATAGAGCATAGATTTAGGGCGAGCATAGCTCCAAACTCAGTGATTAATATAACTTTGTCTTACTTTGATTGGCTGGGTTGATTATAAACTGTGTTTGAACTGCTTAAAAGGTTAGTTTTATCCGAAAAACAGAAGAAACTCTGCCCAATTTTTTCTAAAAGCCCAACACTTAGTTTTTAAAACTGTTTTTCCCTCATTAGTTTTGTCATCATAAAAAATGGGGAGATTGTTTACCCGTATTTGATTTTAATAATGACAAAACACTACTTTAATTGCATTAACAGTTTTATCTAAGTGTTTAAACGGTAAAAGCATTCAGCATAGAAACAAGATCTAAGAACTTAACTAGATTCAAACGCCAAGACAAAACAGAAGATCTAGAATAGGCATTAAGGTAATGAAAACAACTATAAATCTCCTATGTTCAAATACTTAGCTTGACCTGTGGCTTATTTTATAAAAAGATTTTAACAAAACCTTTAATACAATTGTTTCCAAGTCAAAAACAGTTTTGAAATATGAAAAACTAGGTTGAAGGGCAACCGAGTCGACTGGCTCAATATACCAGTCAACTGGGGTATGGGACAGAAAGTCCCTAGTCGACTGGTGTTAAAGACCCAATCGACTGGCAATTGGGACAGAGAGTTCCCAATCAACTAGGTCCCAGTTGACTAGTACTTTCTCACAGCCTAAAAAGTGATATTTCTCACTTAACCCAGTCGATTAGTACAATGACCCAGTCGACTAGTAATTCAAAAATATGACCATTTGAAACGTGAGACTTGAGTATTTAATGCACCAAACCTTCCAAGCCAGTGTCAAACGGCTATATTGATTCAAGACTATATAAACTCATTTCAATTATTATTTAAGAGAAAAGAGAACACATTCAATTCACAAGTTTGCTCATTAATTCTTAAAAGCTTTGAAAATTTTATTGTTGAGCCATTCTTCAAGCTTATTCTCGAAAGAGGGATATTATTCATTTGTAAAAGCACTTATTGTTATCTCTCTATCAGTTACTTTACAGCAAATCTCATTTATTATAAAGGGGAAAGAGTTGTAATAACTCTTAGAGTGTTTAAGATTAAACACTTCTTTGTAGTTTTCGTGAGGAAGGGATTAGCTTCTGTGAGGAAGGGATAAGCTTCCGTGAGGAAGGGATTGGTTGTAAAATTTGTGCAACACCCGTGAAGTTGCACGATTAAAGTTTTAGTGGATTACTTCAAGGAGATTCTTTGAAGAGAGTGGACATAGGGTCGGAAGGAATTTGATATTGCCAAACCGCTATAAAATGAGTTTGCACTTTCTCTTCCTTAGACTCTTTTACTTCAAGCACATTACTTGTTTGTATGTTGTGTGCATTTAATTATTTTTGTAAACTTGCCAAGTAATTAGAAAAAGATTTTAAAAACTCAATTCACTCCCTCTTGGGTTTGGACGTCGGTCTACAAACATGATAATGGAATCTGGGGTTGGCTTAGTGCCCTTCACGATGGTAATTATGTTCCTGAGTAAATGGAGACAACATATCAAAACACAATGCATGGTTTATGAAATTATTCCTTGAATCGACTATCTTTAAGGTTGTGTCTGGTCGAGGAAAGAATAAATAAGAGTAAAGGATAAAGGGTGGGGCGTGTACTCTATCCTTTGGAAGTTCCTTTTGAACAGGGGGAGACAATTTGGAAGGTAAAACTTCTCAAAATGTCTTTTTATGGTTTCATTCAAATTAGAGGAATGTGGATTAAGATAGTACCATGCCAACAAGAAAATGTCTTTTGAACAAGTGTTTCTAGTATTGTGGTAATTCAAGATTTTCTCTCTACTCTTTTTTTTGTCATCTAAACAAAACGAAAGATGTGTCTATATTCAAAATATGGAAGAACAAGATTTTACCTATGTTCAAGAGAAGTTGCAAGTTCAGATCGAAGAGCAAAATCAAGAGATGGAGCAAGACATGCAAAAAGCACAAAAGGATGCTACAATATGTTGTAAAAAAGCCTTCGATGAGATTGAATACAAGGTTGCAAAATTTGAAGAAATCCTTATTTAATTGTTTAGGAAATGTATGGAGTATATGGAAAATATTGACAAAAATCAGTTTCAAAATCTAGTTCTTGTTGGTGGGCAAATGAGGATGCCCAAAGTCCTACAACTTTTACTTCACTATTTCAATGGGAAAGAGCTATGCAATAGCATTAACATGGATGAAGTTGTTGCTTATGATGTGATCTTGATTGAGTCTTGTGGTGTCTTTCTTCTTGGTAATTGTCCAATTGGATACTTGGCTTTGGTGATATTTTCACACATGTATGAGACAGATTTGTTCGCTGTTCATAGTGAAATTGATTATTGAAATGAGGACATTACTCGAACCTTGAGGACAAGGTTCATTTGATGGGTTAGGAAATGATATGAATATAATTGGTTTAAATAAGAGATTAGTTAGTTTGTTAGTAGTTAGTTAATAGTTTGTTAATTAGTTAGTTAGCTAAAATGGTAGTTAGTTACTCTTTGTATTCATCCCTCATAGTCTATATAAGGCATTGTACACCCATTTGTACAATCAATGAATAAACAAGAAACATTTTAGTTTGTAATTTCTCTTTTTTCTTTCTATTTTCTTATGGGGTTTGGTCACTAGCAATTAATTAGTGCCAATTATCTTCATATTCCCTTCAATTCACCATCAAAATCCATCTTGATCTTCCCTACCATCAAGAATCATCATCCCACCCAAATCTAGTTCGTATCAAACTCTCAATAAGTTTTCTAGCAATCTAGTTTCCAGCAAGAATATCCTTAGTAATCAATTTATGGCAATAAATTGTCATAACAAGATACTTAACCATTAGTCCTCTTAAGTAAGATTCTTAACAATCAATAAGCAATTAAGTTCCTATCAAAAATACAACAATCAAGTTGTTAAAGTATCAAAATTCTCAACAATTTAAGTAGCTCAAGTAACAAGTTCTCATTGTCAAGTGTCACAATGTAGAAGTTAATGAAGGTATCAGTTTCCTTAAGCAAGTTTATTCAGTCAAGTAGTCAGTAGTTGTTAACTAATCATTTCAATCAGTTGTAATTCAAATCTTTAGAAGTCATCAATGAGAAAAATATTTTGTTCGAATGTTTTGTTTAGTTTTATTCTTCTCTCACCATTTTTTCCTTCTACTTGAAGAATTATAACGCTTTATCTTTTGTATGTGTAGAAAAAGATCACAGTAACACAATTGTTTGATCTTTTTTACTTACTTTTGTTGAATTATCTTCGGACATTATCTTGAATATTTGAACCTATAAAAGATTTTGACACGCCATACATAATATTTTTCCAAAGATCATTTATGAGTGAACAGAGTAAAAGTGAAAAATTAAAAGGGATGTCAAACCTTTTGAATGGATTAGTATAGCTTAGATAGATGATATGACATAACAAACTATATTTACAAGAAATTTAATGGATGTTTGAATATGTAAGTGTCTAATTTTTCAATTTTGTCCTAGAAAATGGTGCATGTGAGTCTTACAAGCGTGATTTAATGGAAGAATTCTGTCAAAATTGACAAAAAAAAGATATTTCCATAATTTGTAAAGTTAAATGTTCAATAAATACAAATTAAAACCTTATGAATATATTAAAATATTTGTAAAACCTCATAGGTCGAATTTTTTCAATATATAATTATGCAATCATTTTATGAGAGATAATTCATTTTATATTTTCATTGTCATTCATGACTAAGCTTTTTTCCTGCAATATAAATTTAACTATTGAGCACCATTGAATCTATGTTATATAATAATCCCTATGTCCAGAAATTGTTGTCCAAGTTTGACTTGAACAAAGTTTAAAGAACCATTATAAATGATTTCCATTATCTAAGGCGAGCTAAACTTCCAAAACTACCCCATGAGAAACTTAAGTAAGAAAATGGAAAGAAATTGGATATGGAGCATGGTCAGATTTTTTTTGGCGGCATTAAAGTGAAAAATAGTGTGTGGCGTGTCTACCACAATGAGGCCTGCAATTTTTATTGTTGTTTATTCCCTTCAATCAAAGAGATCTCCCTAGTTTGGTGCCAATCAAAGACATGTTCTCTAATTTATTGCCACCAATTTTTAAGTGATGATATTTTCTTGTCGTAACTCTTTGAAAGTTTGCTTCTTTTTTTTTTTTTTTCAATGGCTTTGAAAAATTCCAAACCAAATGAGAGTGAACAACTAAATATTTTTTAAAGAGTTAGTCTTTTGACTTTTAGGTATAGGTTAGTATTGCTTATAGCTCAAATATTTTCTTGGCTTAAATGCAAATATTTTCCTCAATTGAAGAATAAGTTGTACTTTTCACCCTTAACTTTATTTAGAACAATTTAAATTTTTAATTAAAAATTGAATGCTCAATTGAAGAGTAAATTGTACTTTTCACCCTTAACTTTATTTAGAATAATTTAAACTCTTGATTAAAAATTGGATGCAATGAATACTTTTACAGACAAGATTAAACATTTGAGAGGCATATGCCTCATTTAAACTTTAAAACTCATGTTGAATGAAAAAAATAAATAAATAAAATTAAAATTAAAATGAAACCAAATGAGACTATTGTTCTTTTATAATAAACTAATTAACCATAATACTCATAGTGTGAAGAAAAAAAAAAAACCAACAAAGCAAGTAGAAATATTTACCTCAATCATTTAAAGAAATTGGACCAATTTTCACTACAGCGCCCAAAAGTTCAATTGTAGCAGCTTCAGCCTGGTACATAATTTTTTAATCAATCCTACCACTTTAAATTATTGGACGCTTCCTCTATGTTAATCAACAATATACTTTTAAAGAGAATAGGTATCTTTTTCAATTTTTTATAAACCAACAAGAAGAGGTTGAGCGGTGTTTGGTACAAAAGAATATATCTTTTTATTTCATTCTAGATCAATTTGTTATAAAATAACATAGTGTCATTTGATTTTATTTTAATTTTTTACTCTTTTTTTTTATCCAACTGCTTATTCGGATAAGTTTTAAAGTTTGAACGATAAATAGATATAAATTGAACTCTTTTGATATATTTATCTAAATTGTTCCCTCATTATTTATTCCTAACACTGCCGCTGACCACATCAAGACCAAAAGAGTGAGGTCATATCCTATAAGAAGAGCCAAGAAGCACCTTTGAATGATCCTTTGTAAAAGAGATGACTCTCGTGTCATAAAGGTTGGTACCATCTTCACATAACATGTATTTTTAAACCTCTTTTAATCTAGGGTGCATATTCACATAAATATGAGAGCCTTCATTGTTTTTACAATTTTGTGCTAAAATGCCATCTTAGAAACATGTAAATAGCGTGTGTCCATGTAATATAATTTTATTTAATTTTCTTTGTACATACTACATAGTTTTCATTCCTCTTTGTGTGATTTGGTGATGACATACTTCTTTGTTAAATTTTTCAATTTATATTAAGTACGTGCATGCTTATATGATGTAAATGCATTAATGAGTACAAAAATGTTTTCTTCATTTCAATGATTCCCACATAATAAAGAGACTTGACATAAGCCTAGGCAAATGAGACGCTATGATTCCTTCTTTTTTCATGCAATAATCTTTTGGTCCTTTTTTTTACCAGTAGATGACTCTTGATCCTCTTTATAGACCGAGTGACGATTAAAAAATTAGACACTTTTGTTACTCAAAAAATGGAGAGTGCTCACCAAAACAGTGCTCTCTCGAGTGAGCCTTAATCGACCTTTAAGGCAAGGATCTCAAAATACAAGAAGCTCTGCTTATCTATCAACACTTGGATTATAGTTTTTTAAATACTTTTTCTATTTTCTAAAGTATAAAACTCATTAAAGAAACTTTCTATATTTGGTAAGCTTCAATTTTTAAATATTAAATCTTTAAAAAAAGGTCTGAAATATTAAACCATCCATTTTTTTTTTACATAAAATTGCATCGAGTATTAAATTTTCGGATTTACCTTCCTAAAACTTTTTATATTACCTAAATTTTCAATAAATTATTTGCTCTTACAATCTCTATATATATGGTACGATTGATTAGGTTTTATACCATAAATCCTAGAACCAAGAAAATATATGATGATGATGATGATGGATCAACAATTAACCAGAAAAATTCTTTGCGTTCAGGTATCATTCAACTTTATAATTTCATAGTTTTTATAAATTAAGCATGAATTTAAATAATTTGATTTAGAAAAAATGATTTTGATGTGAAACCTATATATTTTTAATTTTTTAAAATGTTTTTATCATTTCTACTTGAAAAATTACACTATTTTTTTTTTATTTGTGTAGAAAGAGCCCGGTAATATATTTGTTTGATATTTTTTTGCTTACTTTTTTTGAATCATCTTTAGAAATTAGCTCAAATATTTGAACCTATAAAAGGTTCTGACACGCCCCACACAATATTTTTCTAAAGAACATTTATGAGTGAACAGAGTAAAAGTGAAAAATTAAAAGGCATGACAAAAATCTTGAATGAATGAGTATACTTTAAGTAGATGATATGACATAACAAACTATATTTACGAGAAAAGTTTGAAAATGCAAGCATCTAATTTTTCAATTTTGTCATTGGAAATAACGCACATGAGTTTTACACGAGTGATTTAATGAAAGAATTTTGTAAAAATTGACCAGAAATAAAACATTACAATAATTTATAAATTTAAATGTTTAACAGACGTAAATTAACACCTTAATGATATAATGAAACATTTGCAGAATCTCGTAAGGTGCAACAAAATTTTCTCAAATATATAATTATACAATCATTTTATTAGTTAACTTTTTCATGTTATATTGTCATTGTCATTGTCATTTATGAGTAAGCTTTTTCCTACCAGCTAAATTTAACTATCGAGTACCATTAAATCTATGTTATATGGTATTCCCTGTGTTCGAAAATTGTTGCCCATGTTTGACTTGTATAAAGTATAAGGAGCCATTATAAAAAATTTCCAATATCTAAAGTTTGATAATCTTTCAAAACTACCCATGAGAAACTTAAATAAGAAAATAAGAAGAAATGGGATACGGAGCATGGTCAGACCCTTTTTTTTGCGGTGTTAAAGTGGAAAGTAGATTATGGTGTGTGTGACACACCATGCAATCAGAACAATTGCTAGCGTTACTTGTGAGGGTGTAAAAGTAAATTCAAACAACCACTACTGAAAATAAACTACTAATGAAAATAGAGGGTCCCAACGATTTCTGTGCTTTTAGCTTTTGCGTTTGAGGCAACAATTGATCACGCGCCAAGCGCGTACAAGTCCTCTACTTCTATTTATATCCCTTGCTTCGAATATCCGACCAAAACCTAACCCTAGAGTTCAGCCATGTCGTCCAAACAAGGTACTTTTTATTCCATTTAGAAATTATGCATACGTATGTACATATTAAAATTAATTATTCCCTAAATAAGATCTTATGTTTGTTAGATTTGTTGTTCTAAATCAATCAATCAGTTACGAGTTTTTTTTTTTTTTGTTATTTTTCATACAAGACTCTTGATTTGTTAGATTTGGTGTCTGAATTTCGTTAAATTGTGATTTCCTTCGGTTTATAGGAGGGAAAGCGAAGCCTTTGAAGCAACCCAAGGCTGATAAGAAAGACTACGATGAGGTAATTTAATTTAACGCTATAATTATTCTTTGTAGTTTTAAACTTTTTTTTTGTTAGCTTTGTTTGTAGTTTGCTCCTTTGTAAAATTTCCGATTCATTGATGTGTTATTTTATATTTAAGCATGGGTGAAGTCTCGAATATGAAGTTATGAACAAATAAAGGGTTTTGATTACATCTAGTCGTTATTATTTGATGCCTTATGTTTCCTTAGAAGTAGGAATAAATCTGAACCCAAACGACGCCTGTGAGATGTGTTTTTTTTCTTTTTCTTTTTTTAATGTGAATTACAGGGTTTTGCTCATATACTCTGACTATAGAGCTATTCCTTTCAATTATGATGTGACTGTATCTTGTTCACAGTTGAACTTGGACTTGTGTGTATGTGTTTTGAGCTTTGGTTTTTGCTCCTTTAATGTTGATTAGATGAAATTCCCATGTCATTGTTTTACAATCTGTTAGTTAAATCTAAAATTGATTGCATAAGGACATTTGAAACGCCATCATGTTTTTGGTCTTAGAATTTTTAAGAGCCTTGTTAATTCAGTAAGACTTGATGCTCTTTTCTTATCTTGCTTTTATCCTTAATTAGTGTTGGTTAGTGATTCATAGATTCAAGCAAACTTCTTATCGTTGTTTTATTTGATGGCCTGGACGTAAATTTTAGATATATACTTGGCGGCCTACCTGATAAAAGCTCTGATGAAGTTGCTGCCTTGCAGTTCTTGTTTGATTTGATGTTTCTCTGTAATTTTGCTCATCATATGATTTGGAATGTACTTTGCTTCTTTGCAGCATGATTTGGCTAACATTCAGAAAAAGAAGGATGAGGAGAAGGTAAGATGTGGTCTACTCGCTTCTTTGTCATTTTAAATCGGAGTGTTGTGTAAGTAATGACTGATTTTTCATTGAATTCTTGTGAGAACAGGCACTTAAAGAGCTTAGAGCCAAGGCACAACAGAAGGGGTCATTTGGAGGTTCTGGGCTCAAGAAGAGTGGGAAGAAATGAGAGTCTGCAGACCCAAACTGAAGACTCAAAACTTATGGTTGCCGCACTGTGATTATATATTCAATTATGATGACATTAATTGTGGTCTTTGTGGGTCTTTTGGTTAATGTGATGGTCTAGACTCTTGGTAAAACTGTTTGTTACTTAACACTTGGAGTTAGTGTCGTTACTTAGAATTGAATAAATCTAAGTTGCATGTGTTCTTGTCTATGCCAAAATCTCTTTTGCACTTTCACATGGTTGAATATCTATTTCCCGGGCTTGTACGCTTATTCCATTCTGGGTTCTTATTCTTCATTGGTCTTATCCTCGCCCTTGTCTACTGTTGGAGGATCCCCAGGCATTGGTGGTGGCAAAATTGTTTCTATCAGTCCAAATTTGGGGAAAATATCAGTGGATGTGCCAAGTTATTTGCACAAGATAAGTAGAATTAGGAGTTCAGGCTTATATCTATCACCGTACTGTGTTGCTGACTTGCTATTAAGAACCCATTGGCTTCAATTTTGTAAATAGATTCAGAACTACATGAGACCTCAATACTCATCTGTTCGCAGAAGAGTGTATTAAGTTACCTCTAGTTTAGGGTCCGTTTTGTTTACAATCAAATCATATGGGATTAGTTTAAAAGAGTTTTTTTTTTTTTTTTTTTTTTTTGTGCGCTTGAAAAAATGGCCGCCTCTTCTTACTGGTTGTCCTCCACTCCCCTGTTGCTTCTTCACGTCGCTCTCTTCAGATTCTTAACAGTTAACACCTCATAAGCAGCGACATAAATGAATCATCATCATCAACCACGACGGTTTTTCCTCGTCCTTTCATCACCACCTTTCTTCTACCTCTTCTTCTCCACTATCTGTGGAAATTCACCCTCTCATAGTCGTTAGGATCTACTCGTTAAACTTACTAGTCACAGCACACCATTTTTTTCCTTACGGTATTTAAGGCCTAAATAATACTCCATTGAACAGCCAATCATTTGAGATCCAAGAGATTTTGGTGTTGAAAACTGAATTTAACTCTTAATTTATCGATTTTAGATTTAAATTTACTGTGGAAATTCACAAGTGATCTCCTACAAACAAAAACTTCACTGAGTAGTTTAATTTATTCTTTGGATCTCTTCTTCTCCAAATTTCATTGTTCGTATCCTTTAATTTCTTCTCCCATGTTCATACTCTCAGATAGGTCACCTCAATTAAGCTTGATAATGCGCAATATATGAATTTAACTTCCTACCCTTTTTATGTGTGTATTTTTTGAATAATTCTATAAAAAAAGACTTTGGATCCTAACATTTTTCTAGGCTATAAAAAGACTAATAAGGCATTAAGGTTTCCTTTCTGAATTCATAATAATTGAAATATTAGTTATCTATGAAAGTGAATCTTAAAGAAACCCAAAATAAGAAGCACATTGAGTAATGCATTCGTGAGCACATTAGTTGGACTTGCAACTAGTAATTTGGGGATCATTTTCGTGTGAGGCTCCTTCGTATTCGAATGTGTTGCAGTTTTTGCTCCCATTGACTTCCTTGACTCCTTAAATGGGACTATTTTTTAAGGTGTTTTATTTTAAGTTAAAGCACTTAAAAATATTCTTTATTGCAGTAGATGATGTGACTTCATTCAAAATGTGGAAGTGGCTTCCCATATCACCGTGAGTTAGCTAACCGGAGAGAATCACAATACTTAATCGATATGCATTTAGAAATAATGCAGTGTAGGATACGAAATAAGAAATAATGATCTTTAATTATAAGTTATCTCAACGAGTGTTTGAATAATTTAACTATAAAAATATAATAACTAAACTAATCAAAACCAAAAGATTAAATTCTGATTTTACTCCCTATACTTTATGATAAAATTATTTTACTTTTTAAAATTACAATTGGTTTAATTTAATATGTGAACTTTTAAAATCATCGAAATCGAAATTAATCAAATAATTCCGATGGAAATTTCGTCAATCAATTAATGAAAATCCATGTAGACACTATGTAAGAAGCCAAATACAAGTTCTTTATCAGATATATGACATTTACTTCGATTTTCGTTAAGAGATCGACGGAATCTTCATTAGACTAGTTTGATTTGGATAATTTTAACAATTTATGTATTAAATTGAATAATCGAAAATTTAAGAAGAAAAATAATCCTACCCCTGAAATACAAAGAGCAAATTCATAAAACTCGAGTTGTAATTATGAAAAGCTCTAATAATAACGAGCAGCTTGGGCAAGGTTAAAATAAAAAATCTCAATTTCTTCACATCATGTGACGTTTTTTCATTCGTCCATCCCCATATTGACTAAACATGTTGAACATTTTTATTGTACACTTATCATTATTGTTATTTGAGTGAAATGTTACCACATAAAAACAAATAAACAAACAAACAAAGAAGATTCACAAAAAATATGAAAATGGGGCCCACAAAGTAATTTGTTGACGTGCCATAACATTTTTGGTCTTTCACCAATTTGGATGTTATGAGAGGAGAATTTCTTGCCTATCACATGTTTATGAAAAATACATGGCACAAAAAATCATCTCATCATTAAATGACATGAGAAAAAAGAAAAAAAATATTTTATTTTCATTTAAGGGTACAATGAACTCTTGTGTCATATATTTCATGGACCCAACTAAATAAAAAAAAATTCATATGGAGGAGATTAGGAGTTATTAATTTGTATTGTATAATTTCAATTTTATCTTTTTTTAATTATTATTTTATAAATAAAAAATATTTGTAACATGACAATAATACCTTATCAATTCCTCTATCCTTCCTAACCAACTAAAGAGAGGTCTCTATTGTTTTTTTTAACATCCAAACAAAGTTAGGTTAGCCATCATCCCCTCTCCTTTCATCCCTCCTTTAATTTTCCCTCCTTTCCCTCTCTTCCAAATTTCTGCTTCCTTCCCCTCTCTTCCAAATTCCCAAACAGACTGATAATGAATGATTATCTCGTCCTCTAATCAGTCTATTTTCTTGTTCTTTTCAACTTCTCTTTATCATTTTCTTTTTTCGGCTCAGAAATCAAAATGCTTTTTATCTGATGAGATTTGAAATTTCATGGCCCCTTTGTTGTCTCTGTTGCTATAAAGTAAAAGTTCTTTACTCCGATTTGTTCGGTTTCCTAGAAAGTAAAGAAAATGAAAGAAATGAAAGGGAAGTTAGTGGTTATGTGTCTCAATGTTGTAAAAAGCGGTCTCTGAGCACGCCTAGAGGCAAGACATTTCGAAAACGCTTCAAGGCGTGAAAGGTTGGACGTTTCTGTCATTGGGCGGTTGGACGTTTCTGTCGTCGGGCGGTCGTCTTTTGCCTTGGGGCGCCCGGCCTATGAAACTTCAATTGAGCGCTCGCTTTTTACCTTGAGGCATACGGGCGTACACTATTAAGGAAGGTGACACAAGGCAAGAATAAAACTCAAATTCAAAAAGAAATCTGGAAGCAATCTGCAGCAACCATCAAGCCAATAATCATGCTGTGACACAAGGCAAGAATAAAATTCAAATTCAACAAGAAATCTGTAAGCAATCTGCAGCAACCATCAAGCCGAGAATCATGCTTTGTAACTGATGCATTTGTTGTATATTAGTAAATAAAATCAGTAACTGATTTAAATGTTATTTCCTTAGTTGTACAATTCCTTAGATAGATTTGTAAGGTCTGTATAAAAATCATCTAAAGGATCAATACAAAGTAGTGTTGAAATTTCCATTGTGAGCTCTAGAAAGATTTACTTTTCAATATGGTATCAGAGCAGCAAATCTCTAAGGAGAATTTGATCTTCATGTCTTCTTCAAATCAGCCTACCTCTCCCTCAGAAATCCCTCTTGTTGTTTTTAACATCACAACTCAAATCAATGAGCAATTCACACCCTCTTCTTTTCCCCAGTGGCGAGCTCAATTTGAGGCTCTCCTAATTGGCTATGATCTAATGGATTATGTCAATGGCGAATCGCATTGCCCCCCTCAGATGGAAGCCCACCATCTATAGCCAAGAAACACCACTGGGTTAGACAAGATAAGCTAATTCTTAGCGCTATTCTTGCATCTACTTCCCCAACAATCACGCCCCTTATTGCCATAGCAAAAACCTCCTATGAATCCTGGAAAAAATTATCGACTATGTATGCAAGTAAATCGCGTACAAGGGCAATGCAATTCAAGGAAGAACTGACCTTGATTCAGTATGGAAATCGCTCAATTCCAGAGTATCTTCATGTGGTTAAAGGCCTGGCTGATGAGATAGCTCTCATCGATCACCCAATCTCCGACGACGACATCACCCTCTATGTCCTCAACGGGTTAGGGCCCGAATTTCATGAGATTGTTGCACCTATTCGGGCTAGAGAAAAATCTATTGCCTTTGAAGAGCTCCACGATCTACTTGTTGGGCATGAGAGTTACTTGCGAAGGATGGAGGCTACTACCCAGCAGCTCGTGGCCGCTGCGAATTTCACAAGCCATCGTTCTGGCTTCTCTGCAACTCAGCAACCGAAAGGAAATAACAGGGGTCAATGGTCTTCGCGTCAACAAGGCCAGAATTGTTTCTCCAATGGCCCACCTCGTGATCAACGGCATACCAATAACTCGGGCCGTTCCAATTCAAACCAAAAACGATTCCAGCCCAAATTCCAGTACTGCGATCAAGTGGGCCACACAGCTAAGGCCTGCCCCTAGTTACATCCTTCTGAAATGACTATTAATTGTGCAGGAACATCTGTTGGTCACGAACATAAATGGTTAATTGACTCTGTAGCTTCTCACAATATCACGGGTGATATACAAAATTTATCAATTCACTCCGAGTATGATGGCACTGATGAAGTCATTCTTGGTGATGGTACAGGTTTGGCAGTTACACATATTGGTTCTTTAGCTCTACCCACACCTAAAAAAATCTTTCATTTACATGATACATTACGTGTTCCAAATATTCACAAGAATCTCATTTTTGTTCATCACTTCACCAAACAAAATGATGTTTTTCTTGAATTTCACCAGCTTTATTTTCTTATGAAGGAACGATCCACGGGGGCGATACTACTAAGAGGGGCGTGTGAGAATGGGGTCTACATGTTTCCGAACTCAATGGTGGCTTCTTCCACTCCCAAAATGTTTGCTTATGTGCATGAACAGACTTCAATCGACGGGTGGCACAAGCGTCTTGGACACCCTTCGATTAAAGTTGTCCAAAATCTTGTCAATCGTTTTTCCCTTCCTCTTACCACAAATAAGTTACCATATTCATGTACTTTTTGTTCAATAAATAAAGCACATCAACAACCATTTGGCTTTACAAGCTTTCAAAGTCATTCTCCGCTTGAGATTATATACACTGATGTTTGGGGTCCCGCTCACATTACCGGGTACAATGGCGCACGCTATTATCTCATTTTTGTGGATCATTATACCAAATACATATGGTTTCACCCAATGTCTACAAAATCTATTGTTTCTAGCATTTTTCCCCAATTTAGAACACTTGTTGAAACAAGATTTAAATCCAACATCAAAAGTTTGTACTCGGACAATGGAGGAGAATTTCTAAGTTTAAAAAAATATTTGTCCGATCATGGTATAAGGCACTACACCACCGCCCCCTATACCCCCCAACAAAATGGCGTTTCCGAAAGATGTCATCGTCATCTTGTAGAGACGGGTCTTACTTTACTTCATGATGCTTCATTACCTCTCTCTTATTGGCCTCATACATTTCAAACTGCCACTTATCTCATAAATCGACAACCAACTTCCCTTCTCCAAAACAAGTCTCCGTTTGAGGTTCTTTTTGGTCAATGACCAAATTATCTCAAACTGCGAAAATTTGGATGTCTATGCTACCCTCTCACAAGGCCATACAATACCCATAAATTACAACCAAAATCAATTCCATGTATTTTCATTGGGTATTCACAAATATAGAATGCTTATAAATGTATTGATCCATTAACGGATCAGATATATATTTCCAGGCATGTGACATTTGATGAACTGCAGAGCCCAATTTCTTCAAACCTCAAACACAGTCCAAGCTCTAGAGAAAGCCCATTTGTCGATCCCCATTTCTTTCTTACACAGAACCAATGCCCTAATTTTCTCTCCCTTGCTCCTTAAATTCCTGCGCCTTCACAAAGTCTCGATCGCTCATCACAGCCACCCCTGAGCTCAGAACATGCTGCCGTCATCTCTGTGCCACCTCGAGGTATATCCCCCTCTATCTCTACTCTTTTTCTTTGTGAATCACATGAAAACCGAAGTGATGTGAATTTAAATTCAAACTTGGATGCTGGTTTAAATGTTACTGCACCGCATGCTTCATCATCACATCAACTTGCATCTACTTCTGTCGTTGATTCACAATGTCCTGCGCTAAATGAAACCTCCTCAATCCGAACTCATTCCATGACTATTAGATCCATGAACAACATTTTCAAACCCAAGCAACTGCACACTGTCTCTAAGCATTCTCTTCCGTTACCTCTAGAACCAACATGTGTGAGTCAAGCTGTATCTCACCCTAAATGGCGTGCGGCCATGTCTAATGAATTAACTGCTCTCATGCGGCATGGTACTTGGGATTTAATTCCCCCACCCAACAACTGTAATCCAGTGGGCTGTAAGTGGGTGTTTAGAGTTAAACGAAAAGCTGATGGCTCAGTTGATAAATTCAAAGCACGGCTTGTTGCAAAGGGCTATAATCAGCGTCGTGGGGTTGATTATAAAAAAACTTTCAACCCGGTGGTCAAACCAGCCACAATAAGGACCGTGCTGAGCATTGCTATCATGAATGGGTAGCCCCTGAGACAAATGGACGTAAACAATGCTTTTTTACATGGAAATTTGACTGAAATTGTTTACATGATGCAACCTCCGGGTTTTAAAGATTTGTCTAGACCTGATTATGTGTGCAGGCTAAGGAAAGCAATTTATGGTCTCAAACAAGCCCCAAGGGTGTGGTACTCAGCTTTAAAAAATGCTCTCATAGCACTCGGGTTCCACAACTTTAAAGCTGATTCCTCTTTATTTGTTTATCATTGTGATTCAATTATATGCTACTTCCTTGTTTATGTTGATGATTTGGTCATTACAGGTAATGATACAAAGTTTGTAGCTCATATTGTTAACAAACTTGGTGATCAATTTTCCTTGAAAGATATGGGTTCCCTTCACTACTTCCTAGGTGTGGAAGTCATCCCAACTACTGCAGGTTTATTTCTCTCACAACATAAGTATGTTCGTGACATCTTGGAGAATACGAACATGGCTAGTGCAAAGGAAGTTTCTACGCCATTGTCAACTACTCAATCTCTTCACTTGGTGGATGGGACGGCTGCAGTGGATAGTACAGAGTATAGGCGTGTCATTGGCAGCCTACAATATATTTCCTTAACCCGTCCTGACATTTCCTTCACCGTCAATAAACTTTCTCAATTTATGCACAAACCAACGGTCACCCATTGGACAGCTACAAAGAGGCTTCTTCGGTATCTTAAGAAGACAATTTTTCACGGCATTCACATCAAGAAAGCTGCAGCACCATGCTTAACAACCTACAGTGATGCCGACTGGGTTGGAAACATTGATGATAAAACCTCTACATCGGCTTACATTACATTTCTGCGCTGCAATCCCTTCTCATGGAGTTCAAAAAAAACAACGAGCTGTTACTCGGTCCACTACGGAAGCAGAATATCGAGCCCTTGCAAATGGTGTCTCAGAAACAATGTGGTTACTTGCACTCCTTTAAGAACTTGGATTTCCATTAAAGGTGTCACCGTCTCTTCTATGTGATAATCTTGGAGCGACTAATCTTAACTTTAATCCGGTCCAACACTCAAGAATGAAACATATTCAAATTGATCTTCATTTTGTGCGTGATCAAGTTCAAAAAGGTACACTTAAAGTGAGTCATGTCCACACTCAAGATCAATTGGCAGATTTACTAACCAAGCCATTGTCCCGGGAATGCACAGAGTATTTACGAGCCAAAATTGGCCTTGCCAATGGAAGCTCAATTTTGCGGGGGCGTATTAAGGAAGGTGACACAAGGCAAGAATAAAACTCAAATTCAAAAAGAAATCTGGAAGCAATCTGCAGCAACCATCAAGCCAATAATCATGCTGTGACACAAGGCAAGAATAAAATTCAAATTCAACAAGAAATCTGGAAGCGATCTGCAGCAACTATCAAGCCGAGAATCATGCTTTGTAACTAATGCATTTGTTGTATATTAGTAAATAAAATCAGTAACTGATTTAAATGTTATTTCCTTAGCTGTACAATTCCTTAGATAGATTTGTAAGGTCTGTATAAAAATCATCTAAAGGATCAATACAAAGTCGTGTTGAAATTTCCATTGTGAGCTCTAGAAAGATTTACTTTTCAATATACACCTAGTGATGTTTTTTTAAAAAGCTTAAAATTTAGGAAAAACACATCAAAGGCTCAAACCTTTGACTTAATGAGTGTTATAGATTTTAACCACTAAGCTACTGTTCTTGTTATAACATTATTACACTTCATAAATATATAATACATGTTATCTAGTTTAATAATAATAATAACAAACTATTTAATTAATCATTTACAAATTACAATAATATAGAAATATAAGTTATACTTCATATAATTTATATATAAATATATATTAATATTTATAAAAGTATAATTATCACACTATAGAGAGTTAGTAAAGTATTAAACTTTAATAAAAATTAATTAATTAATTAAAATTATTTTTATTTTATTATTCTAATTAATTAATTAATATTATTTTATTAAAATTTCAGAATGCCCAAAAAGATTCAAAAGACTTACGTCCCAATGCCTCGGGGCTTACGTCTCAACATCTCGAGGCAAAACACTTCGTCCAACGTCTTCGCCTCTGAAAACGATAGTTATACTAATATCATTTCAGTTCTTAGAAAATGGTAAAAGGTCGTCTCAAGTAAGAGAAAGTTTTGTGTTAGGATTTAGTGGGTAAACGTTTTTATGTTTATGGGTCTATAAGTATAATGAAAAAGGTAAACATTTTTTCTCTGTAACCAAACGGAGGAGATCTATGTAATTGTTGAGGAAATGAGATGTCAGAAAGAAAGCAGAGCTTATAAGTGTAACTAATTTCTATAATGGTTTCAGAAAGGGATCAAACCCTTTTGTTTTATTCCAAGATCTGAAAAATAGGGAAGAGAATAATACTAAAATTATTTTTGTCTGTATGCTTTTTGGTTTCTAAATAGAGTAAAGCTGATGTCTACTAGAAGTGGTAAATGGGTCGGGTTTAGGTCATACTGAGTCTCGAGTTATTCAGATCGCAAGTGCTTTTAGATCGGGTAAGATTTGGGTCATTTCAATCTTGGGTTTAGCGTTGGGTCGAGTCGAGTCTCAGTTCATGTCGGATTTGGTTAAAAAAATATTTTATTTGCACATAATAGGACTAAACGAGTTACATTATCAAATATGTGAAAATTAATTAATAATAAATTAATTTTTAAATAATATATTTATTTTTTAATACAATATGCAATATTATGGTTCTAAGTCTCGAAATTCAATCTTAAATAATATCAGACAACTGGTCCACAAAGTTATTTTTACTAGTAACGTCTTATACCAAAATTTTGAGATTAAATTTTATATAATCACTTCATTCCATTATATTTTTTCAGGACAATTAAAAATAAATTTTATTTTGATTTAAAGAACAATGCAAAACTTAGTATTCTTCTCAATTTTTTATTTGAAATTAATGAGATTATTCATATTAATAAAATATTTAACCTTGCATATTAACACATGTAAATCAATAATTAATTACTTGTGATATAATTTTTTTTATTTGACAACTAGTAAATTAACTATTATCCCAATTTTAAAAAGCAATTTTTTTTATAAAAAATATATTTTGAAGTCATTTCGGTTGGGTCGTTTCAGGTTTGAGTCGTTTAGGGTTTCAGGTTCGGGTCTTTTCAGGTTTCGGATAGGATCATTTTGAATCCGAGTCATTTCGAGTTTCAAGTCACTCGGTTTAGGGTCGGGCCGAATTCTGATCACATTATTTTGATATATTTTCGGGTCGGGCCGGGTTCAAGTTATATTATTTTTATATATTTTCGGGTCAGGTCAGGTCACTATTTTGATGTAGTTCAAGTCGGCTTTAGACCAGGTAGAGTTTGGATCGGATCGGATCGGGTTTTCGGGTTGAGTCAGATTTTGCCACTTCTAATGTCTATCATAAACTTAGGTGTATAGGTAATGTTGAGTTTGTTGTTCTTGTTGGTTTGATATTAATTTGAAATTTTATTTCTTTTGGTGGAATTTAAGAGATGGAAAGGCCTGGAAAAATTGTAGTATAATTTTTTTTTTCTTTTTTTTTACAAGTAAAAATTTTAACTTTCTTATATCTTAGTTAGGGCATGCTATGGCCCCTAGTTTATACGTAAGTTATCTAGTGATCAATGAAATTTTTATTAGCTTAGGAGCATAATAGTCAAAAATTTATTGGTGATTGTTTCTACAGACACATTATTTTTACATTAGGTAGGTATATTTCTCTTATCTGTACAAGTTTTATCACAAGGGCATGCAATGTTGTTTGAAGTGTGGGCACAAGTTCTTGCATGCCTATGAAATTTCCTTTCCCTTGAATGAATGAGTCTCGAATTAAATATGCCATCCACATCTTAGCAGCCAAAATTTTTTGAAAAAATAAAAATAATAAAGGTTTGCCCTTTATTTTTGTGCAGTAATCTTGGCTAATAAAAAATTATAATAGAAAAAGACTATCACAGTTAGCAAAGAGTAGCTATTCAAAGCTTAAATGGAGCATGTGCTATTGAAATCCAAAAGAGTTTAACACTATCAAGGTAGGTAATTGAATATGCCAGTAGTAAATTACTTTAACATAAGAAATTTTATGACATGGGGCAGTTGTCATTGGTCATAGAAAACATTCTAGATTTTGAATGAATGAAACAGCTTTACTACGAAGCTTCTACATAGGATAAACAAGTTGCTCTTAAATAATCTCTGACAGGTTTACAAAGACTTTTACGTTTGATGATTTATACTGGACTTGATGATGATAGTTTGTAATTGTTGGTTTTATTTGAATATGTGATAGAATGCAGGTTAAAAATGGTTTTTATTATTGAAATGCAATACAATTTTTTTTAAAATTTTTATGATAGTATGATTATACGCACATGTCTATATTTGAAAAACAGACTTC